>JAXIVH010000014.1:5170438-5235438 GCA_036785325.1 Urophycis tenuis | reverse complement strand
ATTACACTGTCTTCATATTTTTTTTCCAACTCCCAAATGTACAAACGGTATTTTTTAATTGTGGGATGCAGAAAAACGCCCAAATGTGAAGGATGTGCACGGAATACACAACGAGCAGTATTTGATTTCCTTGCTAATTAACTTTTGAATGAGCATGAGCTGTATGTACAGATTTACAAAAACACTTTCCACTAAACTAAAAAAAAAAGCACAAAATAGCAAGAAAATACAGAAAATGGTACTGTCAGCAATTTAACTCCCAAATATTGCAAAACCACTGAGTTTTTGCTCTTAGAAGGGTATCCTATAAACATGACGATGTCTTGAACTCCTCCGGGAGACCACTATCCAGCTTACAGATCACCTTGTATATGGCCTTTTTCCAAGAGGGGTCTGAATCCTTGGCAGTGGATATAGCGTTGTAGAATTCATGCAAGGTAATCTCAGCCACTTCCAAGAACCTGTCTGGGACCTGTTGGGGGTAAACAAACAAAAATCAAAAATCATTGTGATGAACAATCAATTTGAATATTGAACAAGGCTGCTTTTTAGGACTTTGGATATCTTCATGAATGTGCTTTAAGTGTGAAGTAGACGGTGAATACATCGCAGCAGTGCAACGACTCAAACCATCAGCAAAAAAAAAAAAAAAAAAAAGTTTTCTGCACGCATGCGATAAATGACATTAAAACAAATTAGACACCCTTGCAAACACGCAATGAATGTCTTTCATGTTTCTGCCTTAATCTTTTTTCTCTCTGACCCATGTTAATGATTGGCCAAACAAGAGACCCCCGCTCCCCCCTCCCCCTCCCTCCACACTCCATTGCTGAGATTTCTATCTGATCCCCAATCCGCCTACAGACACCAGTCTCGGAGCAAGGCATGCTGGGATGCAGTTGGCCCCTTGTGTTTCCCAGCCGTCCAACACAACATGTTGGCATAAGTTATTTTTCTTTCCTCTCGGCCAACCCCCCCCCCCCCCCCCCCCCCTCCGCTCCCCCACCCTCACCCCCGTACAAGCCCCCTCCCCTGGGAAAGACTGTCTTGGTGGCAGCAAGGTAAAGACAACGATCTCTCTCTCTCTCTCTCTCTCTCTCTCTCTCTCTCTCTCTCTCTCCCTCGCCCCCTTTCCCACCGCGCGGCCCGTCTCCGGCAGAATCCGCCGCGTCTTTCTCAGCATTCCGCATCAGTAGCAGTCCCAGCTCCGCTCAGGCGTGGCCGCGCCCGCTAATCCTGAGTTGTTACAGCGGGCTTCCTCTTCCCACAGCTTGATAAAGCATCACTCTGGAGTTTGGATAATGGCTGTAAAGGGCCGGTGCTCGCCACAGGTGCAGGGGGGCCGGGGACACACCGGGGGGGTCAGAGGGAGGACAGGGCATGGGGCTTAAGACAGACGGGGTCCCCGGACGCAGGTGTAGCGCCATTGTGTGCGTGTTGTTGTTGTTGTTGTTGTTGTTATGGCGATGCCGCCGTGGTGTCTTTGCTCCCTGTGCTGGTCAGGTGTGATGATGCTCACGTTAACCGCCGAGTACGACCAAGACTCAGCAGACGAGCCTCTCCCGGGTCCCATGAGAGACGAGGGGCTGAAGTCATCGAGGACGGGACATGGAGGACCGTGTTGAGTCTTACTGTCGATGTCGTTAGACGTCGGAAAAAGCAGCAATTCCGAAAATTGTATCAACCAGGAAATGGGGGTTGAAGCTATACTCCCCCAAAATGTGTAGCTTTTGGCCATACGTTGTATATTAGTATACTTACACACTATAATATAGGCTTAGAGGAGATGGTGCAAGATCACAAAAAGGACTATACATACAGAGTCTGCAGTAAGGAACAGACAACCTGTGAATGGAACCCTTTTTTTTTGCGGCCTGAATGCAGGTCTGACAATTTGTAAGATTGTCAGCTCTTGAACCCCGTTGGGAGCACGGACAGCGACGGCTCCTCACAGAGAGAGACAGAGATAGAGATAAGATTTTTTTTTAATGACCTGGAAGTCGTTAGCCTTGTTGTAGTGCATGTTGAGCGCGCGGAACAGCTCGGAGTCCCGGCTGACGGATAAATCCTCCGCGTTGGTGACGCCGTCCACGATGGCCTGCCTGGCAAACTTCTCCATCTGGATGTAGTAGAACTCCCGGAAGTTACTGAACCACTTGATCAGCTGGGAGGTGATGCAGCGGTTAAACTAGATATACAGAAAAGTAGAGGGAGAGAGAGAGAGAGAGAGAGAGAGAGAGAGAGAGAGAGAGAGAGAGAGAGAGAGAGAGAGAGAGAGAGAGAGAGAGAGAGAGAGAGAGAGAGAGAGACAGAGAGAGAGAGAGGGGGGGGAGAGGGTGACGTGAGTGAGGATAATATTTATTAACCATTATTTAGTCCTTCAGCAGAAGCTTTCAAGATTCTCATGGTGTTTCTTTTTTTTTTCTTTTTACATAGATATCAGTAATCAGCAGGTAGGCAGGGTTAAGGACGCTTACAAGTTGACTGCAGACATCGGCCAAGGCAGCCTGGGATAAGATAATAAAGGAAAAATAAAGATGTTGTTAATTTAATGGGAAAAAAAAATGTTGCGATCAGAACGTGGAATCATTAAAAGCGAAAGCCCCCTAAAATAAATGTTAAAAGAGTTCTGTAAAAAAGCGGTTGAGAACAGTCAGTGAAACCTACACTCAGTACCCATGGAGGTGGTGGTGGTTGTGGTGTGTGTGTGTGTGTGTGTGTGTGTGTGTGTGTGTGTGTGTGTGTGTGTGTGTGTGTGTGTGTGTGTGTGCGTACGTGTGTGTGTGTGTGTGTGTGCGTGTGTGCGTGTGCATGTGTGTGTGTGTGTGTGTGTGCGTGTGTGTGTGTGTGTGTGTGTGTGTGTGTGCACGTGTGTCACCCCAATGCATGTCACTCCGCGCAGCGTTCATTTCCCTGATCTTTTCCCACCAACGTCCAGGGCTGAAAAAAACATCTGTCGTGGCAGTGTGTTTCCAAACTCAGTCTTGACATTAGCCTTGTTATTCTATCTTCTCATCCAGAAGGACAGAGGGAAGGGAAGAGAGGAGGGAGGGGGGGCTGGGGGAAAGTGCCTAAGGGCTGGGCAGGCATCAAAGACGTGTTCTTGTCTCTGGTGTCTCTGGGCGAGAGCGCGGCAGCGGTAAGAGGACAGAAGGAAGCTTCCCTCTCACTGACCCGGGCTGATAGGATGGAATCAGACACCGGGATTAGGCTCTCCTTTTGTCCACGGCCACTTCCCACCACCACCGGGTCGCAGGCAAGGAGGAGACGTCCGCATGGCGCGCCCTGCAACACCAACCCCACCCCGCCCGGCACCTCCCTTCCCATCCTGCCCCCCACCCCCACCCACCCACCCAGCCGCCCGCCCGCCTGCCCGCCCCCACCCAACCGCGACAACAGCACCGCCACTACCCCGCCGCGACCCCCCCTATCCCCCGGGACCAGGGGTCAGGGCCGACCGAGGTGTAGAGGCCTGTAATGCGGACCCCTCAGGTTGGCAGCCGTGGAAAGAGTGGATGGGAGAGCAGGAGAGAAAAGGAGAGGAGAGGAGAGATTGGCTAAACGAGAAGAAGAGAAGAACAGGAAGAGAGAACGAGGAAATAGCCACGGTAGAGACACCGAGAAGGAGGTTGGATGAGACACTATAAGATACGCTTGACCACATAAGGTGAGGTTAACACAGAAACTAGGGCATAGGAAAAAGAAGAGACCAGAGACAGTGGACAAAAAAAGCAAAGATAACACAGGATGTTGTGGTTTAGGGCCAGAGCTTACAGCTCACAGGCTGCTGCAGCACAAGTCTAATACCAACTCAATGTTGACACTCAATAGCAATGCCTTGCCTACAGAGTCCTTTGTCACTCCATTTGCTGACTGGAGTGGCTTTTTTTAAAGAGAGAATACCCCTCTATCATCCTCTGCCCCCAGGACATACTAGCAGCTTAGTGCCTTTGTTAGTGGGAACTCTCTGCTTCTTTGTCTCTCTCCTCCGACACACGGCTGACTCTGTCACCACCGCGCGTCAACAAGTCGGCACCCAAGAGATAAACACTGCACTGGATTCACTGGAATCCAGTGAGTCCGGAGTTTTTTTTGTGGAGTGTTTTTCTTTTTCAGTGTTTTGTTTTTTTCCCCTTCTCACGTCTACATAAATACATAGATACAAAAAATACATAATCACGCGCAAACACACAGTTTGACTCTGCTGACCTACCTTGACATCGGGGAAGTAGGTTTTCAGCACGTTGGAGCTGGGATAGCGGGTGTAGAAGAACATCAGCTTGGCCTTCTTCAGATGGTTGGGATTCAGACCCTCCTGGATGTGCACGGGGCGCGTTAAGGCGACAGAGAAGCGTGAGAGAGTGGCGGCGTACTGCGGGCGTGCAAAGTGATAGTAGACAGGAGTATTGTGTTGCCTCAATCTTCAACCAAATTGAATTTCACTAAAGAACAGCTCGGCATTAACTGGGGGAGTCAATAATGACCCTAACATGTGCTTATTGGCAAAACAGCATTACAAATTAGATTAGGGATTTTTAATTAGAGAGTAAAGCACTTCATGCCTGGCAGTGAAAGCGGGTTTGTTTTGAAATGTTTTGAAAGGAGGGAGTTGATTTACAGATATAATTAAGTTGTGTTAAGGACAACATATGTCGTGTCCCCCCCACCCCCATCCCCCACCCACCCCCCGGTTTTACAGTTTTTTTTTTTTTGAAATTATACGAAATAAGTAATTAAACAAAACAACACGAGTTTTATCATGTATAAAGAGTAGTGCATTCATTGTTTTTAATTGTGAAATTATTTGTATTGTTGGGAACAACCCCGTCCACATAGTCAAATGCATCACCTCAATGCCACTTTCTTTATTGGAAATATCAATAGATTCAATTCTGTCTCAAGTTTATGCCCTGTGGCAGTGAAGATGCTCGGCAGCTCTTTTCTCTCTGTAGTCCACAACCCTGCCTTAGGTCATAATATTTCCTTATCAGGTTACACCACACCATACATTTATTAGGCAGGCTACCTTTGAAAGAAGGAAGTTGAAATTAAAGATTTATGTCGCTCTGTTCAAAGAGAAGCCGAGGCTCTTTGCGCGATAAAGATAAAGTGCATCCGCCGAGATTGTATTCTTCTCAGAAGAATTACGGTCCGAAACGCCACAGAAAATCAACAATAACCATCCATTCCTCTGATTATTGTGCGTGTACGTTGCTTATAGGTTTGAGTGCTTCAGACACATCTTATTTAAAATCACCACTTCTGAACAGTGAGGAATATTATCCTGAGCAACAAGGCCTTTTGAGTGCGTTTGGTTTGGATTCTGTTGCGGCTGGTTTATGTGGCGATGCTTTACAGATGTATTTCTCTGATCTTCTTTTTTTGACAGAAGTGTCCGACAAACAAATGCTCAAGACAAGAGCTCAAGTGTTGTGCTTTGGAACCTCTCGTGGATTTCTCTCCCCCCACTGCACTCAGAAGTGACCTTTTAGATGTACCCCTATCACTCTGGTGCTGGAGAGATAGATCCTGCACCTTTTCAAGTCTGAAAAAAACACCACTTCCTGGATCAGATACTGATGCTCTCTCTGCCTTTGAAAAATCTGCTTTTGTTCCTGGCAATTCTTATCAAAGCCTTGTATTCCTTTTTATTTGTCTTTTTCTGGACTTAAAGTCATTACGGTGCTCAGATTAAAGAAGATGCTGTAATTTTCTTTGGAGTTAGTGAGATCAAAGAAAAAATTCTCCTTGAAGTTTGCTGCTGCTCGGGCTCGCGGTGCAATGGACCTCAACAAGCTATTGTTCAAATGAAAGCGTAACAATATCATTGTGGTAATATCATATAATAGTCAATATATGTCTAATATTATCTACTTTAATTAATATCGTTATATTTTCCATGTTTTGAATGTTCCACTGAAATCATTGATAAAAATTGATTTCAATTTTTTTTTTTTTAAATTGCAACTAAAAATATCATATACACGTGGAATAAATAACATCTTTTCTCTTCCTTTCAAATCAAAAGGATATGTTGAGGGACAAGTAGGGGTTCCGCTCGGCCATGCTCTGCAGATCACCGCACTCCATCTTGACGTGGGGGAGGCACAGATTGTCCACCGTCACCGGCCCCAGGGAGGAGGGGCGGGGGTGGTGGCCCAGGTGGCCAGATGTTACCTTGGACCTCATGGACAGGGTGTCCCAGGGCAGCTCCACCGCGTCCGGAGAGCTTCTCTCCAATGAGGGGGCCATGCAGGAGAGGCCTGAGAAGTTGGTGTGGGGGCCGTACTTGAGGAGATGCTCCAGGATCTGGCTGTCATGGAGCGGGGAGCTGTAGTTGAACTGAAATGCCGGCTGGTGCAAGGGGTAGGGTCTCTTCACCGCGGCGGGGGTGACCGAGCCCAGCGGAGCCATCGCCGGCTTGCGGACGACCAGGGAGAGAGCCTCGGTCTGGTCTTGCGGGCTTTGCACGTCTGTGTTTTCATGGCACTCCAGGGACCTCTGATGACACGCGGTCTCCGCGGGGTGGAGGGGCTCCTGGGGGGCACAGCATCCCTGCTGGCTCTTCTTCTCCGCCGCGCCCCCGCCGGTCTGCAAATCCGGGGAGGGGCACAGGCTGTGCAGCGGGGAGACATCCAGCCCCGGGGAGGAGACGCTCTTGAACACTTTATCCACACACTCGTTCACCACCCTGGAGAGCTCCTCCTTCAGGGCGTCCTGGAGGTTGTGGGTTTCTCTCAGGTGGAGCAGATAACCGTCGGCTGGCTTTGCTCTGTCCTTGCACTCGGGGGTCCCTCTGGCACGCCGTTTCTCAAACGCGTTGCCGTTGGTTAAATAGCCGGGCTCTTTGCTCGGCGTCACGTTGTCGTGCTCTAACGGTCCTCCCCTCTCGTCGCGGTCGTCTCGATGAGAATCCTCTTGGTTGTAGACCTGGAGGAACTTCTCTTGCAGCTGGCGCAAGAGCTTCTGCATGCTCTGGAGCTGCTCTTTCAGCTTGTGGCACTCCTCGTCTTTGGTGTTATCAACGCCGCCGCCACTGCCTCCGCTTGAGCCGAGTCTTTTGTTTTCCTGGCCCTCGTCGCTGGCATTGTGGTCTTGATGCTGAGGCAGTCTCTGCTTCCTCTTGTTCTCTCTGTACACTTCCCTTGCCTCCCTACACTCCCTGCTCTCTCTGGCGTCCATCTCAGGCTTCTCGTGGTCTCCATGGAGCCGGCTGTTGGGCGAGCCGGCCATCACCCGTATTATGTTCTCCACCCTGGCTCGCTTGGCCTGTAAGTGATCGTTCATGGGGCGCTCCACCTCCGGGCTGGCCAGCGTGGAGGGGTGGAAGCTCGGGGAGCCCACGTCAGCCATGCTGTCCTTCGACGAGACGCTGCTGCGGTCCTCCTGGCTGGAGTCGGCGACGATGGCAGAGCTGGACACAGCCGAAGGGCCGAGGTAGTAGTGGCTTTCATCTATGGCCCTTTTGTTGTGGAGGGTCTTCCGTAGAAGCTGAGAGATGATGGGGCCATTGGAGTAGGAGGCCAGGGGCTCATCATATGTGTTTCTTCGGAAGCACGGTAACATGAGCTCGGGTTTGTCGTCGTCCGCACAGCCCTGGCTTGGGTTGTGCATGTTCTGGTCAGGAAGGCTAAGGTTCATGCTCAATGGGAACACGGTTTGCAGCAGGAGTTTGAGGCGAGAATAATCACAAAATGGGCAAAATGAGAGGATCTGAAGATAGAGAGGAGCATACATTAGACACATAATAGAAAACACTTAATACATGATGAGGATAACGTGGGTAAGTCAACAAAGATATTGAATTCAAGTGGTTTCCTTTACAGTATGGCATTTGTGGTCCTAAGTAGAAAGTAATCGTACTAAGTAATACTTACATAAGTACACAGTAGGTATTAAGTATAACACTAAGTAATACTAACATAGTAGAGGATGAGATTTATGGAATCTATAATCAATTGTTGTTTTGTATTGTATCAATGTAAATTCACAACATGTTTTCTGTTGACTAAAGGGGTTTGGTCAGGCCAAGTAGCTGGAGGTTATCTATTGAGTTGAAGGCCAAGGAGTTGTTCACGGAGTTGTCTGTTTAGTCGTTTTGTGCAGGTGTTGGCCTTGAAGACTCAGGGGCTAGTTAATATACCCTTCGGTGAAGAGGGTTTTGTTTAGACTTCACAAACAGTGAGTGAATTGCTGTCCTGTGGTTCTCTCTCACTCTATCCAGACAGGAATGATACTAAACGGTTATAATTTTAATTATATGATTTTTTTAAATCATATAATAAGTATATATCATACTCTGCACCAGAGAAAAGAATGGCATTTTTGCACAGAAATGTCACATTTTCTTTCCTCTTTTTAAAAATGTTGTATCTTGTAAGTGTCTCTTCTATATCTATCTCTTTCTACTTTGCTTTGATATGATGATAACATAGGGAATACATGCAAATGTAATACAATATGTAAATACTTCTTAAGAAAAGACTAGTCTAGACTGTTAACACATAGGCTACACATTTTTGGATTTTTATATTTACATATGTCATAGGCCTATTTACTGTGAGTAAAACATTTTGACTAATAATAACAATAATATACACATCTTTATTATTTTATATGTCGTTCAATGCACATATTCCTGGCCATTTTACACTCTCATATGGAATATTGTATTCATAAACTAGGTTCGAACGTCACTTCTACATGAAATCATTCAATTGTTTAAAACATTAAAACATTTTCAAACTTAAAATAAATATAGTCTATTATCAAATCTATTATATATAAGGGATACAAAACGGTCTAGTAAACACCATCTGGCTTTGAGTTTCTAGCAGGCTACATTATATCTAGTAGGACCTACATTATAAAATAGTATGTGCAAATATTATGAACTAGTTATCGATAGAGTCAAACCGGTTAGACTTAGCCTTGTTTAGAATTACAATTATACAATTGCTGGATTGTAATATTTTCTAAAATGTCAGACGCAGGCCTAATAAATATATTAACTCTACATTTTTGCTTTGAGGAAAAATATAAAGATGAATAATAGTCCATCACATACAAATGCGCATGATATTCTAGAAACATACATTCAACGTAAAAACTGAAATTAGTTTCTGCCAAGTTATGTACCGAAACTGCCTCCTAATGTTCAGAAAGGGTGCCTACCTGTTGCGTTGACAGCCGCCGTGCCGGTAGCCTGCACTCAAAGTGAGGTGAGGGAGTAAGTGCGGGAGTGTCGATAGATTAAACAAAATAGGGGCGTGGTCATTCAGACACCGGCCAAAGCAAACGCGTGGTCTGTGCCCACTGCCCAGACCCATGAGTGCGATGAGGGATGAGAATGTGTACGTCTGAAAAATATTAGAACAAGACTTTGACTTCATGTTATTCTTGCTTTATAAGAATACACAGACAATGATACACGCAGGTTTGGGTATAGGCTAGTGGTGGTGAAGTTTTTCTGTGGAAAGGAAAGCTTTACTCGGGTGAAGATGGACGCTTGTTCAAGGTCGAAAGATGGGCTCAAGGGAAATAAAGTTATTGAATAAGTGAACGAAGTGCCTAAAACAGAGAGATAGAAATGAATTGAGGAGGAGTTTTAATCAGGTCCCATTTAGAAATGTTGCTAGATTATAAAGGCCAACACATTGATCATGTAGTCCATCACTGAGCTTCGAAGCTCAGTGATGGATTGATTGACCGACGCAAGTAAAACACAACAAGATGAGCTAGTCACCATGGATGACAATTTTCTTCATTCGATTTTATTTATTGCTCTTTTTCTCCAACTTTATATTGTGTAGGCCTATTTATTGACATTGTTATGCCTTTGACACTATTTTGCCCCCAGATAAAGGTTGCACCGTCTAATCGTCTAATAGTCTAAAAAATGCTGATACAACTCCAATTTGCAAAGCTGTCGCGTATATTCACCGTATCAACCTATATTGTATGATATTCTATTGCTTTTTTATTGTATTCCAATATCGTTACGTTCTCTATCAACTTCTTTCAAGAATAGAGGGCAGGCACGTTGACATAGGACCAACCGCCAGAGACCCCCCTCTCCAGTGATACCGGGTGGTTTGACCCACACAGCTGCTTCCTGCTCGTCGTCGTTAGCATCGCCGTGTGTCAGGAGCGTTCCTCCCACTGACAGGTTGCTGTCATACAGCCACCATGTTATCCCATTCCCGGTGTCTCACCCGGAATTTCGGCCGTTCCCTATCTAGCCTCCGCCAGGTAGGCAAGACGGACGTTTCTCATGTTTCTTTGACGTTTGCACAACTGGAGGAATGGCCCTATCTTGTTAGCTTGCAGTGACTGAAGGCGCCTCTATGGGTTATGTTAGCTAGCATGCTAGGCCACGAATAGGCCGTAACATTGTAAGCCAAGGGCAGTATGACTCTTTACCAATTACACCCTTCTGTAGCTTTCTATTCAAGTTCAAATCAAGTTATATGTTTGCATGTTCTGATGTTAGCATTGTCAGTGCTGTTTCTACGTAGTTACGGGATCACGTTGATACTTATACAATGATATTTGGACAACAACTGCATTTAGCTAGCAGATCTGTTGCTGCAGTAGCTAGGTTGCTACATCCATGATGGCTACATGTTATGCTAGCTTAGTTTACCTCGCCGAGGTCATTCTGAATTTGCCTAAGATAGTACCCTTCTTGTCTTGCAATCATTGATATTTATTTGCACTGATAAGTACGGAGTTAAACTCTGTAAAGTCCTTCACTTGTTACTTTTACACGTTGTGTAGATGTTTGTGAGTCCTATTCCAAAATCAATGAATATGTCCTCATGAGCAAGGCTCAAAAGCTGAGCAGGCTTTTCACATAAACCAGAACCACAGTCAAAGTAATATGCAAAACCACATCCAAATTGTACATCGTTTTTATATTCTACTGTAAATGTAAAAGGTAATTTTTGCCCCTTTTCTTCCCTATGACCTTTATGTGATGGGTTGCTTCAGGCACCTTGTTTCCCTGGACACATCACATTAAGTCGACTGTATCACAAGACAAGCACATATCATGGATATTAATGGAGTGCTGAATGCAATTGTGACTTTTCTTCACAGGGAAATCAAGTGTTAGCTCGACGAGCAACTGCAGGTATGTTTGTTTTTGCTGTCCAAAACTGTGGTTAAAATGTCACTTGCGTCTTTTTTTATATTCAGTTAAGTGTACCCTGGAAAAAATGCAATGTTAACCGTGTTTATTTCTGTTTTACCCAGCGTTGTCGGCGAGCCATGCCGTCACACTCAACAATGTGTAAGTATCATTGCTACAGTCAACTTTATGTCTAAGCTGTTCTCATCTTCACCAGATAAGAATGTGAGTTGTGACCAGAAGCATTGGCCGCCTCTCTCTCTCCCTGCTTTTTTAATTGGTTTTGGGATTGAGACTTTAAAGGGATATTCCGCCATTTTTGGAAATAAGCTCATTTTCCACCTTCCCTTGAGCAAAACAATCGATCTTTACCCTTTTCCCGTTCATCCAGCCGTTCTGTGAGTCTGGCGGTACAACTTTTAGCTGTAGCTTAGCATAGATCATTGAATCGGATTAGACCATTGGCATCTCGCCCGCTTAGAAGTGACTACGATTTCCGGAATTTTTCCCATTTAAAACTTGTCTCTTCTCAAGTTTGATTGTTTTGCTCAAGGGAAGGTGGAAAATGGCGGAATATCCCTTTAAACGGCTACTTCACCTACGCATGCACCTTCCTTTTTGTTGTATTGCCAATGTTATTGCTGGGAAAATTTGTCTTGTGACTTGGTTACATAGTTATTATCTTGAGATTCTATGTTTTAGCTTATTTATTTTAAATCAGCTTGGTTGAATCTGGAAACAATTCTCTACGTAGCTAATTGAGCTGTGTCTAATTCAGCTTTGCAGATGCCCCTCTACCCTGTACCTTGGTTTACCCTTTATTTTGGCCAGGGAAAACACTGTTTACTGTCTTGTAGAAGGTTGAATGCAGGTGATGACTTGTCTTGATATGGCTTGCATGTAGTGTCAACTCTGTCTATGAATGTAGACTGACTGTCTCACGTGTTGTTCAAATTGAGAAATGTATGTGTCATGAATAAACTAAGTTATTCACTATTTCCATCTTTTAGCAGTGGTGTTCCCCGGTCAACAGTTTTCCAGATCCAATACTTTAGGACATCTGTAGCTTGCAGTATGTCTACTTCTACTTTCTGGGGGGCGGGGGGGGGGGTTACTATCCACTTTCAGTTTTTTAAATATTTTCTACATATATTACATTCTTTGTGTTTCGTTGCCCATCACTGTGAGGAGGTGTTTAACCGGTATTGTCTCGTCCTGGTTCTTTAGGGAGTGATGTTGTCACAGTCAAGACCCCTGCCTTTGCAGAGTCTGTCTCAGAGGGGGACGTGAGGTGGGAGAAAGGTACGTTGACTCTGCTTGTAGAACATGTGTATGATGTGGTACCTTATAAATCCAAAAAGGGGAACTGTTTATGTTCAGACCGTTATCCAAAATATTGCTCACTAGGCCTCTTTTTCTTTAGATTTGACTCCTTTAACATTTTTTTTCCCCCCTCCCCATACAGCGGTTGGAGACACTGTAAATGAGGATGAGGTGGTTTGTGAAATCGAGACTGACAAGGTACGGCCGTAATGCCTCAATACTGTTGCCGTTGGATTGTGATTCAACTGTAAATTGCAAGGCCTTCACCACTGTTTGCTGTTTTTAACGGTTGGTTTCCTTTTTTTCCTGTCAGACGTCAGTGCAGGTTCCCTCTCCTGCCGCGGGAGTAATCGAGGAGCTGCTGGTCCCTGACGGAGGGAGAGTGGAAGGAGGGACTCCTCTCTTCAAGCTGCGGAAAGGAGGTCCGTCACTGGGTTCAATGACGCAAAGGAAGAAAAGCCGTTGAGTGTATGTGGTTATGATATAGCAGTTAGCATTCGCATTGCCATAGCTGTTCTCTGTCTCGTCTCTGCTCCCCAGCCGGTGCTCCTCAAGGTGCCGAGGCCCCTAAGGCTGCAGAGGCCCCTCCGCCGCCCGCTGCTGCCGCGCCTCCCCCCCCTCCTCCCCCCTCCGCCGGGGGTCCCATCCCCACCAGCATGCCCCCGGTGCCCCCAGTGCCAACACACGCCATGGACACCAAGCCAGGTCAGTCAGACCGCAGTCCGGGGCAGAGCAGTGTGTGATGGTCGCGTGCGCGTCTGTAAAACCTAACCCCCACTAACCCAAGTACCACTCGGCCTGTCCGTGTGCAGTTTCAGCCATCAAGCCCACCGCCGCCGCCGCAGCCCCGCAGATGGAGGGAGGGGCGAAAGCAGCCCGGACAGAGAGCAGGGTGAGACCACCGCATTTGACGAGCACTAGTCCGGCCCCACGGCGGCGTGGTGACAGAGTGACGACACGGCCCACCTCAAGGACAGGCGTCATTTGGTTGCGTTGACATGTGCTGACAATCTGTGGGGTTTTTTTCTTTCTTAGGTCAAGATGAACCGCATGAGACTGAGGATCGCTCAGAGACTCAAGGAGGCCCAGAACACCTGCGCCATGCTGACCACGTTCAATGAGATTGACATGAGGTGGGAGCCTTTGAGAACCTGCAGCATTAGAACCTCTTAGAACCGCAGATGTACAACAGCAAACATTCCTGCTCTACCAACCCAATTTTATTTTCTAAGCCTTATGTTCTCAAGTGATTTTTGCAACTGTAATATTCATAACTACATCTGATACCCTCAACGCCAGTGCGACAGAAGTTCAGGTGATGTAAGCGCATAAATGTCTTGCACAAATGGTTATAGATTGGAATCTGCTCAATAGAAAAAGCTTTCCGAAATCGGATAGCCTCTTAAACATTGGAATGTAAATATTTGGTCCTAATTCCATCTAAAAGGAAGATAAGAATTTTTAAAACGGGCCTTTATTAATTTACAAGGAAATGTTGTTGCGCGCGCTGCCCCCCCCTCCTCCCCTAGTCGAAGAGGACACTTTGAGGGTTTCTTCCCCCCCCCCCCCCATCGCAAATGTGCGGTGTCGGCTTTCGGCTATTCAGGGTTTTCGGTGCGTCTTAATTGGATTGACATTGACGGTGCGGAGGAAGACTTCCCAGGCAGGCCGGGGGGGCTCATCTGCAGCCCGAAGGAGCGCAGCAGAGCAGGAGGCAGCGGCATCTGCACCGCGGTGCGGGCGGGTGGGTTGGGGGGGTGGAGGGAGCGAGGGTGGGGGTGGGGCGGGTGGGGCGGGCCCACAGAGACCTGCGCTCTGAGTGCAAGGGCCGGCTGAGCCGATATGGGCTTTTATGACAGCCCAATAAGATTTACAGGCCCTCGAAAGTGAAGATTTTTATCGCTTCTCTCCTTTCTCGTGGAGAGTGCGTGTCTTGGGAGTGGCGTAATCGCGTTAGCGGAGAAACCCTAGAGCTTCTACCGGGTTACAGGCAGGAAAACAAACAATTAAACAGGGAGATACAAGGGGGAAAAATGAGGGATATTGAAGCGATTAGCAGCCGGGATGTCGGCAGCGCTAATTCACTGGGACCTTTAACATATTTCAGAACAGGAAAAAAAAAAACTTTTTCAGTGCGTTTTTTTTTTGTAATATTTTCAGAAGCCTCCCTGTCTGCGGTGCAATCGTTTAAACCTACGACAAACTTTGTGGTTACCAGAAACGGGTTGAAATCCCGACCTCCCCCCCCATCTACTTTGTTAGCACTTTCTTTAAATTTTTTTGCCCTTTTTTTCTATTTTTTCTTGTCATTTTTGTATCTGCTCACACCATTTTTGGACGTGCACAAATGACGCGACCCCGCCGCCTTGCTCCTCTCTTCACAGCAATATCTCTGAGATGAGGAAGGCCTACAAGGACGGCTTCCTGAAGAAGCACAACACCAAGCTGGGCTTCATGTCGGCCTTTGTCAAGGCCTCGGCGTACGCCCTGACCGACCAGCCCTCCGTCAACGCAGGTACGGCGTCCATCTTGGGGAAGAACTAAAGACACTCAAAGACAGTGCTTCAGCCGGGTCTTTGAGTTTTGGTTGTGAGCTTTGTGTCTGTGCGCAACCTCACGAGTCTCTGGAGGAAATGACACGGGTGACTAACCAAGAACACCCTTTTGTGGTGTCTCTCCTTGCGTGCCTTTTTCATTTTTACCACCAGCGACTCGAGACTCTATCTTGTTTTGTTTTTTTTATTTCACTGCAACACTTCAACCACAAGTGCAGGTGTCACCCAGTCCTGTGTAGGCGGACCACGGCAAAGCGAGGGCCCCTTCTTCGCTGTCTGACTTACAAGCCAATAGTCTGGTGTGGTTTATGAGATGCACACAGAAACGTGTCCTTAGAGGAACTGAGCTCTTTGTGGTTGCCCTTGGGTGCACACCGTTCACATGCCATGTCTCACCCCTCAGTCATCGACGACACGACCAAAGAGATCGTCTACAGGGACTACGTGGACATCAGTGTGGCCGTCGCCACGCCCAAAGTAAGGCCGACGCCCACTACCTGAGCCCCGGGTTGCCTTGAGTGTCGATGCTTCGTCCGCAGCTCACCGGGTTCTCTCTCACCACCAGGGTCTCGTGGTGCCCGTCATCAGGGGAGTCGAGGGGATGAACTTCGCCGACATCGAGAAGACCATCAACATGCTCGGGGAAAAGGTCCTTCTCACAAGCCCCCTTTTTCTGTTTATTGTTCTTTTATTTTTGTATTTATTTTATATTATATTATATTTTATATTTTATATTATATATTATATATTATATTATATTTATAAATAATAAAATATATATTAAAACGCTTAATATTTATATTAACCGTTTTAGTTCATTTGTATCCAAAGCGCCTTGCAGTGAATGCGGATGCACGTCTCATCCGTGTGTGTGCGTTCTGTTTCTTTTGACCGCGCTGTCCAGGCGCGCAAGAACGAGCTGGCCGTGGAGGACATGGACGGCGGCACGTTCACCATCAGCAACGGTGGGGTCTTCGGGTCCATGTTCGGCACGCCCATCATCAACCCGCCGCAGTCCGCCATCCTGGGCATGCACGGCATCTTCGACCGCCCGGTTGCGATCGGGGGCAAGGTTCGGGGCTAACACCGCACACCCTCCACTCCTCCTTTCAGACGCTTGTGAAAGTTCCCCTCATTGACGCGGCACAAGTTGCAGTGAAGACACTGACGTGGGTGTCGTCCCTTCCAGGTGGAGATCCGCCCGATGATGTACGTGGCCCTGACCTACGACCACCGCCTGGTGGACGGCAGAGAGGCGGTCACCTTCCTGCGCAAAATCAAGGCCGTGGTGGAGGACCCCAGGGTGTTGCTCCTGGACATGTGAGGATCCTCTGGGGGGGGTCTCCAGACACGAGGAAAGCCGTCGCCGCCGCCACCACCGCCAACCCAAAACACTCAACCGCTGTACCATCCTGACCATGACGATCCTTCCTTTTGACTACAGAATATGTGATAGCGTTGGTTAACAGAGAGAGAGAGAGAGGAGGCGCGAGGGTGGGGGGAGCTAGCTTTGAGAGGGGTTTAAATAACGGGGATGCCCGCTCGGTGTGGGTATGACTCAGGTAGAGGAGGGTTTGACTGCTTGGTGCTATTCTGAAGGCTGGGTGTGGGTGGGGGATGGGCGGGGGGGGGGGGAGGGGGGAGGAGAGGAGGGGAAGGGGGTTTCAGACCTACTGCTCTCTATAGATCAAAAAGGAACTCTGTACAACTCATTTGCCATTTTCTACATGTATGAAATAATTTTAACATTGTGTTTTGGGTGGCATGTGTAGCAGAGTTGATTTATTCTAGTTTTGTTCGGGCGAGAGGGATGAAAACAATCTACATGTTTGGCTACATCGCAAACACCAAAGTGTCTGAAATAAAAAAAAAGATTTCATGTGGGCATTTTCGTCATCTGGTTCAAGTGAGTGATGCTTGTTAATGCGTGTAAGAACGTGACTATTTAAAGTAATTTAAAAGAATAAAACATGAACTCCATTAACTGACTGTTGTATCGGATGTCCAGATCACCCATCGTTACTGTTCAACTCCTTGATTATTGGTATAAACTACAAACGACTAGTGTCTAAACCCACTTACAAAATGCAGGATTCAAGGAGAAACGTATTTACATTGTAAAATGCAGAGCTTAGAGTGTAATGAATGGCATAAAGTGTGATTGTCAAATCCACAAGTTTTATATTAAAATGTAGAATTTATGTTGAGTAAAATCATAAAATTCATAAAATCTGAGCATATACCTGCCTCACGCCAGGACCGTGAAGAAAACATTTATTTTCATGTGGAGTTGGCTGTAGCCATATTAAAATGACACAAATGAGGTATTTTTATTGCCCAATGCACTTGTCTAACAAGTACCTTTGTCGTTGACATGGCTGAAAGTCTTCACGGTCGATATTTTCTAAGATGCATCATTGTTCATGCGTGTGCGTTGATAAAATAGTTACGTGGATATGCATGAATATACAGTAGTATCGTGTTGGGTGTGTCAAAAAGGCAACAACGTTTTCATGTTCTACGTCAAGAGGCAAACGTCTCCGTCATATATAGAATGATGTCCGCATGTTTCGCTGGGAAGCACAATAAACACTAAGCTAAAGGTTTGCATCCACTTTGGCCACATGAGGGCACCAGAGTGCAGGACGAGAGGTGCAGGTGCTAGCAGCCGAGAGCCTTCCAGGAGACGCCGCTGAAGAAGGGATGACACTTGATGTCGCTCACGCCCCCGCCGCCAGAACCTAACCGGTAGCCAGCGTCGAACTGAAGTAACTGGAGGCCGGGGAACACAATACAGCGTGGTTACTGAAGGTGAGTCAAGGGGTTGTTGTGTGTACGAGCTTGTGTGAGTGAGTGAATGCTGTACATGTGCACCTCAGTGAGGAGGGAGGCAGCTGCTGTGCTCAGGTGGTCCGGAATCAGCAGCTGGGTGTGTGAGTGTATTCCGGCTGGATGCAACTGCCACAGTGGCTATTGAAAGACAACAGCTTTTATGAGACATATATATACCAATGCAAACCAACACAATGCAACATTAAAGTGGCCACTGACACTAGGCCTGTAGGGAATTGCGTGAAGCTGTCTCTTACCATTCCTGTCAGTAGTTCAAACAGAAGTGCTCCTAGACTCCACCAATCACAGGCTTCTGTAATCTTTGACACCCCTCCAATTTCTTGAAAAATAAAATGGTTACATTTTCTTTAAAATTCCAGTTGTTTAATACAGAGCACCTCTTGCCACTAGGTGGCATCCTTTCTCAACCAACAACGGTACGTTTTACCTGGCGCACAGTACATTTGCTCCACTGCCTGGGAGCTGATCTCTGACTGAACCTCACTCCACTGGCCAAAGAAAGAAAGGGACACTTTTCCTAGGAAGATACAAGATCTCAGGTTAAATGATAACAAGGAAGGTTTGGGGTTTTCACACTGGGGAACAGACTGGACACGATAAGACTCACCATTGCTGGTAAGGAGGACATTTCTGGGATTTAGGTCCCGACACAGGATCCCTTGCTGGTGCAAACTCTCCAGAGCGAGCAGGATCTGCGCACCCCACACACGGACCTCTTTCTCGGGGAGCCCCCAGAAGACCTGAATAGCCGTTTCTTTTGCCTTGGAAGACTCTTGGGGGAAACGGGGTAGGTGGCACCAGCCGTCCACCTCGATGAGCTGGTCGTCCCCCTGGCCCTCTGACCCCTCCGACTTCAAGAAAGCGTCCATGTCTCCCCGCCGGCTTTGGGTCACCGTCCAGGGAGCGCTGAACAGCGACCCTGCCCTGGGCGGGCCATCCTTCCCGCCCGGACTGACCAGCTCCCAGGCCTCCTCCACCACCTCTGGGCTCTTCATGCCTGTGAGGAGCATGGGAAGCCCCGGACGGGCGCCCTGTTTCCCGGCGGTGCCCTGGCACAGCGGGGAGGCGGAGGGAGTCGCCGCGTCCGTGTGCTCGGAGAACACCGCCCTGTCCGTGCTCTTGACCACCACCATGGCGGTCCGTTCCTCCGTGGTCGGGCTTCGGCCGTCCTGCTCCGCCGCGCCCCTCTGGCGTGCGGCGACGGCCTGCAGCGGGCACTTGCTGTTCTCCGGCGCCTGTCCGCCGAGGATGGATTCCTGGTGGAAGCCATTGGCCACCCAGGGCGCCATGCCGGGCATCTGGGTTTGGCAATGCGGCGCGAGATGCAGAATGGCGGGTGAGGTCAGGGGCGCGGATTGCTCGATGGTCCCGTCTAAATGGGCGTCTGAAACGGCGTACAGGTTGGGGCCATCCCCGCCGCCGCCGGCGGGGTCCGCGGAATTCCACGCCACCTCGAAGTCCGAGCTGCACTCCACGAGCCCCACGCCGGCGGCGTTCCCGCGCGGGTCGGACATCATGACGTCGAGGGTGTGGTTGACGCGGGCGCACGAGAGGGGAAGCGCAGGCTTTTCCTGAGTTCTCACGGGGTGCAAGCACAGACTCGGGGCGGGCGGGTGGATGTGGGGCTTGGCCGGGGTCCGCACGGCGCCGGAGAGCGAGGAGGGCCGCTCCGGCCGGGCCGAGAGCGACGACGACGACGACGACGACAGGGACGTGCGGGAGGAGCGGCGGTTCTGCAGGCAGCCCGTCTCCTCGATGTAGGAGTGGGTGCCGCAGGCGTCCAGCCTCTGGAGGGTCTCGTCCCAGGGAGTAGGGGGCGAGACGGGGCCCTCGTCGCCGGCCGCCGCGCGTGACGTGCCGGCGCCGACGCCGACGCCGGGGCCATCGGTGGCGTTGTGACGGTTCTCCGCGCAGATGGATGGAGACGTGTAGCTGTGTTTCATCTTGATCTTGTTCTGCCCGGGGCTGAAGCATTCTGGGTGCTCTTTGGCTCTTTCACTCTTCACTTTGTGTAGCTTGGAAAAGAGCCGTCCCCCTGTGAGAGGCAGAACAGGGACAGATCAGTCATCAGTGGAAGTATGACTCCATATTAGCCTTGTGATCATTTGAGTACCTACTTCTGACGACCAAAAGTGTAATCATTGGCGGGCGCTAGAGTTGTAGTCAAGATCGCCTCAACCAAGACCAAGACATTACTAAGACCAAGACTAACACCGACCAAGTCAAGACCGGAATAAAAAAAACAGACTAGGGTTTAAGTTACACCAATTTGTGAACAGTGGCGCAGCCGTTAGGAAGATATATACAATGTAAGATATTTGGCGCGTTTGTTTACGAGTGCTGCGTCATATATAAGGTTTTGTGATGAGCACGAGCTCGCTCCTTGGTTTATGCACAAACCTCCTCGAAACCTCTGTGTCCAAGGACACGTAAAAGTGGTCTCCAGACCGATCTTGAGTACTACACAACTCTAGCGGACGCTCATAACGCCCACCCCATGTATAATTAACGACCAGACATCGGAAGTCATTAATATATAACCACAACATCACCCCCCCGTGTGGCAGGGACAGAGCGGCGCCGGCGCCGGGCTTCACCTTGAAGGTGTTCCAGGTGCAGGTACACGGCGTCCTCACTGACGTAGTACCTCAGCAGCTTCACCATGTAGGGGACGCCCTGGGGTATGATGGTGGGCTGATCCCTGCTCTCCCAGCTGGACTTCACCAGGCTCTGCACGGGTGGACATTAGCATTAGGCGACTTCTAACTCTGCTGTCACTGTCTGTGTTTTCATGTCAAGTTGCACACCATGCACACAGGAGAACTGCAATTGTATGTCACGTGACACAAATACATTTGCTTGGCTTCATTGGGTTTAGATTCAGTCATTTGAATTGGGTTTTCTACACTACACTGTGCAAAATATGTATCTTCTAACACTGAAGGGCGATCAAACATGTTCCATGCTGTTCCGACGGTGGGGATTTCTCTTGAGTTTCTGAAGCAATCCGGGAATTCAACAGTCAAATAGGGGAAGGTGACTCAGATAGCTCCGGTCAGATTGTGCATACGGGCGTCTGTGAGATTCAGTGTTTTGTCCCCGGGCTGTACAATGGAGGGAATAACACCATATCACCTGACCAGAGTGGGCGGGGTAAAGTGCCTTTATATTTCACATAACCTATTCTCTTACTTTAAATCCACACTCGTATCAACAGAATCTAAATTCAATGTGTATAGTATATATAGAGGAGAAAAACAGACCAGCCATTGCTTAAATGTCCTCTTTAGAGAGACTTCTAATCATTTCTATAGTGCTGTTGAAGTGCTGGGTTGACTGATTGAGCTGAGATGGCTTGAGCTTTTAGACAGATCAATATGGAGGGAGGGGGAGAGAGACAGAGAGACCCAGAGCAGCAGGAAGGAGATTGCTTGCCATTGACCCATGTGGAACACACGTGTATGTCACAGAAGCCTGATATCTGGCTCTCTGCCAGAAAACACCACCTAAATGACTTTACTGCCAAACAGTGTATAGCGTTTGTGCTGTGGATTCATGTGTGTTCCAGACATTTCTCTAATATACCGATAATGTAGTTTGCACAAGAGCTTGTTTTAAATATCAGGAGCAAAAAAAACTCACCTTGACAACAAATGTCTCCTTATTGACCATGCTTTGGACAACCATGACCTGTACAATAATAATATATATATTATATAATATATATTATAATATGTAGTTCAGTTTCAAATCAGTTTACTGTGTTGATACTGAAATATGGACACAACCATCAACTTATAAGTGAAATCAAATCGGAAAAGATGCTCAGTGGCTCACCTTGTCCACCACCCCCACCACCTTACACATGTCCAGGTCTTCTACGGGGGAACTCAGGTGTCTGATGGGTCGGAATCTCAAGCTGCTGTAACCCTGTTGAGGTCATTCCAAACGGGACCAATGGTGAATCCATGCATGTTCACCAATGCAGCACCAATGGACTATTTCACGTACAGTGTGTCATGAAGGAGCAACTCTTACCCCCAAGTGAGAGCTTCCCCTCCCGAGGTTGTCCTGGAGGTGGGATATGAAAATCTCCTCGGCTCTCTTCAGATACTGGGTTGTCTTTCGCTTCACAGCTTCTCGGCGATCTTTGTTTGGGTCCACTGGAGAAGACAGTTGAGATGGATCAAGCGCTGAGTGTTTGCTGGAGCGTAAAAATAAGACACTTTAAACAGCCCTCTCAACCTAAGACTTCACGATGTGGACTTCCAACAGGAACAATGTGCTACACACAGGCAACCTACAAAATTCCAAGAACCCTGAGAACCAGACATACTGTACATACGGAAGTTCCTGTTTTATGCATTCTTTCCATGGTTCTTTTTGTGTGTGTGTGTGTGTGTGTGTGTGTGTGTGTGTGTGTGTGTGTGTGTGCGTGTGTGTGTGTGTGTGTGTTTGTGTGTGTGTGTGTGTGTGTATGAATCACAAGCCTTCATCACCTCAGTGTTGTAGTACTCGAGTCCGGGACTCAGACTCGAGTCCGACTCGTGAGCTAAATTTAAAGACTCGTAACTTGACTCGGACTCGAGCACTGAATGACTCGTGCATTAGGAACTCGAGAATTAAGACGAGGACTCAACATTTTTTTTAATGTCATTAGGCTATAATTGTAATATGCCGTTATTCTATAATTTGGTATATGATTTTAATATCTAGTGCAAGGGAATCTTACTGCTTCATGTCATACATCACACGTAACGTCGTGTTCACATACAAACTGAAACTAACACGGCGCCAAAATGCCTGGAGACAATGCCCCTAAGATTGTCCGATTTGCCTTTGAGGAGTTCACCTGCAACAGAAAAAAAAATGCAAAGCAAAATGCTCCATATGTCAAAAGACCATTGAGGAGACAGCGGGGACTACCTCAAATTTCAACCGTCATTTGTCAAGACTGCACTCAGAAAAGTAAGTGACTACGGACTCGACTCGGACTCGACTCGGACTCGATGTGGATCAACAGGGACTTGACTCGGACTTGACTCGTATGAGTAGTGGACTCGACTTGGACTCGAGGTATAGTGACTCGACTACAACACTGCATCACGTCCACCGGTGTGGTTGAAACAATGCATTTGAAAGGCTGCTACATGCATGTATTTAACACTTCTTACGCTGTACACCGTTCAGCAGTAAGTCCACACCGTTCTTGTAGTAGCTGAAGGCTGCCTCGTAGTCTTCATTGACCTCTCTGTCCAGAGCCATGCGGATCTGCTTCGCTGCCTCCAGCAGGTAGTCTCGTTTCGCCATGGCTGGTTCCACCCGATCCAGGTCCAGGTGGGCCTTACACAATAAGAGAAGGGTAGTGTGGTAGTGGCTGAATAACGTCACTTGTAACTGCACATAAAAAAAAACTAATTGTAAAATGGTATCCCAACATTGTGTTCTTGCGTTGTTGGGACGCCATCTAGTCAGTGAAGGTAGAAATAAATTGGAAGTAGCAGATTAGATTGTAACGCACCTTTGTTCCCGGTCCTTCTCAGCAGAGGAAGTCATGTCTGTCTCTTGTCAGTGGGCTCACTGTGTGCCTGCTCGTAACATCTCCACGGCTCAGCTCCTGTGTGTGCCTGTACCATCGCGATCTAAGCTAGTGTGTGGCGAAAAAAAAAAGTGAAAGTGAACCTTCAGGCTGGCACAGAAAGTGAATAGAATCAAGTGTTTGCTAGTGAACCTTCATGCTAGCACAGGAAGTGAATAGAATCGGGTGGCTGCTAATGATGAATGAATGAGCTGAGCAACACATGCACATGAGGTTGAGGAAATGACTCACAGCATGGGGAACCATGGACTCTTATCTCTGTTCAAAATACATATTTAAATGTTAATTCACACTCCTACACCAGGATGTAGTTATAAATTAATAAGTAAATGATTTAAAAAAAAAAAAACTCACCACAGTTACAAAACACGCCCACAATGCACACTGATTTTGATTCCTTAATTAACCAAATGAGATTTCATAGACATATCAAGCAGCTGTTGACAAATGTCATATTCCCGATATAAAGCTCACACTTATACAGGCAAGACACACCACACACACATGCATGCAGCTGCCTCTCTTGCTTGCAGTCACCGTGGCACCACATCTTAGGGGTATTATGACATGCACACAGCCATCTTCCCCCCCCCCCCCCCCCCCCTCTCATCCATCATCATATATAGACCTCTACCAATTAGAATCTCCACCTACTTTATACAATCTTAATACCAAAGTGGTGCGGGGGAAGATACATCCCTGCTACTAACACACATCTTACCTAAAGCGAGGCTAGCATGCCCTGGATCCACAACGCTACGACGGCACCATAGGCAGAAGCCTCGTCTTCAGCAGCGCTGCATTCACGCATCTCAGGGAAAGGAGAGGAGGAAAGGGCTCTCGGGGAGCCTGCTGATTGGTCCAGAATGATGTCACGGAGGGTACCATTTAACGCAACCCCCGCCCATCCACCCCCACCCACCCCGACAGATGCTGGCTGACTTAAAGTGACAGTGCTCCTTTTTTTATCTAGACATACGGATGGGTTCCGTATCAGTTTAGCTTGGTAAGACATAATTTCACATAATATTTAGAGTAGAAAGTAAACTACCCACCAACCATTTACTCATTTGAAAGTAAAGCAATAGCAATATTCGTATATAACAAGCTATTGATGTCAAACAAGCAACGTGCATTACATCCTGCCTAGAATCCCAATGGGCTGGGGACTGGCGTCCTCTGTACCAGATGGAGCCAGGCTCCTAGCCCAGCACAAAGAACACTCTGCACTCCGCTTTGCCCAAGGGAGGGCTGGCTGTCCAACGAGGGTGGGGGGCGGCCACAGCTAGGCCCATTGAGAGGATAGGGTTAGTAAAGAGGGAGGGATGTATCCCTTACCCTACTCTTACCCTGAAAGATCAAATCTGGGGGGAAGGATGTATTACACTGATTAATCAATTTACAAAAAAAATAAAATATATATATATCATTTCACTGACCACCCACTAATAGTGTGTGCCATTACGGCTGAATTATAACCAATGTGGTTATATGTTGGTGTGATACTGTTACCATTTTTAGTTTCATATGGGTATAAAAGAAAGTGTGGAGGATACCTGAAAGGCATCATCTCTGTATAGCTGCATGCAGAATTAAAAAATAAATTTCACAAACTTACGTGACACCTATGTGTTAGAAATAGGTATACATAACGTTCCAACTATCAAATGTACGGTATACATTGGATAGATAACATTACATCATCGAATGTGTCGTGATATAATATTGAGGTGTTGACTTAAAAATAGACCACTCATGTCAGCCTACTGATGAGTGTGTTTGATGTGATGTGTCTGATGTCCCAGGGTTCGAGGAACAGGAATGCCGAAAATAACCTAGCATTGTAGTGTGCCAATTGTTTGACATTGAATATGTTGAGGGAAAAGAAACCAAAATACCTTGTGTTGAATGCTTCAACCGTGTTTATTGTGGAAATGAGAAACAGAAATCGTCCCCCCAGTAGGATAGGATAGAGTAAATGCAATACAGATGCAAAAAGATCGGTCGCATCAATCACAACACGGCCGACTACAAAGACGAGGACGCGCCCGGCGCTTAGTTAAACTTAACATTGTAGGACACATAGTAGCCGTCGTTGTACATGTACAGCTTCTGGTCGGACGGATTGTAGTCCAGGTTGAAGTACTTCTCCTGGAACTTCTCGAAGGGAATGCTGAGCTGTCTCTCCTGGCCGCTCTTGGTGTCATACGAGTAGAATATCTCCTCCCTATTCAGGCTTACCAACCTGGTGGCGTACATCACTCCGCACACCATGAAAGCGTTCCCGACCAGTTGCTTGTACGCACCGGTGGTCCACACTTGCTCCATGCCAAAGGACGGCACGTCTATCTTGGCCACGACCAATTTACCTTTGGATTCCTCGGTGGCGTAGATGACCCAGAGTCCATTTTCGTCAGCTGCAAAGTCCATGTTTTGATTGGAGGAGTAGCCGTACGAGAACCTCTGACTGGCATCTGGGATCACTCTGTGGTCGTATCTGGAGGAGGTCAGGTTGAACTTGGTCATGCTGAATGGGGTGTTGTGCTGGTAATATAAGCTGTTGCCATGGATGATATAATTGTTGCCGTTGCCTGTCCACCCGCTTGGTAGGGTCAGTCTTCTGAATGGAGTCCGTAACATCAGTTTATCATAGTCAGAGTACAGGAACAACAATGAAACATATGGGCCAGTGTAACCGCCGTACCAATACATTGACTCATAGCCCCGATTAGGTTTGGAGTCTTTTCCCCAACCCCCGTATTTATAGCTTGGATTCAGGTGAGCATTGAGTTGGATGACCACAGGCTTGCTGAGGCTGATGATGCCGTTGTGGTTGCAGTTGCCTAGGAATTAAAAAAATATTATATTAATTATTTACTTATTTATGTATTAAAAACATGTGTCAATGATTATTGTCTCAAAGCTTACCAATATCTGGATGGATGTTGTCTTGCTCCTTCTGGCAGTCCTCCAGTTTCTTCTGCAGCTTGGCCAGCTCAAGGCGGATCACCTCCAGGTTGCCCTTGTCATAGCTCTCCAGTAGGTCCACAGTAAGCGTCATGTTGCGTATCTAAACGAAACACATAACTCTTTGTGATATTTCAGACAAGTGGTGATATTTGAGCTGTTTGCACTTCTCTTGGGATTTGTTTTGAATTTGCCTTATTTGCTGTGCTTTTTTTTCTCTTCTTTTTTGTTACCTCAACGTATAGGCTGTCGAATGAGGGTGATGTGATGTTCAGGGACTCTCTGAGCTGAGTCACCAGGGCTTCAAACTCACGGAGCTCGATTCTGAGAAGCTCAAACTCCAGTTTGACATAATTGTCCAGGCTGCTATCCAGAATGGCCACTTTATCAGCGAGGTTCTTAAGTTGACTCAGAAATATCACAAATCTACCCTTGTAGCTGTCAATCTGGAAAAAGGAACGCATTTGGTCATCCTTATGAAGAGGAAATTCACACATTCACAAGCTGACATGTTATGCCATTCATTTAAGAAGTGACGAATCTCCACAGTACCGTGTTTATTTGGATTGTTGCTTCCAGAATCAGATCCTTGGTGACCCGCTGCATGTGCTCCACCCGACTGGCAGGAAAGGTGGTGTCGGGCAGGTAAACATGGCACAGACCCTGACCAGAGTCCCCCACTGTCACAGTCACATTCCCAGATCCCCAGTCTTCCAGTGACTGTGAAATAAAGAATAAAGAAAACATTGCCAAAAGGATTGCAAGTCATTATAGAGGCATCATCACATACCAGCATCACATCATCGGCACAAAAAAGTAGCTTACCCTCCAAGCCGAGGCCACACCAAAGAATGAAAGCAGCAGGAGTGGAAACATGTTCAGTGTTTAGCATTCAAATGCATTCAGTACATTCTAGCTGCACTGGCAGTGTTTTTAAAGACATTTGTAGTGATCTTATCGCGAACACCTGATCTGCTCACCTGTCCATCAGCCATCCCCAGATTGTTTACTTACTATCTGTTTACTTGTGGTGTTCTGCAAATGATTGCATATACATTACTAACGTCCAAAACCAGTGAGAAAAGGTCCGTTTGTCTGTGTGCGGACTGAGAAAATAGGTTAGACAAATTCTCATGGAGACAACTATTTATCTAAGATAACAATGAATGTGTAGTGATATCAAGTTGAGCTATTTAATAAAATAAAATAAAAAACGTCTCCAGCAGGAATCGACAGACGGTACACAGACAAGAATGCCAGAAATAATATTTGTTTAAGACACTTTATCATGAACACCTCCCCACTCAAACTCAGTTTCCAGATGAGTTCACCTGTCCATCAGCTGACCAGATGTATGAATAGAATACAAACCGGCCAGGAAAACATCAGTTGCACTGACCTCAGAACGTACAAATGGGAACATACTCATATCAATGTGCGTCTGGTGTATTGGAATCAATTAAACAACTATGCACACAGCCTTCTCTCTGGTCACCAGCGTCACAAGCTCATTTTTGTTTAAAATCAATAGGATTTTAGTACGTTTCTTTTTTATATTTATTTTTTAAGAATAATTCAATGCACATTAGAAACAGTATAAACAAACAAGACAATAAAAAATAGAAAGAAAGATAGAAATAGAAATATTTTCATTTGAAATAGAAGAACAACTTGTCAGCTACATTTGAAAGTGAAAAAAAAGTTGAAAAAAAATTTAACTATGTTTTTCTTTTGGACGGAGTTAAAGTCAACAATTTAATCAATGAACATTTTATGGATGTGCAAATTCGATTTTCTTCAGTTTCCCATGGTCTACTTCATCCCAGTAAGGGTTTAAGGGATGAAGGAAGATTCCTCTGAGTATTGATAAGCTTCTGTTATTGTACCTTTGATCAATGACGCAGATACAAGGACACTTCCAAACTCCGACAGTTTCCGTTCATAAAGGATGGTCCTGTGTACCCTATACTAAAGGAGACCAGAAAGAAAGCATTGAAGCACCTTTCCCTCACATTAACAGACTTCAACCAGCTCTTATCCTGGCTGCCACTTAGATACTTCTGGGTCATTTCAGTCAGTTAGGAACCTTCCTAAGCAAAAAGCCAAGGTAATTCTTCCCGTATTGCCGCCTTACGTGATTGGCCACCGCAGAGAGACGTCGGGTTGCGTCTCTCCAAATCTTGATTGTTTCAGCTTTTTGGTCAGTCACTTACCCTTCAGCTTTTGGGACTAAACACTCCAACATACATTCATTTGTATGTATTAATGTATTGTTACATTTATTTGCACACATGAATTTGTAGAATGTTTTTATTTATTGTTTTTATGTTTTTATTTATGTTTTTATCTATGTCATTCTACATACATTATTATCTTATTTTAGTTGTTAACAAGTTGGGTTTCATATCATTTGAATGAGGTGCACCTCAAAATGTTTTTAACTACCGCAAGCCAAGGATACCCATATGACTTTTAGACCAGTGATTTGTGTGGTTGTGACCGTCCTGTCAACCTGCCCGTTTCTCACTAGCTTGACATCTTTCTGCAAGTATGTCCAAGTAGCCTATATCTTGCCAGTACACATTAAATGTCAGGCTCACACTGATCTGATCTCAGCATAGTTTAGATGCAATCCAGCCGTGAGCCGATCAGAGAACAGACAGAGTTATTAAAACCACTCCCCATTCCCTGAATTGTGGCTCATGCCCCTTTGGTGTACAAAGTATATTACTATTGCAATTTGAACTGCACAAACTGCTCAAATGGCATGTAAGGATGTAGCGCGTGAGCACAGCCTGTTTCCAAATCAAAGTTAAGAAATGTGTCATGTTTCGAAAAAGATCCATTTATTGTAGCCTACACTGCAACTATGCATTGACTCGCCATCTATTGAATGTAGAATATGAAACCCATTTTAACCGTTCACGTCCACTATTCTCTCCTAAACCTTCTGCATTTGTTGTTTGTTTTTTAAGCAAAAAGGAAAAGTCCCCATTCGAGTGTCAGGGGTATAAGCAAAGTTACACTGAAGACCATGTGAAACCGAGCCCATCCCGTCTACTGGAACCCATTGCCAGTTTGCCCAGTTTACAAGATACTAAATTACATATTTGTGTAGAGTCCATCCAGGGACTAGAATTTCACCAAAGTAGAGAACTTGATCCTAGGTTTCTTATTGCACTGTATGAACTGTGTTATGTATTTGTTGACCAGCTCAAAAAAGTTCAAGCAAATAGCAGAGTAACATCCTAACAACAAGAGGCCCAGTGAGTAAAATCTGCTTTTACCCTAACAATATGGAGGGTATGATCTACAATGAACAAATTTCATCATTTCACTTGTATTTATGCATCTTCAGATGAAATAGTCATTTAACATTAATTCCTTCTAAACCAAGGTGATCTGGTTAGCACTGGGAGGTTGTCTGATGTCATACCTGTTACTGTCCACGTGCCTGTTGCTCTTTTTTGCCCTCTCATCATCAACCTGTCCCACGTGCTGGAGATCTGGCCCTGCAGGTTTCAGCTTCGTTTCTAAGGTCGGAGTTAGACTCATACCTGTGGCCTGCAGTGGGGTCATTCTGTAGATCCTGAGGGCTAACAGAGGGTCGACCTGCTTCAGGATTCATTTGGCTGTCTGTACGGCTCCCTCAGACACACCACTGGCTTGAGCTCAGTGAGAGCTGGATCTGACTTGTTTAATGTGTGATTTATAAGAGGAAAAGATGACCTAACCTACCCAATCTCTTTGAATTTGGCAACAAGGCGTCATGTATTTTTCTCCCCTTATGAGTGTTTAATTCCCTGTCATGTCATTCCCCTTGTATCATGATGTAAGGTATCATAGGGTATGATGTATTCAAAATATTTGTCAGGTAATTTACTGGTCATTCGTTAATTCAGTTAAAATCAAATGTAAAAATAAGTGAACAGGCTTTTTAACTCCCACTATGTTAGTCTATTCATCATTGTTACTTCCTACCAGTACAATATGATGGTTATACATAATGTAAATCACACAATTAATCTGAATGTAATATGAACAATGCTACAGGGATCAAGGCTCTGGGTTAATTGCTCTGACTTTGCAAGAGCATAGCTGAATCTCATCTTAAATCTCCAAAAGAGTGGGCAGGATTTAGAGAGGGTAGCAAGAGGAAGGGTGTTTCTTGTCTTTGAACTTTTGACTGTGGGTACCTAGAAATCACAAATCTTGCATATTGTACCTTTGAGTCAATTGACAGCAATTTTTAACTGTCAGTATACATATCAGGATATATCGAGTTCTTCTGGTAACCACTGGTCACTTGTTTAGCAACTACCAAGAATTAATAGGCTTTCCTCAAATCGTGTAATATCATCATTGTTACTTCCTACCAGTACAATTAATATATGACTTTATTAGTGTCTTGGTCAATAATTACAAAATAAGTACACTCGACAAAGTAATCATGCTGAAGAAGATTTATTTAGAAGAGAATCAGACCGAGATCTGTTTCCACAAGAAGAGTTACAATGAAGAGATACCATCAATATGCTAATTTCATGGTTTTTTGTAACTCAATTCAAATTAGATTAGATGTACAGGCTTCTAATCAATAGCCTTATGTAGTTGTGTAATTAAATGACAGCTGGTAGTTAACATAGTAGCCATTGCTGTACATATAGAGCTTCTGATCAGTGGGGTTGTAGTCTAAGTTAACATAGGTCTCCTGGAATCTCTCAAAGGGAACACTGATATAGTGCTCTTGTTGGGTTGTGGTGTTAAACATGTAGAAGATTTCTTCCATTTGGATATCAACAGTTCTGGTGGCATAGAGAACCCCACACACCATGAAAGCGTTGCTGACCCCTGGTTTGTACACACTAGTCCGCCACTCCTGCTCTATTCCGAAGGACAGCTCGTTGATCTTGGCCAAGATCAGATGGCCACTCGTCTCCTCACTGGCGTATGTCACCCACAGCCCGGTCTCATCCGCGGCAAAATCAAAGTTCTGATTTGGCGAGTGAGCATAGGAGAACCTAGTGGAAGCCTCTGGGATGATCCTGTACTCGTAATTTGAGGAGGAAAAGTTCACCCTGGCTATGCTAAACGGATTGCTGAGCTGGTAGTACAGCACATTTTCATGGAAGATGAAGTTATTTCCAGTGCCATACCAGCCACTCCGTAACGGGTGATGCTGGAAGTGGTTTCTTAAAATCAGATCTTTGTAACTGTTGTAGAGCCTGATGTCAATGATTGCTGCACTAGTATACCCAGAATACCAATACATTGATTCCCTGTCACGAAGAGGCTTTGAATCTTTACCCCAGGCACCAAATCTGTACGCAGCGTTGAGGTGTGCGTTAATCTGGCTGACCATAGGCTGGCTGACCCTAATAATGCCAGTGTGTGCGCAGGACCCTGTGGAAAGAGCAGAATCAAAGCCAAGTCAGTTCACGTCAGCCTGTGGTATAGAGTACAGAGTTGAGAGTCTGTCAAAGTGTGAGCAGTCTTCTCACCAATGTTTGGGTTGAAGATCTCCTGGTAGCGGCGTTCGCATTCCTCCAGTTGGAGCTGGACCTGTATGTAATTGCGGCGGGTTTCCAGAACCAGGTTCTTATCATACGTCTCCTCCAGTTGGGTCAGGGTCGAAATCATGAATGTCACCTGATAAAAGTGAATCACAAAGGTTTGCTCATGATAATGATGACCACGATAACTAACTTTTAGGATAAACTGTTCCACTACTCTACTGAGACATTTAATAGCTAAGACTGAAATAGCCAAAACTAAGCACAACTTTGAGGTGTCTCAAAAAACAGCACTGTATATCAACAGGATTTTGTCAGACCCACCGTTGCCTGTATGGACTCGAAGACAGCAAAGGATCCTTGAATGGAAGACTGAAGCTCGACCACCAGAGCTTCCACCTGTTTAATCTGGACCTTGGTGCTCTCTCTGTGGGCCTCGTTGAACGCCTCGGGGTCTTTCTCTATCTTCTCGATCTCCCCGGTCAGGTTGACAATATTTGCTGTGTACGCCATGATCTTAATCTCATAGGTCTCCATCTGCAATTTGGGTTGTGCATCCAGGTTATATAATATACCCCTGGTCAATTCTTCCACAGCCTGAGAAAGGGTCTAACCTTGCTGCTGTTAGTTATGGTTAGGGTTAGTACCTTTCCCAGTTCCAGCTCCAACTTATGGTTGACTTCCACAGCCACTTCTTCCACCTCCTTCAGGTCCGGTAAATTGAAGGTAGAGCTGGGCAGGTAGGCTTCGCAGGTCCACCTGGTTCCACCAGCCGTGGTCATTTGCTGTAATAGTGAGCACATCATCAACATCGTGATGAGCTGGAATACAGCCAGTGGGCTTGATGAAGGCTGACAAATGTACTTATTGTAAGTCGCTTTGAATATAAGCGTCTGCTAAATGCCCTAAATGTAAATGTAGATGTAAGGCTGTGAATGTTGTAAATAATGTTTTTGTGATATGTGCTATACATACCCCCCATGCTGCTGTAAAGCTCAACAGAATTAACAACAGTGTACCAATCATTATGGTGCAGTATGTGTTCTCATGTTGAGCCAGGTTGATCTGTTGGCTTATATAGTGTTTGCTCTTTGTTTGTCTTATTTCAGAGGAAACAGCATCTGTTCAAATGAGGTCCGTTGTTGTCATTTAAGTTGTGTGGTTGTCATTGACGGTCAACATTGACTGTTGAAATATTGAATTATAAATTATACCATGTTTGAGTTGGTATCAGAGTTTCAAAACAAACACATAAATCTAGCCAGCTAGATTTACGGTGGGTAAATCTAGCCGGCTTCGTTCATATGAATTACTGCTACTAAGAGATGTGAACACTTGAGATGCGAACACAATCAAATTTTACCTGAATTGAAGCATCAACTAATAGATTCCCGGCTTTCAAAAACAAATAGGTGAAAAGACAGTTTTTTCAAATCTTTATTAGATAATGGGGATGAACAAATATAAGCGGAGGAGTCAAAATCATCCACTTTGTATGGGTCACTTTGTACTGCGTGTTCTCCACATGTCTCTTTCTGTTCTTCGAGACATTGCCCGTTTGACTTTTACCGGCTGGCTGTTCTGGTGTTGATTGCAGGCCTGAATCTTATCAGGTGGTTGAGTGACACTCAGCTTACACAGCGTACATGTGATGGATAACACCACGTCTGATGAACGTGTCATTATATACTTCTGTTGTTGAATTAAAAAATAGAGCATTATGTTTATGTCAAAGCCTCGTGACAAAAGCCTGTATTTGACGTGACGTTACCTCATTTGTATGTCAGTGGATGTGACCAAGGTTCAACAGAGGGATAACAATTCGGTATCAATGTCATGCCAATCAAGACATTGAATTCAATGCTTCACTTGTTTTTATTCTGGATATGAGGAACGGATCACAATCCCAATATGACCGATTACAAAGAAGACGCGCCCGGCCCTTAGTTAAACTTAACATTGTAGGACACATAGTAGCCGTCGTTGTACATGTAGAGCTTCTGGTCGGACGGATTGTAGTCCAGGTTGGAGTAGCTCTCCTGGAACTTCTCAAAGGGAATGCTGAGCTGTCTCTCCTGGCCGCTCTTGGTGTCGTACGAGTAGAATATCTCATCGGTGTTGAGGGCCACCGGCACTGGCCTGGTGGCGTACATCACTCCGCACACCATGAAAGCGTTCCCGACCATCTGCTTGTATGCACCGGTGCTCCATACTTGCTCTATGCCAAAGGACGGCACGTCTATCTTGGCCACGACCAATTTACCTTTGGATTCCTCGGTGGCGTAGATGACCCAGAGTCCATTTTCGTCAGCTGCAAAGTCCATGTTTTGATTGGATGAGTTGTGGTATGAGAACCTCTGACTGGCGCCCGGGATCACTCTGTAGTCGAATTTGGTGGAATTCAGGTTTATCTTGGACATGCTGAATGGGTTGCTGTACTGGTAATATAAGCTGTTGCCGTGGACAATGTAATTGTTGCCGGTTCCACCTGATATGTAATCCACTTTGAAGGAAGACCGTAAGATCAGTTTATCATAGTCAGAGTACAGGTAGAAGTATTGAATGTATGGGCCAGTGTTACCGCCGTACCAATACATTGATTCATAACCCTGAACAGGTTTGGAGTCTTTTCCCCAACCCCCGTATAGATAGTTTGGTTTCAGGTGAGCGTTGAGTTGGATGACCATAGGCTTGCTGAGGCTGACGATGCCGTTGTGGTTGCAGTTGCCTAGGAAAACCGCCCCCCAAACATTGTTATTTCCTATACATATCGCCAAAACAATGCGTAATCACCGCCATTTTCATCATGTCAATGATTGATCTTACCAATATCAGGATACCAATATCAATGATTGATCTTACCAATATCAGGATACCAATATCAATGATTGATCTTACCAATATCAGGCTTGATGATGTCCTCTACTTCCTTCTGGCAGTCCTCCAGTTTCTTCTGCAGCTTGTAAAACTCAATGCGGATCACCTCCAGGTTGCCCTTGTCATAGCTCTCCAGTTGGTCCACAGTAAGCGTCATGTTGCGTATCTAAGAGACGCAATTCGCAAATTGAATGTTGACGATAAAGTTAAAGAATTTGTCAGATTTCACTTTTGTGAGACTTAACAATATTGTAATATTTCTCACAGCTATTTACAATGTTTGTTACCTCAACATATAGACTGTCGAACATGGGTGATGTGACGTTCAGGGACTCTCTGAGCTGAGTCACCAGGGCTTCAAACTTACGGAGCTCGATTGTGAGAAGTTCAAAATCCAGTTTGACATAATTGTCTGGGTTGCTTTCCAGAATTGCCACTCTCATCTCCAGGTTATTCAGTTCACTCAAAAAGATCCCCAATTTACCACTGTGGCTGTCGATCTGAAAAAGGAACACATTAGAAAATCCTTATGAATAATAAACACGAATGTGTTGAAGAAATTCACAATTTTTCAACACTTGAAAAGAGACAACCGTACATTCATGAGCTGAAATGTGATGTTCTTCATCCGAGTATTGCTGTAATACCTCGTCCATTTGGATGTTCACTTCCAGGATTAGATCCTTGGTGACCTGCCGCATGTGCTCCACTCGAATGGCAGGAAAGGTGGTGTCAGGCAGGTAAACATGGCACAGACACTGACCAGAGTCTCCCACCGACACAGTAACGTTCCCAGATCCCCAGTCTTCCAGTGACTGTGAAATAAAGACGAATAAAGAAGATGTTTAACAGAACCCATCACCAAAACCATTGGAAATTATTATATATATACATCATCCTATACATACATCCAAATGTATAAGTCATAGGTGAACAAAAGTCACTTACTGTCCAAGCCGAAGCCGCACCTAGGAATGGAAACAGCAGCAGAAGTGGAAACATGTTCAGTGTGTTGCTTTCAGAAGCTTTCTGTACTTTTGGGCAGGACTGGTGTGTTTTTAAAGACAACTGCAGTTGTCTTATCATGAACACCTTCCCACTTCTCACAGTTATTGCTTTGAACAGCTGATGTCCGACCTCAACAGTTTGAATTGTTTACTTATCGTGTTACGATAGTTATTGCATGCATACAATTAACATCTAAAACTGGTGAGAAAAACACCAGGTGCATTGACCTTTATGATATTCACAAATGGCAACATACTGTATGCTATTATTATCATATGCTATTAACTTGTGTGACTTACATAGGAATCAATTACCCAACTGTGGAAACATGCATCGGCTATTTTCAATTTTGCCCCTTTGTCTTTTTTTATATTATATTCTATGTACTGTATTATATTATATAGTCAAACATTACAGAGCTTCTTCCATTGTTTGATTTGTATTGACCTGTTTTGTATGGTTTTGTTTAAAAAGAACAATGCAAATTTTTTTGGTATTTTCTAAACATTGGAGAGGAGGGGGGGTCATCATTTCCAGAGGCGAGGCTTGTTAGGTCCTTTGGTACAGCAGACCTAGATATTGTATTCTATCTAGTTTCCTATTGTCATAATTGGATCTAAATAGCTTACTGGCTTCAATTTTAATGTTAAGAACTGAATCTGTGAGAGTTCAATTTGTACCGTGATAACGATCTGATCTGAAAGTATTTGTATGAGGCAGGAAGTGTGGGGCCTCAATGAGTCAAGTAATCCAGAGCATCATCTGTGAACAGCTCTATAATACAGCGGCCATCTGGACAAACTCTGCTTGTTGTTCGGCTAACGGAAGCTGTCAATTAAGTTACAAGGAGGTCCGTGTGGGTGTGATATCGTTGAAAGTGAGGGCCAGTGCCTTCCTAGGTTTACACGCCCAAATTTTCAAAAGTGATGTGGACTGCATGGGATACCCTGAGAGCATGTGTGCCTGCCCGTGCTCGACAAACGAAAACTCTTTCACGTGGTGGAGCCTTGTGAACTCCCTGCTCAGTTTAAAAAAGTTGTAACTCTTAGTGTTGTTGGTATTGCAACCCATACTTTATATAAGTGTAACTATAGCACACTTTTGCAATGATTTTCTTTTTTAGTTTGACTGCGATCCCTAGTCCAGTATTGTTTGAGGTTTCTTTTTTCACACAATATTTACGTGTATCATTTGGCTATGGATCTACATGTACTACGAATTAAAATTCTAGTTTATCTTTTTTTCATAATTTGACCTACATTTAGGAAAATTAGCTCAATCGGTAAACGGAATACATTATTCATGATGAATTGCCAGTAATTCTCAAAAAATGGTCAATATCAATGGTCATTTAGACTTTCTTCAAATGTGTCATATATATGTGTAACTATCATTGTCCTAGTCAACGATTGGAAAATAAATGCACTCCAAACACAGATCATGCACAAGAAGATTTATTTAGAAGAGAAACAGATGATTGTTCGTATCTCCGTAAATTACAGACACATTATATTAGAGGTTCAGGCGTATCCTCAATGGCCTTAGTAGTGTAATTAAACCACAGATGGTAGTTAACATAATAGCCATTGTTGTACATGTAGAGCTTCTGATCAGTGGGGTTGTAGTCTAGGTTAACATAGGTCTCCTGGAATCTCTCAAAGGGAACACTGATATAGTGCTCTTGTTGTGTCTTGGTGTCAAACATGTAGAAGATTTCTTCCATTTGGATATCAACAGTTCTGATGGCATAGAGAACCCCACACACCATGAAAGCGTTGCTGACCCCTGGTTTGTACACACTAGTCCGCCACTCCTGCTCTATTCTAAAGTATGGCTCGTTGATTTTGGCCAAGATCAGACGGCCACTCGTCTCCTCACTGGCGTATGTCACCCACAGCCCGGTCTCATCCGCGGCAAAATCAAAGTTCTGATTTGGTGAGTGAGCATAGGAGAACCTAGTGGAAGCCTCTGAGATGATCCTGTACTCGTAATTTGAGGAGGAAAAGTTCACCCTGGCTATGCTAAACGGATTGCTGAGCTGGTAGTACAGCACATTTTCACGGAAGATGACATTATTTCCAGTGCCATACCAGCCACTCCATAACCGGTGATACTCGGACTGGTTTCTTAAAATCAGATCTTTGTAATTGTTGTAGAGCCTGATGTCAATGATTGCTGCACTAGTATACCCAGAATACCAATACATTGATTCCCTGTCACGAAGAGGCTTTGAATCTTTACCCCAGGCACCAAATCTGTACGCAGTGTTGAGGTGTGCGTTAATCTGGCTGACCATAGGCTGGCTGACCCTAATAATGCCAGTGTGTGCGCAGGACCCTGTGGAAAGAGCAGAATCAAAGCCAAGTCAGTTCACGTCAGCCTGTGGTATAGAGTACAGAGTTGAGAGTCTGTCAAAGTGTGAGCAGTCTTCTCACCAATGTTTGGGTTGAAGATCTCCTGGTAGCGGCGTTCGCATTCCTCCAGTTGGAGCTGGACCTGTATGTAATTGCGGCGGGTTTCCAGAACCAGGTTCTTATCATATTTCTCCTCCATCTGGGTCAGGGTTGACATCTTGGATTCAACCTGAAAATGTTTCCGTCATTATTTTAACTTTGAAGATGCCTTCTCAATTTTCTTGAACACCAAAACAAACTTCAGTCCCACCGTTTCACGCAGGGACTCGAAGACAGCGGCCGATCCTTGAACCGAAGACTGAAGCTCGACCACCAGAGCCTCCACCTGTTTAATCTGGATCTTGGTGCTCTCTCTGTGGGCCTCGTTGAACGCCTCGGGGTCTTTCTCCATCTTCTCGACCTCTCCGGTCAGGTTGACAATCTTTGCTGTGTACGCCGCAATCTTGTTCTCATAGGTCTCCATCTGCAATGCGGGTTGTGCATCCAGGTTATACGTTATACCAATAATCAATTATTCTCCAGCCCGACCATGGCTCTAACACATCACAGCAGTTTGTTTAGCCCTGTTTACACCAAAAGCAAAGTGAATTTTCCCCTCATGTTCCCCGCATGTTTGACCATGTACCTGTACTTGTTGTGGAGAACCTAACACCACCATGTCACGGTTCATAACACCATGTGGAGGAGCACACAGACCAGTGAATTTCACCGTCTCCTCCAGAAGCTGCGTCTGGATGACGGCCACTTTTGTGATTCAATCAGGACTTCTGGACGTGGGTTACGTTGAGAGAATTGCAATGCTGATAGGCTTTCACAACGCCTCTTCACACAAATTTCTCACAAAAGTTCAGATCAGCTCACGTTGTCGCATCGTTTGAGTAGAATCATGCACATTTTGCATAGTGCTATTTACGCAATTGGCACCACTAGCGCAATTGCGTGTCTAATTGTGTCTTTACATTAACTTTGTATGCAGTCGGCACCATGCCAGGAATTCCAATGCAGTCGTGCTGCTCAGGAAAATGTCCAGCGCTTTTGGTGTGAACGTTCCATTATGGTTAGGGTTAGTACCTTTCCCAGTTCTAGCTCCAGCCGATGGTGGACTTCCATAACCACTTCCTCTACCTCCTCCAGGTCTTGTATATTGAAGGTAGAGCTGGGCAGGAAGGCTTCGCAGGAGCACGTGTTCCCGATCCCACCATTGGTGCCATTTCTCTGAGTCGCCTCACCCCATCGTCCAACATGCTGTCAAAGAGCACACATACACAGTAATGATACATTTTGCAGGCAGAGGTTTTGGTGAAGAACATGGATGAGCTATTAATGGACTTTTGTTCTATGTGTTATACATACCCCCCAGGCAGTGGTAGAGCTCAACAGAGCTAAGAAATATAGAATGCCAATCATTGTGGCGCAGTCAGTGTTCTTATGGTGGAGCCAGGTTGAAATGTGGGGTTATATAGTGGTTGCTCCCTGTGTTATTACTCTAGAGGTAACAGCACCTGTTCAAATTCACAGCATCGCCATCTTAGAGAACTGTTATATGGCCATGGCTGTTAAACAAGACAATCTGTAATCAAACATGTGATTATCAGCAGAACATTGACTTTGGGAATGTTCAATTGTAAATTATGCAATGTTTGACTTCGCATCAGAACCAAAAGACAGCAGAGTGTCAGAGATACAAAATGACAGATGGGTAAAACTCTAGCTGGCTGAAGATATGAGGAGATGGTGTACTTGTGTGTCGATCGATGTATTACTTGAATTGAGGTGAAATACAATGATGATTCATTTATATTTGGGAAACAGTCAACAAAAAAATTATGATTTTGTTCTTTTCAAACCTTTATTAGATGGAAATTAACAAACAAAAGTAGAGTTCATCTTTGTGTTGCACTGTCATCAATATAAGGCACTTCCTATTGTGTCATCGTGTTTCTCTTTGTCCTTCTCCGCTCGCTTCTTACTCTTCTTCTTCTTGCCTCGACCTGACTTGACTGTTTTGCTTTTTCCGGCTGACTGCTGGTTGCTGAGCGCGGGCCTGGATCTGGTCAGGTGGTCCGTGGTGGTGCTGAGCTTGCGCGCGTCCCCTTCCGGGTCGGAGTGCGTTCCCTGGGCCGACGCGGTCTTGCCGGCGACGGAGCGCGGCGAGTCATCGAACAGGTTGGGCTGCGAGTATGACCGCATGGCCGGTGAACTGCCGGCCCCCTGCTGCTGGTGCTGCTGCTGCTGCTGCTGCTGCTGCTGCTGGTGGTGGTGGTGGTGGTGCGGCTGGTGAACGTGCTCGCTGCTCAGGTTGGTCACGGAGTAGCGGCTGCTGTTGGACATGACTATGTGGTGCCAGGAGCTCAGCGGCGTGGCGGAGAAGTGTTGTGGCCCGCTTGAGTCCTCTTTGGCCCCGCCGGGCGACATCACCATGGACTCGCGCGGCGTGACGGCCTCCACGGCGCTCTGGAAGGTCTTCAGGATGCGGTCGCTCTTCTGCTTCTCCTTCTTCTGCCGGGACTCGGTCTTGCGCAGCTGTCGTCGGTGGTCCTTCATCATCTGCTTCCGGGTGTCCGCCAGCCCCCTGTGAAGAGATTGTCGTCATCGTGATCATCATCATCATCATCATCATCATCATCATCATCATCATCATCATCCTCATTATGCATTCGAACAACCTGGCAGCTCAAGATGGCCGCTCAAGGCCTGTAAGCATGGCAGTGTGTCATTATGATATGGTTCTCTTTTATGGGGAGGCTTTTGACAAAGAATGAGAGCTGGCCACATTCCCAGGTCATACATGTTACACAAATTGCTAAAGTAAGGCACGCATGTGAATGTACAATTTGGATGAAGGCGCAAATATAGATAAGATGCGTTTGTTATTGCCGCCCAATGTGATGCGTGTTGTGGGCCTCTATTGTTTGAGCAGCTTTAAGGAAAGGTGCAGCATTGAGTTATATGCGGTGGTTTACCTGTAGTCGACCATGCCTGTCCTCTCACGGTCCAACCTTTGAATGAGCTCCTCGATTTGGTAGCGATCCAAAGGAATGCTTGATTGCTGTCATTGATAAGTTAAAAAAAACAACAAAAAAAAACAATCATTTGCCAAAGAACATTTTAAATCAATTTCCAGATTTAGACATGGTGGAGTTCCCGGAGATGTAGTTTCAGGATTACCGCTTAGCTCCATACAAGTCACATGATTACTGATACGATACACTATTATCGGAAAGGCATATTACAGATGTATTCTGTATGCCAATACAATTTGAACTGCAGCAGTTCCTATATAAGTGTCACAATATCAACGAATGAATGTTTTCAGACAACCTGCACTGCCTTCCTGAAGTCCGCCACGGGGACTCGCATGGTGCCGTCCTTATCGATGTTGCGGAAGAAGTCCCACAAACGCAGTTTGCGTTCGTCCAGATAGTCCTTCATAGAACATGGCAGCGAAGAAGAAAGCGTAAAAAAGAAAATGACATCTTTAACACAAACAATTATTTGGGAGGCTTTGGGGGCTTCTTAGCTTCTTAGCTATTGTATTGTATTATAATTATAATTATTATTATTATTGGGCCCCTTTATTATCCCCTTATATCTGCCCATGAAATTTGAATATTCTTCAGTATTATCTTAACCGTATACAATATAATTTAAAACATCGGTTTTAGTTTTGAATATTCCGTGTATAATTGTGATGAATAAATTTTCATTTTAATTATTTTAAATGAAAAGCACATTTCCGCGTGATGAGCATGCATACCTGGATGACTTTCATTGGGTCGAGACGTTTTGGGGGCTTCTTAGCTATGAAGCCTCCCACTCCCCCATACTGCACCTCTAAATTGGGGTGGTCTTGACATGTCGACTCCAGCAGCCGCACGAAGTTCTCATTTACCAACACGTTCTGCAAACATTTCAACAGAATAATGTAATCCGTGTAGGCTCAATGCACATATGCAGTTCAGGCATTTATGACAATAAACAAAAATGACGCATTTGAAACAGTTTTTTTAGGTAATCTACTTATGTGAACAGTGTTGACAGAACAGAAATAGGAGCCACGCTGGTTACTCACACATATGTTGATCTCCTCCAAGGCACTTTTATGTGTGTTCTTCACCACATTAACCAGGGCCAGCGCGCCCTCTACTGTCAGAGAATTGTATGCCAGCTAAAAGAGCACACAGACTAGTGTTTGCTTCACCACATGACAGGACGTTTGACCACTGACCACATTGGTGATGTGCTGAAATAAAAAAACACCTTATTGGTAGAAATCCAGCAGTCTCACACCCACCAGTAGGACTCTCAGTGTGTCGTTGAACTCCAGGCCTTTGCACAGCGTGCCCACTCCCTCGTTGGTGATGCGGTTGTTGTTGAGGTTTAAATGAACCAGAGTGTTGTTGTATTTCAGCGCCTCGCCCATCGCCAGCGCTCCCTCGTTCCCGAACCCATTCCATGACAGGTCCAGGTGTTTCAAGGTTATGTTCACCTGCGCGCGTGCGAGAAAAATCGTTTCAGCGACGCATCACTGACGACGATCTGAACGTAGACGCGCGGTTGTTGACCGCACCTTGAGCCCAGCAGAAAAGGCCACCGCTCCTTTCATCCGGAGGTGATTCCAGCTGAGGTCCAGCATCTCCAGACCCTCGTTGTTTGCTGACGGATCGCAGGAGGAACGAAGTGAATATGCCGCACGACTGTTTAGCACAAGCAACACCTAAACAGATCCAGAAGAGTAATGTCCTACCCAGCATCTGTCCCAAATGCTCTCCTCCCTTTCCGCTGAACTCGTTGTGGCTTAGGTTCAGTTGTTTCACTCTGTAATTACTCTTTGATAGGGAACATACACGCAGAAACATCAGAGAAGCTTTTTTTGATAGGAAGCAATATCAATCAAGTTATATCAGTCAAATTTGCCAATGCCAATTTACTTACTGATAATGCATCCGCAAAGAATTTTGCATCATCCTCAGTAAATTTGTTTCCTATAATAAAATGGTATTATTAGTATTAGTAGTTAATGTTGTGAGTGGTATTGCAGGACATTATGAGCAATATGTCCTCACAAAATCATTCTCCTTATGCTGATACACGCTGTGGAAACACATTACCTGAGAGATTCATAGATTTTATTGAAACATTGTCCAGCAACATTTTACCAAGACACTCTGCACCCGCAGACTGTAGGTGGTTGCCAGACAAATCCTGGAGAAGAAAACAATATTCACGCCTCGAAATGCAAGCAAGACACACTCGATACTTGGCACGCGTAGGCCTACTCCCTTTCGTGGAGGAGCAGGTCAACAACCCACCATGGTGTGGATGGTGACATTGGCCTTCAGCATTTCCACGAGATGTTGAGCTCCCTCCGCTAGAATGTGATTGTCTGCCAGTTCCAGAGTATTGATGTTCATGTCAGTCTGAGGGAAATACGACAAGAGTGTGCTGCTTTTTTTTTGTGGAAAAGTACACCTGAAACACTGGCACGTTCATTAAACCTCCGTGAGCTCACCACTAATGCAATAGCGAGCGCTTTACAGCCCAGCGGTCCCAGTCCGTGGTGATTGAGGCCCATGGTGGAAGCGCCCAGGTGCCGTATGAAGTACGAGACGGGCACCACGCCCGTCAGTCTGCAGGCTTCTAGGTACACGTCGGCGGTGGAGGTTGGCTTGTTGTTTTTCGGATTTCCTGGCAATGACACAACTATTTCTATCAGAGCTCTTGTCAGAATGGTGTTGGTCTGGAAGACGAGCGGTCAGTCACGCACTTCACGACTGATAAGGACAGCTTTTTTGTAGGCTACAGGCCATCAGGCTTCTGAACCGCTGAACTATACCTCAAACCCATTGTCACTCATGTACAATCAACCACTGATGTGTAATACTTATATGCCGTCATAATTCAACATTTTATGTATAACACCGTATAACAATGTATGATACTTATATGCACATGCTATGAACTTTATTCCTGCACATCTGTATCTGTATATGTTTTGATCATTATTGCTATGATTGCTTCCATCAACGCTCATAACTCTCCACTTTATGTTTCATGTAGATGCACTTTATATTTTCTCCAATGCTGCTTTATTTTCTTTCTCCATTGCTGCTCTTACTTATATGTGATGCCCTTATTTCACTGTACTCTTTTGTATTTTATTTTATTTTATTTTATTTTCCTTCCATGTTGGAACGGGCCTCGTCCAATACATTTCATTGTACAGTATGACTGTAAGTGGCGCTGCACAATACATTTGATAATAAACGACTTGAATCTTGAATTAAACATTCTTAGCACAGATTAATGCGCAGAATGGAACCCTTATAACGGCAATTTAGCTCGCTTACCATCTGGTTCCAAGTCTGAATCCAAGTCTGAATCCAAACTTAGGTTTTCAGTGGAGGATGTTTGGCCATCTTCTTTTATGGTAAGGGAATCAAGATGCAGTAAAGACATTTCTCAATGCTTCCTTTCCTCAATAGATTGAAATAGAGGGGCTACGTCCGTTAAAGATTAAGCTAGTTTTTCACTCCTCAGTTGCCTGTGAATGTTGCAACTGTGACATCAAACAGGACAGTGCACAGGTAATCCTACCTTACAGGTAACTTGCCCTGTGTGATGATCAATCATTTATATCACCATGGTAGAAGCCAGGCACACACAAATACAGGCTCAAAATAAAGCCCCCCTCATCTTTGAAATAAATGTTGATAAAGTTGTGAAATGTATTTTATTCTTATGTTGGATATGGGTTAAAATTGTCATGAATCACTATAAACATTTACATTAAGGGCATTTAGCAGACACTGTTATCCAAAGCGACTCACAAAAAGTAAATTTGTCAGACGAAGGTGAAACATTTCATTGCTGTGAATACAGTAAGAAAGTCACCAGAACAAGTTTCAAGTACTTTAATTGCTAGATTAACCATTGCTGGTATACCACATCTCTGGCTAAGTGCCAAGTTACAAAGAGCAATTATAAAGCGCCAAGAGGGTTTTTTTTTTTTTTTGGGGAGGGGTCGGTAGAGGATAAATGTTATGCATGTATGTTATGCAGGATGGATACTTATGTTTACATAAAGTGACATCTTTATAATTATCGGTTTAATCCGCAATCCAATGCAATATCCCTGAGCTAAAACACAATGTGTAGTCTGCAGAGATCATATCAGTGCAACCACTGTGTCATTGTCAAGAGCTACAGAATCAGGAAGCAAGCAGGAAAACCTGCTGTTTGATTCCCCCCCGCCCCCCAATCTCTAGCTAGAATCATCTAGAGATTGTTGTCTACGTGAAACACATTTGGATAGACACACATATTTATATTTCACAGACTTCTCTGTGCTGTTTTTCTTACTATTCTTTCTTACCATCTTACCATTCCACTGGAGTAGTTGTAACTAAAGCAATTTCCCTCTGGGATCATTAAAGTATTTCTGTCTGTATTTCTGTTTTGTCAGATCGACCAGGTTTATCTGCCTGGGTTAGAAGGTAGAAAGGTTATAGGCCTAGTAGTAAGCTCTATGAACTGACCCAAACTACCTTATTGTGGCTTATTGTTAGCCATTAGACTACTTTATTATATTATGTTTGGATAAAAAAAATAATTGAATATGCCAGAAACGGAGATACAGAGGGACAACAATAAAATAACAATGCTAATTTATTAATCACAATTATACACGGAAAAACTCCTCAATAGGCCTACTTCTGAGAAGTTTCATGTGAAACATAGGGGTATTTCGAGATTAATTGGCGATGTCTTTAGTTGCAAAGTTTAAATGTCCCAGTTTACCCACAGTGTTAAAGTTTAAAGTTAAAAAAAAAAAGATGGTTTCCACGATACATCGTTCTGCGCATGCGCTCTATGTGTTTTCCTGTCCATGTGTAGGCGAGTCACGTGTCGTCATGTCCCTGCCGTAGTGGCTAGATGTTGTGCTAGGTTTTTATTATTGGAGTCTAATCTTCGTTTCGCTTTTCCTAGACATCTTGTATTACCTCCATATATCCTTTGCTGAAGAATGAGCGACAACGATGACATCGAAGTCGACAGTGACGTATGTAGTATATTCACTGATTAATAATAGCCAACTATTTAGTTTAACAAATATGTTTTTGCATTTCTGTCAATCCACGATAACGCTGGTTTCTAAGCTAGCTAGTTAGCTAACGCGACAGCTCTTATGATGTGCAGCTTGCTAGTTGCATGAATGCTGAATTAAATAGAATAAATACCAGAAAATCAAACTGTACATAGGAAGCAGCTCAATGTTAACCATTTCAGCTCTAATACAATGTTGATGTGTTTGTATGTCTACGTGTAAACGCGACCGAACAACACCGTGTGGGACAATTCGACAGTAGACAGCATTAGCATGCTACATAGGCGACGTTAATCCAAATGGTTGCTCTTGCGTTATGTTTTTTTCAATAACAAACTGATCCGATGGTCAGATATGATTCAGGGGTTTGATCTTAAGGGTTACAGAATGTATTTGAGCTGTATGTGTTTCCTATACTCGATTGGAGCTCCTCTCAGGTCGGGTCATCCACAAAACAACACGTCGTTACCTCACTGGCTCACAGATTCGTGGTTTATGTTTCCCGTGTGTATTATTTTATTTCCCATTCATCTATAGCTTCAAACCAAAACGATACGTGCTCCGATATGTCTAGCATGTACATTTTGTGAAACGTAAATACGTCCTACTCGGGTGTCAGCTGTGGTTGGCAAAACGAGTTTAAATGTGAGAATGGACCAATATGTTGGAGCATTAATCCGTCCGGTCAATAATTATAGTAGGATAGTATTCCCCTCCCCCACCGGACTTGATCCTCAGTGTTGCATCCCTGTTTAAGTGGTACAGCTTCGTCCAGGGAAGCCAGCATCCCCATTCGTATGTGAGGTGTTGACTTAACCTGACATGATCTTAACAGAAATCAAAAGCTGTTTCCTGTTCAAATAATTGCTGAATTGGTGGTAGCGTAAATTGTAATCTCCTATATGAGACTGAATGAGATTGCTCTATAGAGAAAACATTTGCACCAAATTCTGGTCTACTTACACCCCCCAATTCATGATGCTTTGGCACCACTGTGTCCAGCAACATTATATGCAATCATTGGTGTAAGACTACATCACATTTTCACACAACCTGGTTGTGTGAAAAGCCTTTTTTCACACAACCAGGGTTTTTTTCTACCTTTTTCTTTTCTTTTTTTTTTACATGTATACATGGCCTATATCCCACTTCACCTTTGACAATGTCCTTCTGGACAGTGGACACTAGCGAGTGCATGTGCAAAAGAAGAAACGTTTTGTCCCACTTTTTCCAGTTCTTCCCTCCGTGGTTAAGATAGCTAGAGTGAAAACTGGCACGTGTTTAGCATCCTTAAGTCTTTTTTTTCCAATCCTTTTTACTAAAAATGTAATAATCCATAAAAACAACCATAATGTCTTACTGTTGATGTGGCTTTTCATCTTTACTGGAGATATTCAACTACTGCCACTGTTTGCAAATTGCGATCATGTGTTTATCCATCATTATCCATAATTGAGGATGTTGTGTATACTGTCTACCTATGTCAACTGAAAGCCATGTGAACGCCACCCACAAACACCTGTTTTTAAGGACTTTGTCATTTTTTCCCCCAACAAATGGCCCAGTCTACAGCTATTTTATTTAAAATTTCAATCTATAGTGATTGGTTTGAACTAAGATGCCTTATGCTGCTAAGCCGTAACAGTATATAATTCTGTTTATTGATATCTGAATGCACAGTATTTTTACACCCCCACTGTCATCCAGTGTTTCATATTATAACAGTAATTACAACACTAGTTAGCAGCTGTACATTATTCATGTACAATGCACATCAGCTACAAAGCTACCACCAGGAACTAATGGCCTTTACATCTCAAAACCCATTATGATTTAGCACCCATGTGTTCAGTGTCGACCATGTTGGTACCGATCAGGGCATGTCTGTGTGTAGTTGGTATGTTGTTGGGGTTCTCCCCTAGCCTGAAATTACCATACCAAATTCATAAATGCGTATTAGTCTGGAACCTCTCAGTTAATTAATTAATTTCCAAGGTGCGTTATCAACGGGCGTGGATCAAAATGCCCCTGGATGCAATTGGATAGACCTACAACCAATCAGAGCAACAAAACACGTGACACATCAGGGCAGCCATCTTGGTTGTTCATGAAAATGCCTCAACGGCTATCATAGGGCACTTCTCTGTACCGTCATTGTATCAAACCCGCCCCATATTTGATAAACAGTTGTGATTGGCCTGACGCGGGCCAGGTTTGCTGGAAATTTGTTTGAATGGGAGGGGGGCCAGACACGTATGCATGAGCAAATAAGACATGAGCTCTCAGATTCTGTTGGTTCCCAAGCTAGTTCTCCCCCTCTTCTGAATCCTAAGTGGGAAATGCTCATATAAATGTGTATGATGTGATTGTGGTAACACTGATTGGCCAGCGGATTGGCGTTCCATAGGCGGTGCCCTCACTTTACTCAGGGAAGTAGATTAGACTTTAACCCTCTGCTGCTCTGAGCTGCAATAGGTGGTCAGAGTGATTGCACTTCCTCCTTCTTGTTAGACAAGCCAACATGAATGGAATATTAAGTGTAAAGTGTAATTAAAAAAGGGTAGTGGTTGACGCCACATCAGAGAAAGCTTCTTATGCTTCTCGAACACTTACCGTATAATGCCACTTTAATAACAGCTGTGATCCTAATCAAGCCATTTTGCAACTTTCGTAATATATAGTACAACACATCTCATACTGATCGAATCGAAGCTGAAACTGGGGGTTCACTTGCAGAGCTACACACTTAGCAGAATGTATCCCAGGAATAGTGTGGGCTCTCTTGTCAGTTGGGAAAAAAAGGCTTGATTGGGATCAAAGCAGTTTAATAATGCCCGATTCCTAACATGGCTGATTGTGTGATTTGTGAAGTAATGAACACATCTGACAAGGGCGTGTTAATATCTCTTCAAGAGAAGTCTGTTCCGCAACATTGGCACTGTCCACCGGTACTTCAAATGCCGTCAATCTAAAAAGCAGCTGTTTGGCACCGGCGGCGACAGCCTCAGTGATGCAGCCGGCCGCTACGGGTTAGCAGTCCCCGCCGCGACACCCCGGGTCACGTATCCCTGTCTCAAGACGCTCGTCCTTGGGACTAATCGGCGACGCGGTGCCTCCTCTTACTTACAGACAGAAGACGCATGTCATGATGGATATCTCTCTTTTTTTTTTTTCCTGCAGGCAGACAAGCGAGCACACCACAACGCTCTGGAGCGCAAGCGTCGGGACCACATCAAAGACAGCTTCCACAGTTTACGAGACTCTGTTCCTGCCCTGCAAGGGGAAAAGGTGAGTAATGAGGGGTGTCTCCTGACCGGGCCTACCGGGGGTGATTAAATGCAGCACCAGAAGGTATGACCTGCTGCAGCCCCCCCCCTCCCCCCCAGCACACGCGCTCTTTTTGCTGAAAATGTCAACTATACAGGTTCAGTAAGTACAGTGTATTTACGGTTGTGTTAAACCCATCTACTTCAGTTGTCCTGTGTGGCTGATGCTGTGGAATCAATGTTTTAGCGTTAGCAATAGCAAACACTTAGCCCCACTCCAGCGCACTGGAGTGGGGCTTTATATGACCCGTGTTTATTTGGACAATGCTTTAAATCATTGGGAGATCAACGTGGACATGCAGGGACTCTGAATAAGCAAATACATTTTAAGTTTGCATGTGAAGTTTGCCTAGTTAAATTGGTTTTATCGTATGCACTGTGAAGACGAGAGTTGAAGGTCTGTTAAATTAACAATGCAACGTTGGCCTGTGGCTGAGCCCTCTCATTTCTGCTGACAGAGTTCTGTCAAACAGGCTTCCCGAGCACAGATCTTAGATAAAGCCACAGAGTACATCCAGTACATGAGACGAAAAAACCACACTCACCAGCAGGACATTGACGACCTGAAAAAGCAGAACGCCCTGCTGGAGCAACAAGGTGAGTGGGACATTTCAGGTGTGTGTGTGTGTATGAGGACCCTCCCTGGGAGGAAATGTGTGTGAAATATTAAAAGTATGCCTTGGAAAATGTCTGTCGTTACTTATTCGGTGTGATCCTTCGTCGTCCCGTGGCTCGTGATGCAGTCCGCGCACTGGAGAAGGCCAAAGGCAATAACCAGCTGCAGGCCAACAGCTACTCCTCAGACAGCAGCTTGTACACCAACCGCAAGGGGAGCGCCGTGTCCGCCTTCGACGGCGGCTCCGACTCCAGCTCCGAATCGGAGCCAGAGGAGCCGCCCACTAGGAAGAAGCTGCGCGTGGAGCCCAGTTAGACCGCCCCTGCCCCCCCCCCCCACCCCACCCACCCCCCCGACACTGGGTCCCAGGCACTCCCAACTCAGACTCTTGTTCACCAGCCCCCACCCCCCCACTCCCTCCATTATGTCCATCCTCGAGGCATCCCTCTTAAGTCAGACCAGGTGCTGGAGGTGGAACCGGGCGTGTGAGAGAGTGAAGAGGTGCGACAATATGCTTCTACCTTCCTCTGCTTTCCTGGTCTCCTGACACCCCGTCACAAACCTCCCAATTTCCACCCCCCCCCCCCCCTTGTGAGGCAACAGTACCCCCTCCAACCCCCCCCCCCCCCCCCCCCCCTCCCTTCCCCCCAAAGTGAGGCAGCTCTGCAGTTTTTTGAAGGACTTGATGCTTTTTTCAAACCTCATTAAGAAAACATTTCTAGTTGACATGGTGACATGGCGTAAAGCTTTAGTGAAGCTGCGACAAAACTCTCCTTACCTTCTTTCAGTTTTGTTTTTGAACGCCTCTTGAGACTTACCAGACCCCTACGAAATTGTCCTTAGACATAGTTTACCTTTTTAATGTTTGTACTTTTCCAAGAAATGAATGTGAATTTGCTTTTAGAAAAAAAAAAACCATACATGCCCTGCAAGATGCAACCCCCTCCCTGAATTTGTGTAGGTGGCTCAAGCTGTTGTCCTTGGAATGTTAGTGTAATCAAATGAATGCCTATATTAAAATGATAAACTACTTGACTTCTTATCCCACGTTGTACTTGGTTGTTTGGCTATTACTCTCCGTAAATATGGGTGTGTGTGAACTGACCTCTTTGATTTAGATTATCCCTCATTTAACAGGTTTGAAAACTGTTTTCTATTTTTTATTCTCCAAAAATATACATGTGGCGATAAGACAAAAAAAAATCCTCAAATGAAAACGAATGTTACACAATGCAGTTATGAGCAGTGACCTTTATTTTTGTTAATGGAAGATATCTGTGTCGGTGTGTAGTATTTAACGCTATATACTCTTAAATGTCGTCATTTCTTCAGAAGACAAACCTTCCCTGGAAATATTTTGCCTGCACTGGGAATGTTTGTTATTTTTTTCCTACCCTTTTTTCTTTTACAGAGGTAAATACGTGTGTACTAAATCAATATTTGTTTATTCCATTCCATGGAAATTACAGGTATGTTGTACATACTGCCAACAATTGTCTTGCAAGTTGAGGCGTACCTTTACTATGAGACTATAAATAAAAACTATTTTATCCTTTTGGGAGGTTTTTGTTATTTTATGCTGTGCGATGTTGTCAGTGTGTGGTCGTTTGCATTTCTATTAACCAACATTTCCATTAAGTCCATCACTTTAAAGTGCTGTAGCCTGCATGCGCAATTAAGTCCTTCAGAAACCGGTCTGACCCATGCTCTGACCCCTCCCACTCAAACAAAAAAATAGCTTGTTAAACCCAGCTGAGGACAGATAGACATAATTCAACCAGGAAAATATCCTTCAAAATAAAAGCTTACACAATATCTAGTTCTATGTAGGCTGCCCACACCTATGTACATTCAATTGACACTATGAGTAAACATTCATTTACTGTTCCACATAACACACAAACGCTTAGTTGAGACAAAACAACTCACCAAATCCTACATGACAAACAACTCTATAAATGAACATCGTTAACATATAGGTGAACCTAATTGAAGACAATACATTTCCATGTTTTAACTTCAATCATTGTATTCGATCGATCTATATTCAGCATTGTTTTAAGGCTTAAATTCGAAATGTATTTCGAATATATATTATGCAGGTAGGCATAGAACGCTTTACTTTGAAAAAAATTGCCGGATGACGAAAATTTTAGTATGTGGACTTGACAAAGTCGCCTCTAGGCAGGAATGCAAGTGCGAGCCTGGCTTCTACGGTGTATGGTCCAAGCGCAAGTCCGAGTTACCATGCTTTTGTCTGATAATGAACATTTCAGCAATGGCTAAACAGTATGATGTTTTGGTCAAATTATTGATTCTAGGAGATTCGGGAGTGGGTAAAACGTGTTTGTTGCGGAGATTCACGGAAAATGAATATCATCCTTACCATATTTCAACAATCGGTAAGATGTCAAAGTTTTCAGCGACCATCCATGGTTATGTTTGTCGAACATGTAAGAAAAGTAAGAACATGCTGGAGATATCACGGCGGGCTTAATACAATGTCATTTATCTAGACATCAAATAATAACAACTTTAGGGATGTTTGATTTGGATGAGAAAACCATAAGGAATTTCCCAGTGTAGTCAAAATACAGCGTAGTAGCCTACATCAGGATGTACCTGCAGTTGAAATGGGCTGAAGAATGTGCGCAAGCAGGAAATAACGGGTGTTATTTCGGTAATGCCGCTTGTTCTTTTCTTTTCATTGTAAAGTGGTTATTATTATTTCGTTATACCTACTGATGTAATACGTCCTAATTTGAAATAAGAAGATTACTTTCTACACATACAGTAAATTACTTAATTGGCGAATTAAGATGATTTTACAAGGAGGGCAACAGCCCTTCTTGGAAAGTGTTGGATGTTGAAACGATATAGTATTCAGTGTTATTTCTTCAGGAGGCAAATCTACCCTATAACGACACACAACTGATAGATTTACTTTTAGGTGTAATTACTCAACGGTAATGCAATTTAGTTCAACCCTAATTGCCAATTATAATTTAAGTCTTAATTATAGTGGCCAGTCCCTAACCTTGGATAAAGTAGCAGGAAACTCCAGATGAATGGGTAAACACAGATGCCATAGCCTGCCTAACTGCATTTTCTCATTACCAAAGGACAATGAACCAACAAGGAAACATTGTATTGCGTTTGTGGCTGTTGTTTGAGTTGACATTTTGCTTTCATAGACGTATAACCTATTAGCCTAATATTTATATATATTTTTTTATCTTTAATGATTTTAGGAGTCGATTTTAAAATGAAAACATTAGACATAGAGGGAATCAAAGTCAGAGTACAGATCTGGTAAGTGGAACGCTGTAACATTGACTTCATTATAAGAAAGCCTGAGTAGACTGTCGATTCGTATTTCAAAATCTTTTATTTTATCTCTGAAGGGACACGGCAGGTCAAGAGCGCTATCAGACTATAACCAAGCAGTACTACAGACGGGCCCAGGTGAGTTTCTAAGACAGGTATTCACTGTAATTGTGTTGCATAATACTACAGCTCCATTAAGCATATACTACACGACATGACTTCCTTGTCCTTGGCGTTTTCCCTTCTGAATTTCACCCAGGGCATTATCCTTGTATATGACATAACAAATGAAGCATCTTTTCACCACATCATGAGTTGGGCGAGTGATGTGGATGAGGTGAGAGTAATGAAAAACACAAATTCTCTCACTATTGCCCTCGTTATTATTATTATTATTATTATTATTATTATTATTATTATTATTATTATTAGTGCTATTATTATTATTATTATTATTATTATTATTATTATTATTATTATTATTATTATTATTATTAATTTGAGTAGCCCATACATTACGAGCCAGTCTTCTGCAGTACCACTGACATGATCATTCGTTGACCTGTTGGCTGCAGAAAGCCCCGGATCACATTCAGAAGATCCTGGTGGGGAACAAGTCGGACGCGAAGGCCGGAAGGCGTGTCTCAGTGGAAAAGGGAAAAGAGGTTTGTTTGCATTGCATCTAACAAAGTGATGCGAACACACACGCGTCAAACACACACCACTTTAACACACATCTCTAACTCATTTGGCTGAACTGTAGCTTGCGGCTTTCTATGGATTAGACTTCTTTGAGACCAGTGCCTGCAACGACCAAAACATCAGCGAGGTAGGTCACATGGGAGCCACTGCTTGAGCCAACACCTCAAGCCAGTCATTATGTAGTTGTTTGTTAGGGCATAGTTGGTCTATTAATACGCGGATAAAGCCCTTCAAATTGTTGGTAAGTGTAAACACACCTGGACAATTCATATGTTACCCAATAGGTGATCTTCATTCAAGATTCTTATTATTATTTTTTTTTTATGTTTTGTTTTTTTTCTGCTCAAACATTTCATTTTTTTTTTTTTTAATTTCCTTGTTCCTTCAGTCATTCACACGCCTCACAGAGCTGGTGCTGCAGGCTCAAGACAGAGATGTAGACAGCGTCCTGGGACCCTTAGACAGTTATCTGGATGGGGCTTCTCTGAAGGAGCATGAGCGCCTTCAAGACCCTCATGAGAACACACAGAATACCTGCTCATGTTAGACTGAGGGCCTGGGCGTGCAGTGGTTTGTTTACACCTTGAGACCCTTTGACCCTTCTGCTGTGGGTAAATGCTACTGTTTACCTGTGAAGCAGATATTGTTCAGAGGGTTTTCAACTCACCAACAAGTGTTGCCGCACTTGAAAAGTCAAGTGCAGCAAAAGAGAGTTAGTTGTTGAGTTGGTGAGTTGGAGGTCAGTTCAATTTAATTCATTTTATCTGTTTATTGACTTTTAGAATTTTTTTTCAAAACAGGTTTCACATATGTATTTTGCCCCCTTGCTTGTTTGCCATATTAGCATCTGCTAATCTACAGCTCTACTTAGTCATGAATTTTACTATTTCAACACTAAGGTAACTCTAGGACTACTCTGGGAAAAGAGCAGGGAGCCAAGAGGGCCTGGTTGAATTATTCACGCCTTGAAACTCAAAACCATAGTACTGTGGATAGATTTGTTTTCATCATAGGATTATAGCCTTGTGGCCGAGAATGGCAAGCGTAATCCAGATTGTGCTCTTTGTTATTGTTTTGTTTTGTCTTTATGCATTATTTGTAGTTGGGTATCTATTGGTAGTTGCTTTTTGTTGGAAATTGTCATTTTAATTATGTGTAGTTGCCACATAATTGTACATTTTAAAGGTTTGTATTATAGAAATGGTAGAGTTTACATGTGTTGCCTTTACGTTTGGGACGTTGTTCACAGTTTCAAGAAAATCTAAAGAAACGGTGAATCTTAAAGACGTTGCCTTCATGTCTGTAAAGTGCAGAGTCACTGAACAGGAACTTCATTCAGAATGAGGCATCTAGAGCAGGCCTAATGAGATTATTCAGTCGATTCATCCATTGTTGATCACAAGCTGCGGAAGACTAGATGAAGCAATGTAACTATTAAATGTTTGATGACCATGAAACTGATATAGCTTGTGGAATTGCATGGAACAATCTTCTGTTTTGTTTATTTTTAAGAATATTTTTGCAAAACATGTATTTGATGGTGGGTTTCGAATGTTACTAAAATATATCTGAACTACTTTTGTACATTTTGCAAATAAATTATAGGTCCTTGATAGTGACACTGTTACCCTTTGTCTTTATGCTGCCACACCAATGAATTTGATTATACTGACTGTGTAGCTTTAACAAAAAAAAGTGATATGAATCTCACCTTTATGAAAGGGAGCATCGTATGTCAGGTGTATATCACGTTTCTGCGCAGCCACCTGACACCCACCCCCCAGAAAGCAACCCCCCTCTGCCTTAAATGTAGTCAGGTGACCGGGTATCAGGATTACGACGTTCGCACTCGCGGAAGCCTTGTCCACAATCTCTGTGGCGCACGGTGAAGACACAAGATGACGTTCATCGCCAAGACCTTCTACGATCTGAAGGCCTCCAGGCTGGATGGGGAAACGGTGGACTTCAACGTGTTCAGGGGCCGCGTGGTGCTGATCGAGAACGTGGCCTCGCTCTGAGGCACCACCACCCGGGACTACATCGAGCTCAACCAGCTGCAGAGCAAGTACCCCCACCGGCTCGTGGTCCTGGGTTTCCCTTGTAACCAGTTTGGCTACCAGGTGAGCGGAACAGCACAGTTAAGGCAGTTGTCAGAAAGTAGTTATTAGCCAATTGAGGCTAATTATTACTTATTGACACCCCCTCCCCCCCCCCAAAAAAAATATCACAAAGTATATATGTGCAGGAAATAATATGTTATTCCATGTGTGTACGTCGTTTGCAGGAGAACTGTGCAAACGGAGAGATCTTGAATTCACTCAAGTACGTCCGACCGGGCGCAGGCTACGAACCCGGATTCACCATCTTTGAGAAGTGCGAAGTCAATGGAGCGAACCCTCACCCGGTCTTTGCCTACCTCAAAGACAAACTGCCCTATCCCGATGATGACCCCAACTCCCTCATGCAGGATCCCAAACATCTGATTTGGACACCCATCTGCAGGAATGACGTCTCCTGGAACTTCGAGAAGTTCCTCATCGGGCCAGAGGGTGAGCCCTTCAAGCGATATAGCAGGAAATTCCCCACCATCAGCATAGAGCCCGACATTCAAAGACTGTTGAGATTAACCAAGAGCTAAAATAAATACCGAATAGGCCTGCCATGTCCCTGAAATTGACTTGTCATCATAATCATACTAATAATAAAGATGAATTAATGTGTTCAGTCGTTTAAGCCTTATTAAATGAAGGTGATACTCTGAACACTGTAGTGTGAGTACCACCCGAGCCCCTCTTTAAGTGCTCAAGAGGATTGGATTCATGTTCATGCTTTAGAAACTAATTAGATGGGAAGGTACTGTTAATAGGTCATTTTCATGTGTTATTTTTATAGTCTTGAAAGGAAGGAACAATGAATTAAACAATTACTTCTAAGTGTTAATAGTATTGATGAAGAACTAAAGATGGAGTCGTGGCTATCCTGTTTTATCCAAACCATATGTTTAAGTGACCAGCAGATGGTGCTATTACTCATGGAATGAATACGATTCTCGAGGCTTTGAAGTTGTTCCTGTTTAAATAAATCACTTTGCTCAACCCAAAAATTGTTTATGCTATATTGTCTCACCACACATCATTTGTCAGAAGTTTGTTTGTTGTGGGTTTTATTTATTTGTGTACATCACATAAAGGGGCCTTACAAACTGGGCCTACAGCTGTTCGTCCAGTAGGCTGTCTTCGAATTATTACGCGTATATTTATATAAACGCTCATTTGCCATGCATTTTCACAACTTCAGCTCACTCTTTAGTTCGTCAGCGAAAAATAGCACCGCCCCTGACAACAAGCGATATAAAAAATATAAAACAATAATTCCAACATGTACCCATCAGAGTGGTAGCCCTATGACACGCATGCAGACACGACGGTCACCTAAACGCTATAGTATGGTACATTCGTGTCTTTCATGTTTCGTGAATCCCTCTATAACCTTTTATCGTTTACAAGACGTAGATCAGTGTTACGGGGTCCATTGTGTACATGATTCACCCAGCCTCCGACACACCCTGCTTGGCCAACAGGCAACACGTACATCGCTTGTACTTGAAAATGAACATTTCACGCGACGCATGTATGTAGCCTATATCCGGAAGTGAGGATCTCGCCACAGGTGAGCAGTTACCACGGTAACGTTTGGTTCTCAGCGAAGCCTTCTCGCGAGACTGCAATACAGATGGGAGGGTGTCTGAAATGATCTCATCTTTCTAGCAACTGCATAGCGCAGCGAGGAAAACCAGTAACTTCGTATCAAACTTATTAGTTGAATCTCACACGCAGACGCCAGGTCAATTAAGATTGTAACAGGGGGCACTACGCCGTCCACGATAAAGGGAGGCGTGCTGTGCGTTTTGGTTTTGGACCTTGGACCTTCCACTAGTTCAACAAAAGGAGGAAAACGTTATGCATTGTGTGACATCCAGCGATTGAAGCAGAAAGGAGAAAAGGTGAGTCGGAAGCACCGTGGTTCTATATGCGGGGCGCTGTAGGCGAATGCGCGTGATCCTCGTTTAGGGTGTACGATATAGTCAGACATCCATAGTTCAATCAAAGCCTATCTGTTTTTATGAAAGTAATGAGTAACGGTGGTGTGCATTCGATGTCGTCTCCGCTTAAATCGCACGAACTAATCGTTATGCTTGAATGGTTTCCGCTCGAGTGACTGAAGCTGTCAAAATGTATTTGTTATGTTTGTCTCAAGTGCATCCTCCGTATCATGTGCATCCAAGGACATTGCATTGTTCCGAGTCTTGATGAGGGGAAAGACGATTCACAGGTGGCATCAAAACACACGAACGACCCCGCCGTTCGCTTCGTGAAATTCGAGCCATGATTTATGGCTGCCACGCGAGGTGAACATGCAGAGGATAATGATGTGATATTTCGGATTGCCTCGTGTTTTACTAGATGGATCGCAAAAAAGTCTGTCATGTGCAGTATATGGTGCACATCCACGGGAGCATGCGTGTTGAATCTGTGGCAGAACTGATTAGGCCATGGTGCTAATCCATAGGCGATTTTTTTTGGATTGACATTCTATTGACTTGGACATATAGACTATGTTATTTTGATGGTGTGAGCAGACATCCGGATATGCCCAATGGGACTATAACGTGGACCTCCCTCTTCTGTTATAGTCATATATGTGATGTATAATATATGTGCTGTTTTTCTAGTTGTTACAACTATATGATAACATGATATTTACCAGGCCTGGGTTAAAATGGACAAGGATTTAGAGGCGACAAAGTAGGCTACAGGCTGTGTCTGGACTTGAAACTGGAACTATGCCTGCCTCTGTGAAAGAAGCTACCTGCAGTGACAAAACTGAAACGATTGACACAAACTAAGACATCTGCTATTTTGACAGGCTTGATAAAGTGATAACGAGTAAATAACAAATAACAAATAACAAAGTATCATTCAAGAATGTGTAACCCCGCATTTTTACATTAGTGACAGTTCTTTTTGTGTGGATTCTATTAAAATAACTTGTTATTAGTCATCTGCACAATGCATCTTGCGAGATTAACTTTGGGTCAGGATCAAGGATTGTTGGCATTCTTGAAAGGCTTAGTTGACCTATGGTAGACATAACATTTAGGTCTAGCTCCACTTATTCACTGCTCTCCCAGTCTTATTGCAGATTTCAATTGAGCTTTCCCCAATGTAGCTAGCACTAAAGCTTTAAGTTATTATTCACACTGGGTCACTTCCTGGATTTTCTGATTGGATTCTCGATTGAAAATGAATCTAGTGCATATGCAGCAGCTTTAAGTCTCTCCTGGGAGAAGGATTTTCGCTCTATTTTAATCTCCCACATTGGCCCATTCACTGTCTGCTTTATTTTCTTTCAGAAATACAACTCAAGGTTACGGGAATGTGTTTGACTGTGTGTCTCAAAAAGCCCAATGGGAGCAGCTGATCATTTGACTGAAAATACACCTCCGTTGTAGGCTAATAGAAGTGACAGATGTACTATTTTTGATAATAACCTTTCATTATACGTTTTATTATGTTGATGTCACTTTGCCAACAGAAAACTATGACGCTTTGTGTCTGTCTCATAGGGAAAGGTCAAGACAAATAAAAACGCGCTGGTTAAAGAAATATGTATAAGGTTCCCCCCGTTTCCAGGTGTTGTTATAGCAGCAAGGCATTGTTTGTAATTCAGTTTCAGATCCTGTTATGCATCAGACCCACTGCTTCACAGTAGCCCTTGGTGCATGCCCTATATAGGCCTAATGACAGAGTGCAACATGTTTGTCAGTCAAACCCCTGTTTCTTTTATCTTTTGTATGCATGGGTTGTAAGAGGATAGCAAAACAATGATGAAACAAGAGGGGCATTGTGCTGCCTCTGGAATGTGAAGGCAGCAATTACACTAAATGACTCTTATGAAACTGTTTGGTTTCTTCTCAGTCCTGAGGTTATTAAAACACTTTCCCATATTGCGATCAAATGAAAGTAGTCCCTAATTGAAATGAGCGTAAGCATATCTGGCTCCTTGAATGAGAGCATTCTGTCGGGATTAGGCTAATCCGCTCTGTTTAAGTGTTGTTATAGCACATTGGTTGGTATGTATTTATGCTTTACTTGTAAGCGACAGATGATCTTTCATTTTAAAGCTGTTTAATTAATACCCACTTGGTTGTCACATAACTTGGAGCCTTTTGACTTAAGTCTTATAAGCCTTTTGATGGCAAAGGTCGACTAAGTCTATGGTGCACTGTTAAACAACTGATGTTGATTGCCTCATTCCCGCAATGTCTATACATGCCAATGACTAAGACCTGTGATTTGATTGGTTGGTTTTTGCCAATGTTACAGGTAAAGGTGGGCACGTCTGGTTAACACATCTGTTGCAGTTCCGTTAGTCAGACCCAAGTCAGCAGTCAGACGGCTTGGCGATTACATGGTCACAACAGTAAGAGTCATCATCACGCTGTTGTTGACTAGGGGGAATAGGATGTGAGGGTTAATGAGTTGCACTATGAGGAGCTGTGACAACGGGGTTGCGTTTCCTGCTAAACTGTTGGAACGCTCTGTCTTTGTCTCGCTGTAGCAGGCCACCGTATGCCAGCCAATGGAATAGACCAGAGGGCTTGGACTCCACAATGGCCCGTGATGTAATCTCTTTCAGTGCACTGTCACAAAGCAAATGCATACTGACAGTGAAAAATGGCCCTGTGTTTCCGCACCACCCGTGGGGGAATTCTGACCCCCACAAAAATCCCTGCTAATTCAGGGGATGTCATTATCTCTGTGGGAAATGGAACCAAGTGACAATAAAGCGATTTTATGTTGTTATGTGCAGGTGCTAAATGTTGCTTTGGGTTCTTGGTCTCTACCACCATAGTTGGAAATGATACTCTCTCTATTTAGAATATTTTTACTGTTACTTGTATACTTGATGCTGCTTTGGCGAGAAACCAAAAAAAAGTCTTGGTGATCAGGATGGTTTTTAAACCCTCAACATGAACCCCCACTAAACACTACAAAATCCCAACACTGTAGCCAGAGATCGGAAGAGATTAGTTCAAAAAAGAAGAACTATCCCCTGACAAATTGAAATTATTGACGTGACGAATGAAAGATTTACCAGAAACTGGGACTCCACTCATCATGCGCTTGCTTACAGACACCGACCGCTACCATGACGACGGCATGCTTGGTGTTGTCTCAACATGTCTGTCATTCGCGGCACCATCTTAATTCTATGGGCCTGCACTCTGAATATGATTACCCCTGGCAATCTCCCGGCTCCCGGTCCAATGAAAAAAAAAAAAAAAACCCAGGCAGAAGCACACAGAGCTCCTGCTACGTAGATGTATGTGGGGCAGTAGTGGAATCATTTCCCCATGTAAAACCACAGAGGCTGCGCCGAAATAGGAGAACCCTGGGCAGGAATGTATGAGGGCTTGGCTGGGAACGACAGGGATCTGGATGCACAGACAGGTCTGTTCAGCTTTTCCTCATTCCTGTGTGCGCGTTTTCAACTGTTTGTATTTCCAAGCTTTTTTTTTTTAAATTCCTGTTAGCTTTTTCCTGTAAATTCTTGACACAACAATACAAGGTCCTTCACAACCGGTTTTTATTTTTTATTTTTTATTTTTTTTAGATGAGCCCAATCCTTGAGTTAAAACACAGATAGCTTCTTTCTAGGCTTGTTTCCTACATTTCAACCCCCCCCACCAAAAAAAAAAAATCTTCACATGGCTCCAATATTCCACATCCTCTGCTAGCCAGGGAAATTCGTTTCCACCGTCTGATTTCCGGCGTTACCTTTTTGGCAAAGCTGGACAAGAGGAAAGGCACTGTTGGGAATCAAGGGTTTATTTATCCTGAATTCTTCAAATTCACATGGCATTAGTGTGCTTCCATGGCCTGAACAGTGTGTTTATATACCACACGCACACGCACACACTCAAGGCCACGATGCTCTCTTAATCCAAATCAGTTTTTATGGAGATGATGTCAAGTTGAAGTCAGACCAGACTAAATGGGATCAGCGATGGACATGACTGGGATACCGATGTCACACCTCACATAACATTGACGGAGCAAAATGCTTTCTGTTTTGCGCCAGGTGCAGATGGTAGATAGGCTGACTAATAACAAACATGGCTGCCTTCCCAGCCTCTCACCCAAACCCACCCATCCAGTGGTTTCCTGTGCACTAGAGTGATGTGGCGAGCCCTGCCGAGGTTCACATCAGCTGCCTTAACTTAAGGTGATGGCAGCTACCAGTAAATGATAGGAGAAAACGGTTACGTTGACTTTATTTGTTTTGTGGTGAAATACAGCAATAAAAGGGACATTTCCACGTACAGTAAAAAGGACAATTTACTGTTTAGCTTGTTATTCTCGCGTTATGTTTGCCCATTATGGCGCCCATTGCAATCCCACCCATCCCTGGAGAAGTGATCCTCCTCCTCTGTGTTCCTTCTCAAGGTTTCTTCCTTGATAATTAAAGGGCTTTTGCCTTGCCCTTTAGAGGGCTCAGGGTTGGGGAGGGGGGGGGGGGGGGGTGTCATAACCATGATTAAGGGCTATACAAATAGAATTGGCTTTACTTAATCACTTTAACTGTGAGGAAAAAACGTGATGCAAGACGCCTGCTTTCACTTTGCTAACATAATGTTGTGTGTGTGTGTGTGTGTGTGCGCGTGCATGTGTGTTTATATAATGCTAACATACCAAATGCTGGGTGGCATTGTTGATGTGGCGCAGGTCTGCCAGCGGTAGCACGAAGAGGAGGCAGGTGGCCCAGTGTTCATGTGTTGAAGTCATTCTCCCCTTTAATGCTCATTAGGGGCGCGTCACCAGGGACCATCCCTGGCATGAAAAGCAAACACAAACAGAAACACAACCTACACTGTGTGTGTCTGAGTCATTGTGTGTGTGCGCGGGTGTGTGTGTGTGTGTGTGTGTGTGTGTGTGTGTGTGTGTGTGTGTGTGTGTGTGTGTGTGTGTGCCCATGTGCCTATTGTCAATAACGCTACGGTGTACAAATGATGAAACAAATAACACATTAGACGGCTCTCCAGATGATCCTGAGGATCAAACAAAGCTTCAGTTTATACTTGGCATATTTCTCTCCTGCGTGACTCTCGTGGATGCGAAACTCCCCCGATTCTCTCTTTTATTTTTTCCAATGCTAATTACTTTCTGCTTCTCTCCATGTGCTCCATGAATCAACACGGAGAGATTGGACTGTGGGAACAACCCTCTGATGTTGTCGTAAAGATGCAGTGTGTAGGAATTGCATGCAAATTCAATTTCTGTCTGTCTGACGCCGCTAAATTCTATGCGCCGAAAGTGTGCATGTTAAGCTGCATATCTTCGTCTTGTGCGTGTCGTATTTCTTCGTTTTATTTGTTTGTGTTTTTTGTCATGTAAAAGGGAGCATTGCTGGCCCTCTGCCCTGGGCCTCTAATTTAAATGATATGTAAAGGAGGAGGTGTATAGGTTCAGCACATCATCGTGTCAACGTTTTGGTGTGTGTGTGTGTGTGTGTGTGTGTGTGTTTGTGTGTGTGTGTGTGTGTGTGTGTGTGTGTGTGTGTGTGTGTGTGTGTGTGTGTGTGTGTGTCTGTGTGTGTGTGCGTGTGCGTGTGCGTGCGCAGGGCAGAATCACATCTTAACGTAGTTTGTTTACTGCATCTGGCAGACGGTGATCTTTAGCTAGGTATACTGCCTTGCAACAGCAACAGAATGATTGCGATCCAAATGGCCTTTGGAATTGATTGGCTCCACAGCCCTGGTTGTACAAGAATGAGTATGATCTGATTGGTAGGAGAGCAGCCGGTGTTCTATGCACATGCCAGGATCAATGGCTGGAAAGCATTCAGTGTGTCTCTTTGCATCCATTTGTTCCATCGAGTTCCATAGTGGTTTGCTTATATGCTAGCATTAGATAGCGACATGTGTGCTATGTGTGCAGTGGCATGACATCTCCGTCTCTCTGTCCCTCTCACTGTCTTTGTGTCTGTCTCTGTCTCTCTCTCACTGTCTTTGTATCTGTCTCTGTCTCTCTCACTGTCTTTGTGTCTGTCTCTGTCTCTCTCACTGTCTCTGTGTCTGTCTCTGTCTCTCTCTCACTGTCTTTGTGTCTGTCTCTGTCTCTCTCACTGTCTCTGTGTCTGTCTCTGTCTCTCTCTCACTGTCTTTGTGTCTGTCTCTGTCTCTCTCACTGTCTCTGTGTCTGTCTCTGTCTCTCTCACTGTCTCTGTGTCTGTCTCTGTCTCTCTCACTGTCTTTGTGTCTGTCTCTGTCTCTCTCACTGTCTTTGTGTCTGTCTCTGCCTCTCTCACTGTCTTTGTGTCTGTCTCTCTCACTGTCTCTGTGTCTGTCTCTGTCTCTCTCACTGTCTTTGTGTCTGTCTCTGTCTCTCTCACTGTCTCTGTGTCTGTCTCTGTCTCTCTCTCACTGTCTTTGTGTCTGTCTCTGTCTCTCTCACTGTCTCTGTGTCTGTCTCTCTCTCACTGTCTTTGTGTCTGTCTCTGTCTCTCACTGTCTCTGTGTCTGTCTCTGTCTCTCTCACTGTCTCTGTGTCTGTCTCTGTCTCTCTCACTGTCTTTGTGTCTGTCTCTGTCTCTCTCACTGTCTTTGTGTCTGTCTCTGC
>JAXIVH010000014.1:5166113-5170238 GCA_036785325.1 Urophycis tenuis | reverse complement strand
CGTTGGGAAGACACGGCGGCCACCTACCTGCGTTGGCTCTCCCTCTCCTGATGGATGTGTAGTTGGAGGAGATGGATGGGATCGTCTATTTTTCACCGTGCTCATCTGCCATCAGTCATGACTGTGATGGAAGCGTCGGCGGTCAACGGGAAATGAGTGAAGCTTTGGAGTTCTTGGCCGCACAGGAAGCAGCCCGTGTGTTTCCCTTCGCCCGACAGTTCTCTGTGCTGAGGGTTGCCTTGATGTATGACCGATACACACCTAGCCATTCTTGTCACGAGTTTGACTCGCCGTCATTGAGGTCAAATGTTGTATTATCTCTTCTTGTGTGGCTGGCTGATGATGGTTAGTTTTTGGTGATTTTAACAAAACATATACTCTGTAAAAATATAAATATCTTTTGGTGTCTGAATGGTACAGAGCAGTGGTTCTCAACTGGTCTGGCTTCGGGACCCACCATCACCCCTTAATGACAAGCCACGACCCAACCACTTCAGCAACTGTACTATTAAACTATTCAGTCACTTATTCAGGCAATAAAAAATAGATGGCACTCTGCTGCATAAAAAATCCTCTTCAAAATAAAAGCACAGGATTGTTTTCTTAACAATTTTTGCCCGGACAAAGGCCCACTGAAAATGGGCCGTGACCCACCAGTTGAGAGCCACTGGAGAGTGTAGTAGCAAGATGGGGATTTGGTGATTGAGTGGAGGAGTTTTGGCGAGATGGTGTTGTATACGATTGGCCACTTCTGTGTGCAATGACTTCATGGCGAGCGATGACTTTATTGCGAGACGATCTGCTGCGGTGGGCTGGGGGGGGGGGGGGGGGAGTAGAGGCGGCAGAGTGTTTCCAAACATTGCAGTGCTCTGCCATGTTGACACCTCTGTTGCAGGGAGAATCTAACAAGTCATTGTCAAATGACCTTGCTTGCCTCACACAGTTTGCTGTCAGGGCCACATACTGAGTTCCTGTTCTGTGACCCCAGGGCGCGCACACACACACAACACACACACACACACACACACACACACACACACACACACACACACACACACACACACACACACACACATGTACTGGATGTATGTTTTGTGTCTTCTTTTCATGCCAAAAGAAAGGAGTTCAATACACACATATATTGAGACTTCAATGGAAGGCAAGGACAAAATCAACAAGGACTAGATGTACATTTTGGCCTGGGTCCAGCTGGGGCCTGCATTGGGAAATCCAGATAATCAGAAGAGCAAACAAACAAACCAACACACACAAACAGTACACTCTGAAACGCCAGATGCAACACTCCGCCTCGAAACACCTGACATAACAGTACTACACCCTGAACACCATACACCCTGACATAACAGTACTACACCCTGAACACCATACACCCTGACATAACAGTACTACACCCTGAACACCCCCTGACATAACAGTACTACACCCTGAACACCATACACCCTGACATAACAGTACTACACCCTGAACACCCCCTGACATAACAGTACTACACCCTGAACACCATACACCCTGACATAACAGTACTACACCCTGAACACCCCCTGACATAACAGTACTACACCCTGAACACACCCTGACATAACAGTACTACACCCCGAACACACCCTGACATAACAGTACTACACCCTGAACACCCCCTGACATAACAGTACTACACCCTGAACACCCCCTGACATAACAGTACTACACCCTGAACACACCCTGACATAACAGTACTACACCCCGAACACACACTGACATAACAGTACTGCACCCTGAACACACCCTGACATAACAGTACTACACCCTGAACACACCCTGACATAACAGTACTACACCCGAACAGCACACCCCCTGTCATAACAGTACTACACCCTGAACACACCCTGACATAACAGTACTACACCCGAACAGTACACCCCCTGTCATAACAGTACTACACCCCGAACACCTCCTGACATAACAGTACTACACCCTGAACACACCCTAACATAACAGTACTACACTCTGAACACACCCTGACATAACAGTACTACACCCTGAACACACCCTGACATAACAGTACTACACCCTGAACACCCCCTGACATAACAGTACTACACCCTGAACACACCCTGACATAACAGTACTACACCCTGAACACTACACACCCCTGTCATAACAGAACTACACCCTGAACACACCCTGACATAACAGTACTACACCCTGAACACTACACCCCCTGTCATAACAGAACTACACCCTGAACACACCCTGACATAACAGTACTACACCCTGAACACACCCTAACATAACAGTACTACACTCTGAACACACCCTGACATAACAGTACTGCACCCTGAACACACCCTGACATAACAGTACTACACCCAAACAGTACACCCCCTGTCATAACAGTACTACACCCCGAACACCTCCTGACATAACAGTACTACACTCTGAACACACCCTGACATAACAGTACTACACCCTGAACACACCCTGACATAACAGTACTACACCCTGAACACCACCCTGACATAACAGTACTACACCCTGAACACACCCTGACATAACAGTACTACACCCTGAACACTACACCCCCTGTCATAACAGAACTACACCCTGAACACACCCTGACATAACAGTACTACACCCTGAACACTACACCCCCTGTCATAACAGAACTACACCCTGAACACACCCTGACATAACAGTACTACACCCTGAACACTACACCCCCTGTCATAACAGAACTACACCCTGAACACAACCTGACATAACAGTACTACACCCTGAACACTACACCCCCTGTCATAACAGAACTACACCCTGAACACACCCTGACATAACAGTACTACACCCTGAACACTACACCCCCTGTCATAACAGAACTACACCCTGAACACACCCTGACATAACAGTACTACACCCTGAACACTACACCCCCTGTCATAACGCGATGCACCCTCTGAGGGCCGACATGCGGTGCACCGCGGCTTCTCTCTGATCAGCCCATCGTAACCAGAAATACACCAACGATAAACACACAATCCAAATTGTTCCCCCCTGTTTTCTCGAGACACGCGGCCGCCCTCCTTGGCGCCGTACTTCTCCACCGTGGCGTGTTGGCGTGTCTGTCGCCCTGCGAGCCGGGCGGATCGCTTCTGATGCGGCGACGGCTCCTCTTTGCCTTTCACTGGCGAGCTCCCTCTGCCCTGATGGCGAGGTGGCTTCTCAAAGTGCTGCGTCTGCTGTATCTGCCTCCCCTTCCTCCTCCTCCTCCTCCTCCTCCTCCTCCCCCTCCACCTAGCAGCACTACCCCCACGGGCCTAGTCACTCGCCCCGTGGCTGTCTTAAGGGCTTGGCTGCTGGCGTGTGGAGAGAAGGAGAGAGCTCCAGGAGGAATGGAGAGAAAATCTGTCTCTCTACCCCCCCCCCCCCCCCCCCACCTCCCCACCACCCACCACCACCCGCCACCGCCACCACCACCACCACCACCGCCCCACCCCATTCAACACTCGTGTTAATTACACTGCTACTACTACACTCACTCACAAGACCCTTCTATTTTGATCCTCCACTTGAACAGAACTTGCCAGCCCTCCCTCTTTTCACACACACACACACGCGCACGTGCACACACACACACGCCCACGCACACACATGCACGCGCACACACACACACACACACACACACACACACACACACACACACACACACTTGCGGGACACACATCCAAACAACCCAGACACAGACACGCACACAGGCACAAATAAACAAAGAGTAACACTCAAATACACAGATGGGGTAGATTTGATACTTGGCGGAAAAAAAAGAAGAAGAAAAAAAAGAAAAAGAAAAGAAACAAGTCTTTCTGCAACTCGCTGCCAAAAAGTTGATTCAACCATTGATTCAGCGGCGCGTCGCTGATACAATCGAACACACTGTGTCACCATGTCTACCCCTCCTGTCGCGATTTCCACGATGCTCCACTTAATAAGGCATGCCGCTGGGAAATGCTCTCATTGCAGGAGACGAGCCAATGCCCAGAGCGCCCCCCTTGACGCTCACGCTCCCACCGGGCGATCTTTAGACAAGTGGTTGTAAACACGACCCGTTTTTTTTTTTTTTAGATCGCAGGG
>JAXIVH010000014.1:5156113-5161113 GCA_036785325.1 Urophycis tenuis | reverse complement strand
GTGTGTGTGTGTGTGTGTCTGTACAGTGTGTGTGTATGTGGGTGTGGGGGGGTCTGCGTGTGTACAGTGTGTGTGTGTGTGTGTGTGTGTGTGTATGTGGGTGTGGGGGGGTCTGCGTGTGTACAGTGTGTTTGTGTGTGTGTGTGTGTATGTGGGTGTGGGGGGGGGTCTGCGTACTATAACGGTAGCGGGGCCGGGCGTCCCGACATGACATCATCGCTGGCCTGGTGTCTCTCTCAGAGTGCCTGGCTTCCTCAATCTGGACAGGCCCGCCGCGGCAGCTGTAAAGGGCCCAGCCCCAATTACAGGAAGTTAACGTCACTTCAGTCAACACACACACGGGGGCTGCACTCGCACATGTCCTGCCCGACCTTCCAGGAGAACATCTGTCTCTGCAATGTCTTATCCAAACACAGACTGCTATTTAAAAAAAAACTTAAAAAAAAAAACTGTAATCGCGTACATGTGTAAATATATAAACACCGTAATAATATACACAAAGGCCGATGCCCACAGTGAGCTGTTTTTGAGGTAAATAGGTTTCTGTTTTGTCAATCTGGCACGCATATTTCACATCTGGGGGAATAGTAAATGTTATCCTATGTGTCCCTGTGTGTTATAGTACGTGTAGTTATTAGTATAGTAGTTGTGGTAGGGGAAGCTATCGCAGCCACAACAGTTCATGAAGGCATGTTCCTCTACATACACCCTCTTCCTTCCCCACGGCCGGATGCGTGTCCATTATGTTGCAGGAACCCGTGCTGTGCAGGAGACGGAAGGTAGACCGGCCTTCTTAAATGTCACAAAGTCAATCGAGTGGATGCACCCTCGCGCTTTGTCTCTGAGCTCGGAGCCGAGAATACGGAAACGCTACCGAAACGCAGGGCACCCGTCCGTTCACCTGACCTTTTGTGGTGTCCAGCGTTCCAGTGTCAGAGCTCTCGTCGGAGGGTTTATCTCTAGATAGCCGACCGCTTGGCGGTTCTGTTTCATTTCTCTCCCAGGGATGAGTGGTTTGGTGTGGGGGGGCAGATGTGGCAGGGGCTTTGTAGCACAGTGTCATGGGTTTGTTGTCAGAAAACAAAGCTAGGAGGCTTTTCCCTGAGGCGCCACCCGTAACCACCAATCCTTTTGAATATTGGTACGCGCGCTGTTTTGCTGATGCACAAATGTTGATATTGAAAACTTGTGTGTGTGTGTGTGTGCGTGTGTGTGTGTGCGTGCATGTACGTGCATGTGCGTGTGTGTTGGGAGGTTTTGACCGACAGCAATCTGTCATGGCCTGATGTTGACACACACACGCTGGTTTTTCTAAACACAGATCACAAAGGTTTGAATGGCGTTTTATGTAAACAAACATCTTCAAATTACCCGGGGGACGCACGCAATTTATGGCTCGCCGGGCTGAGTTTAGAAAGGCACGCGCCAAGGTTTAGTAGCATGCAACACGAGTGAATTACCGTTCTCAAAGCCATCTCTGCTCTGATTAGCAGCTGTGGGAGTTGGCCGCTTCCTGGCTGTTTGTGTGCGGATGCCGTGTGAAGGTGACAGTGCAGCAGGACCATCACAGCCCTGACAGCCAGTGGATAATGTGATCACAGCCACAGCCACAGCCAGCCAGGGCTGACTGAGATGAGGAGCCTTAATCTCCTGTGGTGTAAGGCTGCCAAATTGGCCCGATCTGCCATGCAGAGGAACATCACCCTGGTCTCAGAGAATGTTCAAAGGGCCCGTTTGCTTTTGATGTCTGGCTTGAGATCCTGTGTGTGTGTGTATGTATATATATATATATATATATATATATATATATATATATATATATGTGTATATATATATATATATATATATATACTGTACACATGGTGGATGTGTGTGTGTGTGTGTGTATGTATATAGATACATTTTTTTGATGTGCTCCTTGGGCTGGTTCCAGAATGCAGCATCTTGGCAATTTAATTGACTGGTGTTGGCTAAGTGATTGCTTGGGAAGAAACATTAAAGGAGTCACGCCATTATCAACAACAGCAGAACATGTAGGGCATTGCCAGCTGAGGACTGGACTTAACTCAGACGATTTAGATTTATTGGAACCATCATTTCGTTTTTATTTCTTTTTATGCAGGCCGGGAGCATGCATAAGTAAGTCTTACATTAGTTTATTAAATTGCCAGCAACATCCACTTTACCCATTTCATTTGAGAGTTGAACTGATGAGCATGGAGGCAGGATTGTAGTTTTAATGAGGGAATGCAATTTATTTTACATTTGGCCAAGCTTTCATGTTTCCCCCATGTGCTTCTTCTGAAATTGGTTTTGAAAGCTGTGCCTTATCTGTAAATAACATTTCAGACGCTTTTTATGGACTCAGTGATGCCCTACCAGAGTGATAATAAGCAAAATGCTGCTATGCAGGCCCATTCCTAAACACATATATTCCCTTTCACTACTGTAAAAGTGGAAATAAAAAAAGGGTTCAGAAGTCTAAACTGAGTTGTGGCATCTCGACTGTCACATGTCCTCTTCTGGAAACATTTCCCCAAAGGGAAGGTTTCATATAAACGGTTGGCAGACCTTAATTCACATTTTTGCTCTGCTCTTATTTCAGGAACATTCATTTAGATTACAGACACGGCTTACTGGAAAAGAGCAGACCGAGGAGCCGTTGCGGCATGAAGGCTTGAGTGTCGAGAGAGAGAAGGAGGCCTCTGGGCCTTTGGGTTCCTCCTGCTCCGGGAGAAGGCTGCCCATGCATTCAGCGACCCGCGTGCCATCCTAGAGGCGGCCATGCCCACCTGCTAAGTGCCTTGTTGCCTTTTTTGGCCACTGGTGCCATGACCAGCCTGAAGCCGCCACCACCACCACCCATGGAGCGCGGCGGCTCAGTCCCTGCCACAGACGAGTTCTACACCCGCCACCTTCGCATGGTCAACGGAGGGGGCGCGCCGACGCGCACCGACAATGTCCACCCGCCCGGGGGCACGGGCGTGCCCAAAATGGGGGTGCGGGCGCGGGTGGCCGACTGGCCGCCCCGCAAGGACATCGGCATGAGCCTGTGGCACCCCGCGGAGGGCCAGGGCCCCGTCGCGCCCGCCGGCGGCGGCCAGTCCCACGTCAAGGCGGGCCTCCTCATCAGCCCTCAGGACTCGTCCATGCTGCGCAACATCCACAACACGCTGAAGAACCGCACGCAGGCGCAGGCCAACAACTACAGCTCCGACACCCACTACCTGTCGCCGGGCGAGTACCGGGGCCCCGCGCACCGGAACCCGCGCCAGCGGCGCATCCGCCAGCGCAGCAACAGCGACATGACCATCAGCGAGATGGACGGCAGCGGGGAGAGCGGCGAGGACTGGGGCCCCGCGCCCAGCGCCAAGTGGTCGCCGCTGCACCGCGAGTACGGCAGCACGTCCTCCATCGAGCAGCACGGGCCGTCCCGGGACAGCTTCTTCGACATGCTCAAGGGCTACCAGGGCGAGGCGGCCGACCAGCGCAGCGCCGCGCCCGAGAAGCTGGAGGAGCTGCTGAGCGTGGGCGCGGGTCAGTCCACCGGCGACCTCCAGGAGATCCTCACGGAGACCGACGCCCCCAAGCCCAAGGACCGGGACAAGCCGCCCAAGAGGCGCTCCAAGTCGGAGACGGGCGGGGAGTCCATCTTCCGGAAGCTGCGCAGCGTCCGCGGCGAGTCGGACTCGCCCAAGGGGGGGTCGGACGCGGAGGACGGCCGGTCGGAAGAGGCCGGGCCGCTGCTGAAGCCCTGGGTGAGCCAGAAGGGCTTTTCCCACTACGACGTCCAGAGCATGCTCTTTGACCTCAATGAGGTCATCCAGCTGCGCCAGACGGCCAGCAAGCGGAAAAACACCACGACGGGGGCGTCGGCCGCCGCCGCCGCCTCCGCCACCTCCACCCTCTCCTCCACCCACAGCCTGCCCTACAGCTCCCCCGGCGGCAGCCAGGAGGAGCTGAGCGCCAGGGACAGCCCCGGCCCGGACTCGGAGGAGGAGCAGAGCAACGAGATGCTCCTCAGCTGCCCGTGCTTCCGCAACGAGATCGGCGCGGAGGGCGCCAGCCGGCGTCGGCTGGGGCTGGTGGGCGGAGGGGCGGGCGGCGCCGGCCCCGGGTGCCCCGCCGGTGAGGGGGGCCTCTACGAGACGGCCGTCAGCTCCCACTGCACCAACGCCGGCGTGGCGGTGCTGGAGGGGCCCAAGGAGGGCCACAGCACGCTCAGCGACAAGGGCAAGCACTACATCGTGGAGCACGTGGACCTGGGGGCCTACTACTACCGCAAGTTCTTCTACCTGAGGGGTGAGACGGAACTTCCACGTGCACGCTTGAATTATTACGCAGACGCACCGGGGGTATTCGGTGGTAACGCCTGATCTGTCTGATGCCCTGTCTGTGTTGTTGTTGTTGTTGTTGTTGTTGTATTTCTTTCCCAGAGCATTGGAACTACTTTGGGATGGATGAGACGCTGGGCCCGGTGGCGGTGAGCCTGCGCAGGGAGAAGCTGGAGGAGGAGAAGGACCTGGGCCAGCAGTACAACTACCGCCTCATTTTCAGAACCAGCGAGGTCAGTGGCGCTCTAGCCCACCGCGTGGTGCAGTAGCATCATTCCTTCACTGATGGCGTCCTTCGTCCACTTTGCCGCTTCACTCTCACCTCCAAAACGCTGGTGACACACCCAGAGGGACCGCCAGGGTCCGCGTTTGATTATTTTATCGTTTATCGTCGGTTTTGGAATTGCTTGAGTAATGATGGGCCGTAAAAAACTATTCCACAACGTCCTCGCGGCGAGGACGCCGAACGTGGAAGCGCCCGGCTCCTGGCCTCAGGCCGGATGTCTCCTCCACGCTGTGTGACTCTCACGCCTGGCCTCCCCTGCGCCTCACACCGGGGTGGGGGTAGGGGTGGGGGTAGGGGTGGGGGTGGGGGGGGTGCTTCCTCGAGGCGAAACCCGTAGCAACCGCCTCTTCGCGCGGCCTGCTGCCCTTGAGGCCCCATCA
>JAXIVH010000014.1:5146113-5148613 GCA_036785325.1 Urophycis tenuis | reverse complement strand
ACCTCCTCCTGCTCCTCCACCACGTCCTCCTCCTCCTGCTCCTCCTGCTCCTCCTCCTCCTCCACCACCTCCTCCTCCTCCACCACCTCCTCTTCCTCCTCCTCCTGCTCCTCCTCCTCCTCCTGAGCAGCAGCAAAAACACAGCGCCGATTTTGATTACAGACGGGACGTTTTTAGGTTTTGGTTTGTCGTCTAGTCGTCCAGTTTGGCTGGCCGGCCGGTCAGGGTTCGACTGAAGCCCGGCTCCCGGGGGGGGGGGGGGGGGGGGGGGGGGTCTTCTTCCACCGCTGAGGGCATTAGCTAGAGTGAATGGCGTTGCGTACGCGCCGCGGCGCTAATCTGTGCACTTTTACAACCGCCTACCCGGGGGGGGAGTCACACAGGGCCGGCAGGATTGCGTAACACGAGGCTTCGTCGAGGAAGGGGGGCGCGGGGGGGGTGGGGGGGTGGGGGGGTGGGGCAACAGTGGGCCGTCAAGGCGCGCTGTAGAAGGATTCCCCCGCGATCTCCGGGTTGTGTCCTGGCGGGCGTTGGATGCACCTTTTGTTGTGTGGCTCGCTGTGGGTGGAAGAGCTCTGGCTGAGTGAATGCGATGTGAAATGTAACGCTAGTTGGTCGTCGCTGCCGAGATACAACCCCACTCTGGCGTGAACTGACCGAGTGGTAGTGGTAGTGGTAGTGTGTGTGTGTGTGTGTGTGTATGTGGTAGTGTCTGTGTGTGTGTGTGTGTGTGTGTGTGTGTATGTGGTTGTGTGTGTGTGTGTGTGTGTGTGTGTGTGTGTGTGTGTGTGTGTGTGTGTATGTGGTAGTGTGTGTGTGTGTGTGTGTGTCTGTGTCAGGGATCCTCCGCCTGTCAGTCGCAATCAGAGCTGCGCTGGCCATGCCCCCTGCCCGGCCATGCATGGGTTAACCGCGGCATTAGCCTAGCGACGTCGGGCGTCCCTCCACCTCGGTGGGCACGGCTCGGCCGTGTCTGCGCTAAGCGTGTCGGCTCGCCGCCGCTCTCTCGTCCTGGCGTGCTCCGGCGGGGGCCCCGCGGCTCCCGCGCTCCGGCCCCGCGGGCCCCTGTGTGTTGCCGCTCTGTTGCTCTGTTGCTCTGTTGTTGTGTGTGGCTGTTTGGCAGGATTCCAGAGCGTTCTGTCCCGTTAACGTCTATAAATGTCAGTCATCAAAGGCCCTTTGTGTGTGTGTGCGCGCGGCGTGGTGGGGGGGGGGGGGGGTGGGGACGAGACGAGAGATAGCGTTACCTCGCGCGCGTTTTTTTTTTTAGTGACGGCGATAACGAACGCGGGTTTTCTGACGACCCCGCCACTCTGAACTGTGATGAGCCATTGTGCGGTGGAGTCTGAAACAGGAGATCCGTCCTATAGGAGGCGCGACAAGTGAATAGGGACGGGGGTAAAAATATCCCCGCGTGTATCTCCGTCAAGAGATCTCCCGGTGTCGGTTTACAAACCAACATTTCACTCTCCCGGTCGGGAGCTCCTTGGCCTATTGTTGCGGAAACAAAGGCGCCCGGGGGCGTGTTCGGCGAAACACCTGAGCGCAGATGTCAAACCGCGGTCGATGACTAACCCTGTGGTGGTTGACGTGCTGGTTTGTGTGTGTGTGAGTGTGTGCACAAGCGAAGGCTCACCGCCCTGGCCGCCCTCTCCCTCTCTGCTCCTTCCCCCCCCCTGCAGCGTGGCCGTCGCGCGCTCCGGGGACGTGCCCTCCTTCGGCCCGCCCATCCCGCAGGGCGTGACCTTCCCCAAGTCCACCGTCTTCAGGGACTTCCTGCTGGCCAAGGTGATCAACGCCGAGAACGCCGCGCACAAGTCGGACAAGTTCGGCGCCATGGCCACGCGCACAGCGCCAGGAGTACCTGCGGGACCTGGCGGAGCGCCACGTGACCAGCACGCCGGTGGAGCCCACCGGCAAGTTCCCCTTCATCTCGCTGGCGCACAAGCGGCGGGAGCGGGTGCGGCCCTACAGCGGGGCGGAGCTCCGGAGCCTGGGCGCGGTGACCTGGCAGGTGCACGCCGAGGACCAGGTGGCGGGGCGCCGAGCGCGAGTGCCTGCTGGCCGTCTCCAACGAGTTCATCATCCTGCTGGACCAGGAGGCCAAGGCGGTGGTGTTCAACTGCGCCACGCGCGACGTGATCGGCTGGTCGTCGGGCAGCCCCGCCTCCATGAAGGTCTACTACGAGCGCGGCGAGAGCGTGTCGCTGCGCTCCATCAACAACAACACGGAGGACTTCGGCGAGGTGGTCAAGCGGCTGGAGGTTTGTGCGGCGCTTGCACACGCGCACACACACACATACGCGCGCGCACACAGGCACACACGCCTATGCGAGCACGCACGCGCGCACACACACAAAATGCTAACGTATTTTAGCGTTCGCTCCTAACGCGGCGTGAGTCAAACCGTGCTTGACAAGGCCCAACCCTTCACATCCCAAGGAAGCTTCAGCCTGTGATTACCCTTCATCGTCCCGAACTCCAAGCTTCGCTTCAGGCC
>JAXIVH010000014.1:5122324-5145913 GCA_036785325.1 Urophycis tenuis | reverse complement strand
GGTCTCATTGTCTGTTATCACAGGGGGCTGCACAAGCGTCTGCACGGAGTTGTCCAAAGCAGGATTAGGTGGCGGAGGATAGACTGTAACTGGGTGTTTCCTCTTGTTGCCTCCGCTGTGGGTGCGTTTCTGACAGTCTTGACACAAGTTCACTTTGCAGTTGAGGCAGCGGATGACGGATCTGTTTTTATTTTCAGAGCCCTCACTGCTTCCTTTGCAACTGTCACAGTACGGGACGTGTCCCGGGCCGATCGGCACCCGCTCATGGTTCTTGAGGTGCTCTTGACTGTGAAGCCCCGCCTCACAACGGACGCATTGCAAGTTTCTGCACTCATTACATTCAAATGCAGCCTCCTCGGAGCCACCGCAGGCATAGTTTTCTTGACATATCAGACTAGTATTGACTCCCTTTTCTGTAGAAGAGCCATGGCCACTCATCGTTTCTTACAAGGTTGACCTGGACACAATGTACTGCTGACTGGAATAGCTGGAAGGAAGACTGTAACAGATTCCACAAGCAGTCAACAACAAAAACACCACACAAACACTGTATTAATAAGCTACAACTCAAGAGTGGCCCATGGACAACCTATGTGTTTGCAGACAAAAAATTAAACTGTAGTGAAACAATGCTCCATTTGACCTCTAACAATTGGGTCAGTGCTACTTACTCATAAGGCTGTACACATGTATTTGAGCAGAAAAGGGTAATTTTAAAAAAATACTTGGTGAGTTAGTGCACATACACAGGGGACGAGAAAGAGACAATCTGTCGTCAAGCTAAGATGTTGCTCAGCTAGGAGAAGGCAAGTATTTCGTCACCAGATTTCAAGTAGTAAATGCAAACTGTAAATATAACAATGTGGAAAAATAACATCGATTTGGTGCCAAAAATTTTTTTTTTAAATGATCGATCTCGAAAACGTAATTCGGATATCCAGTCCACCAACAAGACAATAACCCCCCGCTGAAATAACAGTGTGCAAACAGACGTAGCTAGTGACGGCTAGCTAGGAAGTTGACTTACATTAGCTCGTATATCTATAGCTTACATATTATATTACGAAATACACCTACAGTAAGCATCAATGGGCAAATGCCAATGGGAAAATATATAAGCCAGTGACTATAAACAAATCGTACTCTTACAGCAGCGGAGGCTCCTTGTTTGGTAACTGAGCTCGGTTAACTTACAACAACAATAACAACAACACCAGCCGCTGTCAAAGGTTCGGTTAACCGTAGATGTCCTTAGGTTTGAAGGCAGCACAAGGATAATTTGCACGGTTCCGTTCAAGAAGTGTTTTAAATGGTTATTGCATTGGTTTCTTCCCGAGCACTGTCATTGTTTTGTTCATCAGCCCCCCTCCCTGGCAGATCTATGTGGCGTTATTTTGTTGCCAGATCAGCTGATCAGATTATGTTCAGTCACGGGGTCAGAGAGGTGGGCAGAAACGAGCATGGGCATGTCGGGAGTTGTAGTTTTTTTCCATGCTAGTATAGGACCCTGGTTTTACGTTCATAGTTGTGATGTAGATTTGTTGTATTACATTTTTTGGCTTCTTTTTTTTATTTTTATGTAATTACATTGCGTCCTTTTAAACATCAAACAACCACAATTGGCAATGAAAATGACAACTACAAGACTAGACAGGCAAATATCCCTTATGATATAAAGGCCTAGTTTTAGCTGGAAATCGTTATTAATACGATTGGGGTCCGGGTATCAAAGTATAATCCGTTTTTCTGTCAATTAAGTTTTACATAAGCATTTTAAAGAACGGCTACAGCTATCCGCAATGCACCAGTTTGGCCAGTAGAGGGTAATGCAGAGCAATATTTGTTGTTTGCTTGAGTTTGGACAGAACCGACATGAGAAAATCAGGACAAACAAAGTAAAATAAAGGCCTATCTGCAATGTATCAATATTTCTTCTTCAGGTGTTATATTAGATTTCTATAGACACACCACAGACTAAACACACCCCCATACATACATAGGCCTATATATTATCGAGGAATATACCAATTTTACTATGTAAAAGTTGAGTGAATGAATCAAAATATTTTTGAAAAACAGGTAACATGCATTTATTGTATCTAAGATGCACTCCGCAGATGCACTTCAACTGCATCTATTGTCCCACAGCAAACTGTTGAACATTTAAATTCCACTTTCATTTTATTAAATAGCACCAGTTCAAGCCCTTTTTCCACTGTACAAGCTGCAATGGCAAATCAATTATGTGCTTTTCATGAGTGTAAATGCATAATACCTAAACATGCTGTATGTACTGTATATCTCAAACAAAGCATTGTGCCCTTATCTGTCTGGACCTGCAGGAAATTCTAGGGAGCATTGTATTGTAAAGTCTTTACTTCCTGTTTGTCGTTGTTGCTCACTCTCTCTCTCTCTCTCTCTCTCCCCCCCCCCCCCCCCCCCCCATACTCTCACACACACACACACACACACACACACCACACACACACACACACAACCACACACACACACACACACACACACACTCCACACACACCTCCCTCTCCATCACCCCACCTGCAGTGTTAATAATATGGAGTTTATTCCCATTGACAGGAAATTCAGCATCTGTTCCCTTTCCACATCATACTGCCAGCTGTGCTATTTTGACAGCTGTGCGTCACCATAAGTGTTCCTTATTTCAAGGTAAAGGTCAAACCAGGGTACAAGGTCTTTGGATACTATCCTTAATAAACATGTTTTTTTTTGTATGCAGCAATTCCCAAAAGAATACCTTTCCCCCCCCCCCCCCCCCCCCCCCCCCCCCCCACATCCAGCAAACGATTCATCACGTGCCATGATGAAAGTGCAAATACAGTTCACGGGAGAGATTACTGAATGCAATGCACACATTAACATGTGCAGTAGAGGTCAGCGACGCAGCCCTGTTCGTCGCATGTGATTACTGTGTTATCAATTAAGGATGCATCCCTGTTGTAGTAAACAGCATGTTTCATTATGCGTTCCCACGCATTTAGGGGGAAAAAAAGCCTTCCGTTTGCAGAAATGTAACCTGACACAGATTTTGTGAAGTAATCTACTTAGTAAGGGTGTCTGCCACTGTAGGGCTTAGGGAACCCTACACCGTAATGCTCTAAATATAGGTTCACACTGAACATGATGTACACACATTAAAATAACAGTTTTGAATCCTGAATCATAACTCTACTATCTGCTACTCTCTGACCCCCGCTCCTTAGACTAGCATTCAATGTAAACAATGACAAATAGCATATACCTCTGTCTTTGAACTGTCTCTCTCTCTGTTGTTGTGTAAACACTACAGGTTTTCCGTTGCATGACAAATCTGGCCAACAATGGGAAGCTCTGTCAGATATGCGTTAGCAGATTATGCTCCCAGTCTCTAAGCCTCACATAAGCGTGGCAGAGGGCACGGAAAACAAGTGGCCAACCAAAACAGAAAGTGATAAACACCATGCATTTGCATAAGATTTCCTACATAATGTATCCTTAAGCATGAGATTCAAACCTGACACCCAGCCTCTTTAGTGGTGCGGATTAGGGAGAGCGTGGAATCTCCTCTCATGTGAAAAGGAAAGGGGACCCCAAACACACACACGCATGCACACACACACACACACACACACACACACACACACACACACACAAGCCCTTCCACCTCTCCATAATGTAAACATCAGCCAAAAAAGAATCCCTCCTGTCATGGAAAATGTATCCCAACAATACTACCACAAATTACATTTACTTTATCACTTTGTCACAGTCTGTATACATTCTCCTTGCACCTAGAAGTAGCTTCTCTCCTCTCTCCAAACGTAACCTGAGTCTGCATTTGTATCACCACTGTAGCAAAGCTGTGTATTGTCAATGAACTAGGCCCCAAGTTAGACCGTGAGAACTTCTTTTGGTTTGTGTTTCTTTGATCCTTTGATATTTGTTCCTACATTGTGGCTATAAAAGTCATGCACATTCGCTAATGCTCGATAATATTTCCATCAACTCCCTATCCATTTCGAGGGATTCATCTTCTTGAAGTACAGAAAGCAACTCAAAGTAACTTTAACACACTTAGACGCTTAGATTTGTGAATTCTTGGCCAGTTCTCACAAACTAGTGCTAGTGTCGTAGTCATGTACTGCAGGACAAGTGTATCATTTACAAAATGTCTCTGTCTCAGAAAAAAAATGTCTTTTTTTTCTGTTGAATCAGTTTTAATCAATCTAAACGTGTTTCCTAACCTGTAATTATGTAATGAATATCTAAATCTGCTTATGGCTTTTATTTTTATTTTCATCTGTAACACAACGATAGATAAGCCTGTCCCAGTTCTAGCAGTGATTTCTCTATAGGTTATGTGGCCTGCAGCAGCCTTATCAGCTCTGGTGAACCTTGGCAGGGGTCCAGTAGCAGCGGGGGTAATCCCACTTTAGCCCCCAGAGAGCATTGCAGGAGGTCTTCTGTGAGCCGCACAGGGGGTCGTCATGCAAAATTCCCCCGAAATACTGACAAACAATTGCACTGTGCAATTAGCGCAGGTTTCCCCAGTAGCAGAGCTCCCATCGCGGCCTATCTGGGATGTGATCACACACGTATCGCATGTGATTTTACACTGGGGCCTCTTCCCTCCAGAAACATTAGCATTTAGTCATTTGGTAGATGCTTTTATTCCATGTGACTTACAATTGAAGCTGTAAGCAATCGAAGCTTATGTTTAATTTAACTTTCAGAGCAACAACAAAAAAAAAGAGTTGCGGAATATCATCTTCAGCAAGCAATTTAAGCAATTAAAGCAATTTAAAATCAATTCAACATCCCTTGACCTAAAGTGTGTAATAGAGGTTAATGCCATTGTTTTCCAACATTAACCTGGCTGACATAGAATCAAAATATATAATGGAAAGGGTAAAAGTGATCGACTTAGTAATGTAAAAACGATTGCTTCAAGATTAAACTGGTTGTATGTTATTATGTCCTGTCATACTGAGTAAACCATCATGTTGAAATACAAAATTCAATATTACAAGATATGTTTGTACATTACCCAGAAGGCATAGTTATCTTGCAAATCTGCATCGGAAGTCCAACGTGTGTTTGTGTGTCTGTGTGCAAGTGTCTGTGCATGCGTGTGCATGTGTTTGTGATTGTGGATGTATGTGTGTATGTGTGTGCATTTGTGTGTTTGTGTTTGTACCTGCGTGCACGTACACACACGCATGCATTTGTGAGTGTGCGAGTGTTTGTGATTATGCGTGTGTTTGTGTGTGTGTGTGAGAGTGTGTGTGTGTGTGTGTGTGTGCATGTGCGTGCATGTGTGTGTGTGTGTGTGTGTGTGTGTGTGTGTGTGTGTGTGTGTGTGTGTGTGTGCGTGCGTGCGTGCGTGTGTCTGTGTGTGTGTGTGTGTGTGTGTGTGTGTGTGTGTGTGTGTGTGTGTGTGTGTGTGTGTGTGTGCATGTGTGTGTGTGTGTGTGTGTGCGTGTGTGTGTGTGTGTGTGTGTGCTTGGGAAACACAGCTCCCTTTCCTGCTCTTTGACTGAAATGTCAAAAAAAAAATAGCAGGAAGCCTCTGGGCCTTTTGATACAAACAGCTTGTCAGCATCATAATACACATAGTGAACCCACAATATATGACTATGGGCTGTAGGCCTATCTAAATGTTGAAGACAGTTTTCACATAATTGGAGTTAGATAGTTCAATTTCCTCTTTATGAAATTACAATCTCAAAATGCCATCATAATTACTAAACGTTACTGTACGATAAAAGTTAATTATATTCAATTGAGTTAGTTACCAAGCATTAGGCAAAGGCACCTGTGGATTGCTTTTTTTGTATTGAACGAACCCGTTCAACGAATGTGTACCCGTTTATACTCGACAGTTTTAACATGTGTACCTCTTACCTATGCCCACAGGGGGCGCTGGAGTTCCATTGCTTTTGTTTTTTGGCTTTCTTCCATTGACTGTAAACTTTAGTTGCATGTTTTGTGGCGTTTTAATTTCCCACAGCAGTTCTAGTGGATTTGTTTTGAAGACCGAACAATTGTGCAATCTGCCTTGTGTGTCTCATGGAAAAACAACATTGCGTAATGTTCATAACAGTGACCATGATCACTACACATGGTAGAGCAGAATCACGAGTGAGGATACTAGTCCAGGTACAGTTTTGCTCACCCCAACACCTCAATTCAACAGCATTGAGAGCATCGCAATGTGTGTGTGTGTGTGTGTGTGTGTGTGTGTGTGTGTGTGTGTGTGTGTGTGTGTGTGTGTGTGTGTGTGTGTGTGTGTGTGTGTGTCTCCTCTCTCTCTCTCTCTCTCTCTCTCTCTCTCTCTCTCTCTCTCTCTCTCTCTCTCTCTCTTCCTCAAGCCCTTCTCCCTCCCTATGCATACTGGCTGGTGGGAAGTGTAAGTTGGCCTTCACCAGACCTGCCCTCCCTCCTGTTCCACCTCAGTCCGGCCTACCTATAATTACCGTCATTTTAATAACCACTGTCACTTTTCAATTTTGCACCTTATTCTGCATTTCTGCATTTCAACCTGCAACTTAATCGCTCATTTGCATTTCTGGTTAGAACGCCAACTGTATTTCGTTGTCCCTGTACTTGTACTCTGCACAATGACAATAAAGTTGAATCTAATCTAATCTGGGTAGCTGTGGCACTGGACCTGTGGGTGTGAATGAGATCAGGGCGGAAATCAAAAGCATTGTTGGTTCTCTCCAAACAAGGCCGTAGACCAGCATCCCAGGTTTCGGCTCTAATTCAGTGCATACCCTATTACCTGGTGCCAAACCAGATAGGATTAAACTGTGATGCATGCCATTTGTGAGTAATGGCGTGTTTTGATGAAGGGAGCTGACGCCCATATCTGCCAGGTGCAGTAACAGATACGAAACAGGAACACTCATTATTGTGTAATGATAGATGTGTTGTCTCTCTGTACAGTGACATGTTTTAGGGAGACGGCATGACGTGTTGCCTCTCATGTTGTCCCAGAGTGCTATGAAAGCAGGGAAATACAGATAATGATGAAGCAATGAATACATTTGTTCATCAAAAACATTGTTGTATTTGCTAGTTGCTCCTGTGTTATTCACAGGAGAGCGTGCATGTGATTGATGGACAGTCTGTGGCACGGTGGTGGTTAAATCATATGCCATTGTTTGTGTTTCCTTAGTGTGCAATTTTAGGCTTTTGTGGTGCGTATGAATTTATGGCCACGTGCTGCTGTGGTGTCCGGTCGTTGGGAGCCAAGGGTGAGGTCAACCTCTGCTTGGTGGCCAGAGCTGACCTGGGGCCACGGGGGACTGCGAGGGAAGACTGGGGGCTCTATAGAGACCAGAGTGCATTAGTGGCCCAATCGCTTTCTCCTTAACGCACTTTAAAAGGTGGACCTGCAGACCCCTGACCCCCGCCCGGCTGACCGCGCCGAAGTCAAGGGTCAAGGTTCAGTCAGGGGACACATTAGCATGCAGGTGGAGCCCCCCCCCCCCCCCCCCCCCCCCCCCACACACACACACACACACACATACACACACACACACACACACACACACACACACACACACACACACAAACACTCACACACACACTTTTTCCCCCCTCCTGCGCCATCCTATTTTGTAGGAGTGTATGTAGATAGGACTCCACAGTCCTCAGCATGATGTACAGTCCATGTGCTGGCTGTGCCTTTAGTTTGAAGAGTAATAACAACTACATTTGTCCCACTGATGTTTTTTTAAACTTTTCTTAGAAGGCACTGGGTTCTTGGTAGGCCGGTAGGGATAAGGTTACATCACACATCAACAAGAGAAAAAAGAAAAAAAATACATTTGAGTGTCTTGAACGATTGGTAGCTTTACAGCTTTTCAACAGCTCAAGAAACAAGTTCTGACTTGATGTCCTCAGTATACATCAACGTCAACAATCTATTCTTCACAATTATCATAATCATCAAACATATGATTTATTATTACTCGTTTTACATGATTATATAACACATGTTTCAAATATAAGGTTGAAACTAGCCAAAGGAAAAGCAACCAATGCCGTATAATCAGGCCTTAATTATGTAGGGAAAAGGTCTCCATCCATCATCCAGCCATATCCAAGGATTACTTCAAAAGGATGTCACAAGATACGTAGATACGTTTCTGACAAGGCGTGTTTGTTATTTCACAGCCTCATTTGACCTGCGAAGAAGCTATTCAAAAGAAAATAAAAAATAAACATGCTATCATTGACGTATAGAAACAGGTTGGTGAGTTTGTGGCTCTGTGTTTGCCTGACAACTAAACAGGGCATAACAAAATTGCACGAGACCACATGTGTGTGAATGCATGACACAATGTATACAGGGCGCGGCTGATGGTGGAAACAAGGGGGTGACTTGAGGACAGCAGATTAGTAGTTTTGCGGTATATAAAGCATTGCAAGTATTTGGCAAACACAAGAGTGACCTGGTTTGCCCCTGTAAACGTCAAAACAAATGTGTCATCGCTTTCTTTGCGTCTTTCGATTGGGAAACACTTCTCTTTGGCACCAAGGGTATTCAGCAGCAGCCATGAGGGGGAAAAACGTTATCTCTGGTAAAGGTACTTGTAATTGGTAATTGTTTGAAAAAAAAAACATTTGACTGCTCCCCACCTATGGAACTCTCTCCCACCAGACATTCACGCTTCTGACTCTGTGCCCACCTTTAAATCACGCCTAAAAACACACTTATTCCGAGTGGCGTACTCTGTCACACACTGACTGAGTACGCCACTGTTACTTGTTACTTGTTTTTTTTTAACTTGTCTGTAAGGTGTCCTTGGGTGCTTTGAAAGGCGCCTTTAAATAAAATGCATTATTATTATTTATTATTATTATTATTATTATTATTATTATTATTATTATTATTATTATTATTATTATTATTATTTGACATTGGGCAAAGATGCCAGGCGACTTCTGTTGACATCTTTAAACAAGGTGGCAGTGGGCATCAGACATGCCCTGTTACATAACAACCCTTTGATATGTCAATACTGCAAAGTTTCAAACACGCGGCCAAGGGCCATGATTGGGAAAACAGCATAATGTACATTTCCTGCACCAGAGAGACATGTACATTGACATGCTCTGTTGCCAGAGAGAAGGCGGGGAGAGGGTGACCTTTGACCGATGCGCTGCAGGATTTCTAAGAAAAGGGGAGCAGTGTTCCTCAATAGACCACAGCTGAAAGCCAAGATGTGTTGGGTCCTGAGCAGTAACCAAACGTGTCTCTCTCTGTCTCTCTCTCTTTCTTTTGCTCTCTCTCTCTCTCTCTCTCTCTCTCTCTCTCTCTCTCTCTCTCTTTCTTTTGCTCTCTCTCTCTCTCGCTCTCTCTCTCTCTCTCTCTCTCTCTCTCTCTCTCTCCTCTCTCCTCTCCTTCTCTCTCTCGTCCTGTCTGTCTGCATGGGGTTGCGTGCACGTGTTTTTGCAACGTGGTCAAACCCCAGGGAGAAAAAAAAAGTTGTACGCACTGTTCAAGCAGCTCGCCCACCCCCCCACCCCCCACCCCTCTCCCCCCTCCATACAGGCCTATCTAGATGTCAACACTGGACACTAAAGCACTGTGTGCCCCAGACCCTGCATTCAGGGAAACAGACCACACCATCTTTATGGAACTTTCTTATTTACTTTGGATATGTGCTTACCTTTTTCTCTGTGTAATTATCAACCACACAATGAGCACATATAGCTGTAACTGACACTGGCAACAGTCTACTTTTAGAGCAGGCAGAATGCTCACGCTGCAGATAGCAAAGACAGACAGTATGGTCGTTGGTAGATGCATAATCAGTGTATTTTGATAGAAACATTGGCCTTTGTTCTGCCTGCCACAAAAGAACACTGGTGTACGGTTATCTCAACCTATCTCAAGAAATCTGCTCCAGTCATGAGCATAGAATGTTCTAATGAGGAGAGTGAGAACCGACAGAGGACCGAGGAAACAGCAGACAGAAAAATGTACGTTACAAACAAGTCCAAGGTCAATTCATGAGCAACCTCCCAGATGCCTATGAAAATATGTGCGCTCATCCATATATTCATAAGCTGTTGTGAGAAACTTTGTCATGAACACAAACAATGATTTGTAATAATCATGTCGGAAGAGCTATATTAATTTCATTTTATTGTTAAAAAAATATTTTATTTTGGGTTTACCAAATCCTTTTACAACAAAGGTATAGTATAAAGTGACATCAAAATGTAATAACAGCAAAAATAACAAAGTAAAAAGGACCTTCCCCTATCCTTTGTGCATAGTATGTAGTGTGTGAGTGTTTGATTATGAGAAGAAACACACACCTGATTTGTAGCATTCAAACATTTCAAAATAACATTAAAGTAAATACAGTAAGTGTCCATTGGTGAGTGTTAAATGAACATTTCAGTTCATTTAACAAGCCATTTTCAACCACTTGTTGGCAGTAATAAAGGGGGTATATTCAAATCCACAGAAAAGTACAATTTCATTAACATTGATTGACAGTGTAAGAATGTGCGCAGTGTAGAATTCCATTAACACTCAAATGTATTCTCAGACTATTTCAAGTTTTTTTTTGTCTCAGAAGAATTGGCCTCCACAGAAACCAACTCCCCTGGATCACACAAGTTACCCCTGAAAACAGTTCTGTAGCCACGTAAGTCATGTGTATGGAGGTGGAGTGCTCTTGCGGGGCCTTCTCGATACCAATACAAGTGTAAAACGTCAATGTGTACATGTCAAAGACAAGTCTTTCTGGTCACGGATGAGGTGTGACAGGCGCACACGCTCATGCCGTGAAGCACTTGGGTTTGTGCTTGAAAAAGCGCTACATGAACGCAATTCATTGCATTTTTCATTGCAATTCATTAGTCTCATTACTCGTGACGTTGGTCACAGAACCAGGGCCAGGGCGGCAGCCTCTATAGAGAACAGATGCTCGTCGTCCACCTCGGGGCAGCAGCGCCTCATGAACTGGGCCAGGCGGAGCAGGTACTCCATGTTGAGCCCCGTGGAGCCCCTGCAGAGGACGATCTGCGCCGCGATCTCACTGTCCGGGGCGGGGCCCAGGTAGATGGGGTTGTCTGAGGTGGCTATGTACACCAGGGCCAGCAGCTTGTTGCCGCTGTCGCTGTCGTTCTCCTCCCGGGCGGTGAACTCCACCAGCTCCAGGACGTAGCCCCCGCCCACCGCCTCCCTCATGTCCAGGTAGCGCAGGGACTCGTCCACCTGGGACTCTGCCACCTCGTAGGCCACGCCCCAGGTGCAGGCCTGCAAAGGATGGGTTGGTTAGTCACCGTTGAGATTCCACCCAGTGCGACTGTTCAATAAAACAAGTATTCTATTACTCGGGTACTCAATAATTCATGAAGTCTCGGAATGCTAGGAATGGATGGCGTTCCCGCAGGACATAGGTGTGCATATTCCCAGGGATGTGCTAAATCATGAGTTACGGTTGGTAAATCCCGGGAGACATCTGTATATCACCTCACCTTTAGATGGCAACTGACTAAACCACACTATGCAAAAATATAGATTCCCCCCCCCCCCCCCCCCCCAAAGCATTTAAATTATAAGGACACACTTACCTCGTGATCTTGCACTAGTGTGACAACTCTTCCTGGCTGTGGACAGTAATGCAGAAACATTGTCAGTCACGCAATCTAAGCACCATGCATGGATGCACAATGTGGATATAAAGTTGTTCTATTCTTTTCTATACTATTTGTTTCAATAGTTGTAACATAATGTAATAGAATAGCCAAATCCCAAAACAAACTAACAGCGTTGTAACTTGTGGTGAGCCAAACAACACACTTTGCAACACATACCCTCTCTTTGTCTCCACGATAGAAATTATCCCCATGCCAGAAGCGTCTCTTATATCCTTCGACGAAACCGATTTTGCTCCTCTTGTATTTAAAATCAGGTTTCCAGACTAAGGAACCATAGCCGAATACCCATATGCTACCTTTCTCCTTAATGATGTCCCGGGGTTTCATTGTCTCTCAATGATGGGTAAGGACTATGCGCTATGAGTGCAGCACGTTTAAGTCAATGACCTCCGGTGTTACCTTCGCGAATTATTAAATGTTCTCATTCTATTTATCTATGCGTTGCTGTGTGTCAGGCTAACAGTCAATACGTTTGGATTAACTACAAACAAACAGATGAGACGGCAATGCCACGCAGCGAGCCTAGAAGCACCGTATCAAAAACAGAGCTAGTGTGTCAGTTTATATACAAGTGCCAACAGCACGTGTGTTTGTTGTTCACGCCAGTGGAACGAAATGTTCCAGCCAATCACGACCATGCAGGGGATGGACTTCGGGAAAACTGCGAACCAATCACATAACCACAATGCGTTTAAAGACGTCAAGATGTTCCAGCTTCTATTTATAAGTCTATGGTCAAAGCTGTAAGTCTATGCTAGCAACTTAGAAATGTTGACGCATAGTCTAGGCAGGGCTATTTAAGGGAGAGACGGGTAAAGGCTAAACACGAATATAGGCTACAATAAAATACGGTATAGTATCGTATGAAAATGTTTGCAAGATATGCATTAATATTGGTTGTTGTAGACCTATGGACAGCAGTAATTCAACCAAATGGCATCAATAGTGGGCCTACTGCTACAATAGGCTTTCCTATTGTAGCTATTACAAGCTATACGTTTCTATATGTAGTCCTGCCTTCTCCGTAGAAAAAGCTCTAATGTAATGGCCAGTGCGAATCAGTCTGACATGTAGGAAAGCACATTGGCTACCTGCATTCTGATTCTGCTGCCTGCATTAAATGCCATTGATTATGGATTAATTGTTATTTTAGAGGACTTGATCGCTTTATTCATTGTCTGTGTGTGTGTGTGTGTGTGTGTGTGTGTGTGGTGTGTGTGTGTGTGTGTGTGTGTGTGTGTGTGTATACACACACTAATATGCGGACATACCTTCAGACAATTAGATTTAGGTGAGCATGTATGGACATGCAATTAAGTAGCCTAAACGTGTTCACCTAAATATTTGCTTCGTTGATATTGTTCCTTTAAATCAGCTTGTTGATGAAGTTGAAGAAACTATTTTTGAGTTGGTGCTGACTCAAAGATCGTACTGCCCCCGTGTGTTAATTAAAGTCATTGCCACACTTTAAAATCAGCTGTCCTGCGTGAGAAACCTGTTGATGTAACGGGTCAGCTTGTACACAACGGACAGGGAGTTATTTTACATGAATAAAATGTTGCTTGTGTTTGATAAATAACTCAAATAACAACATCAACTCATCCCCAGCTTTTTCTGTTTGGTCCAGACTTTTGTATTGAGAATGACTGAATTGTCATCTAGCTTAAGTGGTTTATCTCAGAATACAATGCTATTGGCAGTTATCCATAGTTCATGAACATCATACAGAAAACCCTATGTTGTTTATAACCTTATCCAAGCTAGAAAAGTAGGCTACCTGATCTACACACAATTTTAGATAGTGGTTATGCAAAAAGTCCACATGAATGCCCTAATTAAACATGCCCATTAAAAAAAAAGTGATATAATTTTTTGGCATTGCTGCCAATTTTCAATATATTGTCCACTGAATGATTGCTAGCATGTTGCTCTCACGTCACATCAGAAATGTCACGTTGTTACAATGTGACACACACACACAGTCTTTAAAACACGTTCTGACAAAAGTCACTTTCAAAGAAGGACACACTTTTCAAAATTAAAGATTCTAGATGATTCCGACATTCGGGATTCAATTAAGACATTTTTTGTTCACTCAACTGTCAAATCAAGCCAACAAACAAACAGTGTACCAGGCATGTATTCATTGTTCTTTTTTGTCTTTTTTTTTTTACAGAAAAACAAACCCCCAACGACATTTTAAAAATAAATCAACTTTTTGGAACATTGACATAAAGAGACAGATGTGAACATCATTCTTCTAATTTTAACATATAAATATACAATATATACAAAATAATCTTATAAAACATTGCAAACAGTAAGATTGTTGCTCCATAAAGTTAAATTACTAATCTAACAAAATAACATTATTGGTTCAGTAATTTAATTTGAAGGCGCTCTTGGTAAGATAGTCACTTCATGTATGTCTTTGTCTTTAATGGGCATCCTTGCATATGGTAAAACAGGAGTCTGCTTTGTTTTGACATAATCCTTTCTGATTACACGGTTAAATGTTTATGATGTCATTTTTGATGTGCAAAGGTATAGAGACAGGCCTGGGCGAAATGATGTTCCTAAACCCATATTTAAGGCTTTTTTTTTTTTTTTTAGATCTGGGGCCGCATACATTCTTCATCAACAGTAAAATATCTATAAAAACTGGCATGCCTCAAATATTACTTACAAAAAAACCCCAAGAACCTAAGTCATGTTCACCCCCAAAGCTCTCGTCTCTTGCATAGTGCATACCCCCCACCCCTCCTCCTCCTCCTCTTCCTCACTTCAAAGGCCCATCTAGGCTGGTTTTTCGTCGTCAGCTGATTGTTCGATTGCTGAGAAGTCAACATAGCAAGACGGTAGCGAGGGGGAAACGTCCAGACTGTTCCTTGGGCCTCGCTCCACACGCCGGCCTCTGGGAGGCCCGGCGGCCCTCGGACGACGGACGGTGGCCACGGCGAGGGCCTGACGCCACGCCGCCACCGCCACCACAAAGGGTCTGACGCCACGCCGCCACCACAAAGGGTCTGTCGCCACGCCGCCACCACAAAGGGTCTGACGCCACGCCGCCACCACAAAGGGTCTGTCGCCACGCCGCCACCGCCACCACAAAGGGTCTGACGCCACGTCGGCTGCGGCCCCCCCAAGTATTTGCCATCGTCTTTGTTTTTTTCAGTCTTTACATTCGAGTAAAAAAAAAAGTAGTCACTCTTTAAGTTCTATTGCATTCAGAAGGGCACACGGGGCCCCCGTCCAGTTATCAGGTCTTCAAGAGCAGCAGGTTGCGTTTAAATAAATCCCAGTCCCTTCACACTTGTAAACAGACCGGAAGATATCCAATGTTCTACATCAAATAAAATTAAATAGCTTCCATGTTATACCTGAAACCCAGAAAGGGAAAAGAAAAGATAATGTGACTTACTCAGACTGTGGATATCAAATTAAAATATAATATGTAACGTACAACATAACAATAAAAATCATTGAAATTATTTGGTCAAAATACCAGTGGCTTGTAAATAACTAAAAAGCTTACCTCAGTTGCCATGATGCATTCATTCTTCTCCTCTGCTATTAGGTACACAGATTGGTACATGGAGTCTCTGGAAGAACATATGGTAGATATCCTACACTCTGGCCTCTCACTGTGAAAGAAAAGACACATGAACACGAAAATTACCTCATAAACTATTAATTTCAATACCCATAATCCTTTCATAATCATAACTCATATGAACTTACCTATACATGTTACTCAATGGCCTTTTATTTGCCATTGATTTTTCACAGTTTTCATCTTTGTCCACCAGGGTCATCTGGCCCTTGTACCCCATCAAGGTTCTGCTCTCTAGATGGTTATGGTTCACATGTTTATGATTGGACTTCTCTAAGGGGAAGTCCACCTCAAGTTCAACCTTTTTATTGGTGTTCTTCAAGTCTATCGTGGAGATGAGCTTCTCCTTCTGGAAGTCAGCCTTGGAGAGGTTGTTCATGGTCTCCGAGTCCTGCTGCCGGTTCCTCTGCCTCTTCCTGACGTGACGCACCACCACCAGCACCATGCAGAGCAGCACCAGGAGCGCCACCACGCCCACCCCCATGCCCGCCGCCGCCCAGTTGAGATGCCCCGGGCGCAGGGCGGGGCTGGGGGTGGCGTCCGGAGGAACGGCGCGGGTCTCGCACCGGGGGCCGCTGTAGCCGGCCGCGCAGAGGCAGAGGTGGGCAGAGGTGGGCCGGCCGCTGGACCCGCCGGTGGCGCCGGCGTTGCGCCTGCAGGTCCCGCCGTTGAGGCAGCGCTGCAAGGCGCAGCCGTCGATGGGTTGGGAGCAGTTGCGGCCCTTGTAGCCCGGCGCGCAGCTGCAGTAGTAGTCGTGGATGCGGTCGGTGCAGGTGGCGCCGTTGGCACAGGGGTGGGTCGCGCACTCGTTGACGTTGGTCTCGCAGCGCTGGCCCGTGAAGCCGGCCCGGCAGCTGCACGCCGGCTGGTTGCCGTGCAACACGCAGTGTCCACCTGTAGGCGAGGGGGCAAACGTCACGGCGCGTCATGTGGCGAAAAACCCCTGGCTGCGGATTATGGTGTCCAGCGGCCGTGCAACGGGACACGTTAAAGGGAACCCCTGTCGATCGGCCATTTCAAACACACCGTGGTGTCTTCTGCACGTGGGGGGGTGTCCACTCAGATGCATGATGACTAGATCGGGCCTACCGGTTGGTACAGTCCACCGGGTAGGCTATCGTGCATCTGGGTGGACGCCCTTCACATGGGACGTCACCATACAGTTGATTTTGAAAAGGCTTGTGATGGCTAATCAACATCACACCCGGCGGTAACATAGGGGGCCCTTGAAGGCTAATCGATTACGAGGCGACAATTACCATTTGTGCATTGTAGTGAGGTACATTTGTCGGCTTTCTTCTCACAGTTGAGGCCAGTGTAGCCTGTGGGACACTCGCACTCGTAGTGACGCCCATTGTCCTTCTCTCGGCACTTCCCATTGTGGAAACAGGGTCTGTCAGCGCAGGTCAGCATCCTGTGTTCACAATGTGTGCCTTCGAACCCCTTTGGACACGCACACTCAAAGCCACTCTCGGTGTCCTGCGGTCACACACACACACACGCGCACACGCACGCACACACACACACACACAGAGAGAGAGAGAGAGAGAGAGAGAGAGAGAGAGAGAGAGAGAGAGAGAGAGAGAGAGAGGGGGGGATCATTGATACCATAATTTATCAGCCGACCTCTGTCCCCGGGCAAACAAGTTGTTGCGCAGGTCATTGCAAGATTCTGCCCTCTCAGATGTGCTTATGTTGCCATGTCAACAACAACCCCACCCTCACCCTGCTCCTCCTAACCCCCCCCCCCCCCCCCCTTGTTATCCTCTCTCTGAGTTCTATTTACAGTAGGTGGTCTGTGAACTGGGTCAGGCAGCGACTCGACAATCGGTAGCATCATCCTGGACTAGTCGACAAGAAAAAAAAAAAAGAAAAAAGAAAAAAAAAAAAAAGACTGAGGCGAAAAACAAAAACAGGAAGGCTTGTGTTGTGGGAAAGGAGCGAGAGAAACTTCCGGACTCACCAGGCAGCGGCCTCCGTTCTGACAGGGCTGGCTGTCACACTCCCTGACCTCTGAGTCGCAGTTGACCCCGGTGAAGCCGGGCAGGCAGGTGCAGGTGTAGCTGCCCTCGCCCGTGTTCATGCACGTGGCGCCGTTAGCGCAGGGCTTGTGATTGGTGCAGTAGTTGAGATCTGTGAGGGGACGCGGACATAGACGGACACCGTTAATGCACAGAGACGTGGCGTGTTGCTACACGCTAGCATACACTAGTTTGCTGATATTGACACGAAAGAGCAAAAACGCAAAAAAAAGTTTGACAGGCTAGCGGTTTATGTGACAACATGTCACATTTGGGTTACTATCTGATAGGGTTCACTGTTTTAGTCATAGAAGGACAAAGGACCCCCCCCCCCGCCCCCCTTCACTATTTTCTCAAGAATTCCCACAAACGAAACAGGAAGGAGCGGTGATGCGGGGGACTGACCTTGGTCACAGAGGAGCCCCCCCCAGCCCTCGTCGCAGGCGCACTGCCACGCCTCCTTACAGGTGCCATGTTTACAGGACGGGTGGCGTTTACACACATCACATAGGGCGCCCTGCCAGCCCTCTCTGCATCTGGCTCACACACAAACAACGCACGGTCACTCTGGGTTCATATGCAAACACTTTGACCTGGACAGTAAGATGTCAAAAACCTGGAAAGGCGCGTGGGTGTACATAGGCCTTCACATAGTGCCAAAACTCACTTGCATTCTCCAGGTAATGTACAATTCCCTGTCTTTTCCCTGCATCCTTCAAGGCAAATTGCTGCAAAAGAGAAAATAATATATATCATGTTTCAAGCTTACTTTTAGCCTACAGTTTTTGATAATTTGATGTTCAAAAAAAAATTCCATGTTTTTTCTTTGACACATTAACGCTTATTGACAGATTATGGCTGGCTCCAAAGTAAAAACCTGTTACCTGGCAATTTTAATTAAAGCCCTAATTTGCAGCGCCTGTTTTGCGGTGCACCTATGTGACATTGATTTTGCATGCTTACAAGAGTGGTGCCTAGTATGGTGTTAAACGGCTGGTTAGTCCCGAGCAGATGCTTGTTCTCAAAAGTGGACAGCTGCCCCATTGTTATGGGTCGGCAGTTCGAACCCTGTTTGCAGCTGCTCCCCTCCCGTGCAACAATAGAGCCCGCAATTTAGTGACGCGTGGCGGCTGATAATGCCGCGATTAACCCGGCGCGTGCTTCTCAGCGCACACGCCGCTCTGGATTACGCTGCTCGCGAGAGAGCGCCTCAAAGAAAAGGGGGACTCTCGCGTTCTTTCCACATTACGTCTAATTGTCCGAATTCGTATTTGTTGTTGTTGTTGTTGTTGTTGTTGTTGTTGTTGTTGATGATGATGAGCGTATAGCATCATCCTTTGATGTGCACAGTCAATGGACTTTCTATAGAGCCATATATATTCTAGAATTCATTTTTGACTGCAAATGTATAAAATAGGTATAGTATTCTACAGCAAATAAAAAATCCAAACCGAGCCCACATCTGAGGAGTAACTATCAGGGCAAATGCCCACATGTCTCTTTACTCTGATTGCTTACGTTCTTGGCAGTATTCTCCCTTCCATCCTGGTTGACAGGCTATTTGCCCGTCAGGCGTGCAGGTGTAGTGGCCAAAATGGTCGTCTCTCGGAGTGCATATTTTGGAACATGTGTCCCCGTAGTAATTTTCATTGCAGATGAACCGGTATGAGTACCTTAGCTCTGTCTGCTTCCAGCTCTTCACAGCCCGGGACCACTCATGCCCTATTCCCAATTTTTCTTGGATGGCAAAAGAACTAATCAAGAATTCAGGGTTGGTGGTAACTGTAATCATAGATACAGAAAGAAACAGGTTTTTTTTTTTTTTTTAACAAAATGACCAAAGTAAGTTAATAGTAGATTCACGTGGGTTATCAACACGCAACATTTTCCTTATGTGTGCAGTCTTGTATCCTACTGCATTTGCTGTACAATGCTCCAAAATTAATCATGCAATTCATGTAAACAATAGGCATACATTAGGCTATATTGAAATGCCTCTTCCATTGTGTCACCAAACATGTCGTCCGTTATTATTACGCACCGAACAAAAGGTGTAAAATACAGGAAACGGCCGTCAAATGATCTTGGCAAGGCTTTCATATTCTTACTTAAGTCTGTACGCGTTCCCACGCTCGAAATACACTCAAGGAAGTGCAATTGTGTTGAGAGATTTGATTTACACAGAAATATGATCTGGCACGCAACACGTAGGCCTACTAGGAAGCAGGCAATCGTTCGTAATAAATAAAAAAAAATGTTGTGTGTTTGTGAACATGTTTATGTATGTAAGTAGCCTATAATAAAATATATGTTTTATGAGAGCCTGGTCACAGCCTCAACAACAACGCCCCCTAGCGGTAGAGAAGCTGCTCACCTCCGGGGAGATCCGAGGCAGGAGAATGCCATGCTTCAATTAATAATGAGAAAGCACCCTGCAGGGAACGAAACAACAGACATCAAATATCAAACAACGACCAAAATGTAATGCTGAAATGAATAGGCTTATATGTCTATGTTTTAAAAACTGTTTGTACGAGATTGTTCTACACAATAGACTAGAGCCTACTTGTACTGTAGATAATACTATCTGTATTATATAGCAGCTCCATATGAAAAAAAATCGCACATTATTTTGAATAATGGTAATAGATGATAAACAATGAGTTATGTTTACGTTTGACCTTTGGAGCATCTTATGCTTCTACACAAGCACGAATTGCCTTACCGGCCACGTAAAGTTGAGCAGCGGCATACGCAGCCGGCCGTGGTTGTTTGTGATGCTGAACGAGTTGGTGCCGAGAACAGGTGTGATGACGCTGCCAAATATACAGTCACCGGGTGACGCCACTTTCTGGAAGTTCTTCAGGCACACCGAGAAGAAGGTCCTGCAGTCGAGGCCGCAACTAAGTCCGTTTGACAGCAAACCTCCGCTATTCTCAAAGTGATGCAGATCTAGCTCGAACACACCTGTTCCCAGAACCTACAAACGAAATTACGCACACAGAAAAAACGTTGTCATGGACATTGTTTACAGACAGGCACAATTCTTAAATGCAAATTTAAATTTGAGAGGAAAATACCTGAGTAAGTAAAGTTAAAATTATTGCGATGATAGCAGTGAAACAAACGGCCATTCTTTAGAGTAGTTGTGCGTATCCTTTGAAAATCAAGTTGCCGCTTCGCCCGTTATTCCAAGTGTTGAGAATGGAAATAAGTATATACAAATAAATATAATCCGTATTCAAAGCGCCGTGTAGACAAGATCCAGCTCCGCAATCCGTGTCCAGAAACAGTTGAAACCGTGTTATCCCGTGAGATACAGTTTACACAAATATCAGTAACGTCAATATCCACAGATGACTCATTCTTCTGTCTTTATGTTGCCCCTCCATCGTGCCGGCTCAATGTTGTTTAGTGTTGGCGATGCAAGTCTTGCGCTTCGGTCATGCAGACGCGCACAGTAGTGAAGAGAAAGACGTGTGCCGCACGTGCGTTAGCGCGTCAGCCAGAGATCACACTGATGCCTGTGAAGGATGTCTGACGTCCCCCCCGGGTTTATATAGTTGACTTGTCATTAAAGCCGCTGTCAATCACGAAACCCCGCCCCCTTCACTTACACCCCGCGCCGCAAACCCCCTTACGGTGTCTTTGGCTTCATTCTTCTTTCGCTGTAATACAACGTGAAGTCTCTCTCTCTCTCTCTCTCTCTCTCTCTCTCTCTCTCTCTCTCTCTCTCTCTCTCTCTCTCTCTCTCTCTCTCGGTATATACAGTATATAACATATAAACACTTACTGACAAGATGATGTGTTTTTTTGTTTTAGAAAAAAAACATTTGCTGTAGATTTGCTAGAGTACATTTATGGTTTGGCGGATCGTCTCACCAACTTTACGCGCGTAATTTGTTTGTCTCAAACCTCACGTTTACCTCTACATCTTGCGACACATTATTCATTCGTCTTTCGTATAAAGTTTGTTTTTATAATCAGACACCGACTCCATGAGAATGGTTCAGTCTCATTTAGGTAATGCAAACCAAACGGCAGCAATATATTGGTCGTCAACTATTGCCACAACTATTGCGCTTTCGTTTCGTTCGTTGGAATTGATTGTAGTGCGCAGTTAGCTGTCAGCAATATTTGTCATTGCTTGCAAACTGATGTTCCATCCTCTAGACCTGCAACTTGTGTAATTATACGATGTTCTATTCGAACATGCACGCGCACACACAAACGTGCGTGCACACGCGCAGTCACACACAGACACATACGCGCGCGCGCGCGCACACACACACACACACACACACACACACACACACACACACACACACACACACACACACACACACACACACACACTCAGGCGTGCGCACACTTACCAACACTTGCAAGTTTAATGACATGTTTGTGTGAATAAATACATGGTGGTATAGGCTACTTTATATTTACTAAGAACATGTTGGCTCATGTTTGGTCACCTCATGTTTCATGGCATAATTCAAACAGCAATTGTTAAGTTTGATTCAATATTGTTTCCTGCGGGGAGAGCTCATAATGTTTGTTGAACTTACTTTATCAAAAGCCAATTCAATGTCTTGATTGTTAGGAGAGGGAAACCCAAAATGAACCTAAAACAGTATATAGAGCTGCATGGAAAAACAAACACTGGCATATATTTATATGTACAGTAGAGGTAGCCTATATTATTTGATTTTATTTTGAAAATCTCAGATGAGCCCATGCTGGGCGCAGGGCATTGTTGCCTTCATCACATGGGTGTCGCGGGCCAAACCCGTCCGTCTGGGACAAATCCACAGTGAGAAAGTGAGGGAACGGACTTAAGGAACAGCTCCCTCGCCGACATGAAGGTGTGTGACTAGAAAGGCTCTCCTTGTGCCCGATGACTTCATCTCCAACCCCCCCCCCCCCACACACACACACACACGTACACACACACACCCACACTACCTCTGACTTATGGGTTTGAGGTTCCAGTGTGTAGTGCCGCCAGACAATGGACCATTGAGGCTATTCTTCTGGCCGAGGAACTGTGTGAGTAAGAGGCCCGGACATCTCGCATTTCTACAGCATGAAAGTCTCCCTGCGTTCCCACCATTCACCCCTGGATCCTGTAGTGGCGCGTCGCTACCACCTGTCACTTGCGCTGCGCGCGAAGCCTTCTGAGGCCGCTATGTGATGGTCAGATGGAGTCGAAGCGTCCCACGCCAACACACCCCCCCCCCCCCACCCTCGAGCAATTTAGCGGTCGGCCGCAGTCGATGTTGCATGGGGGTGGGGGGGGGCAGGACATGTGTATTGATCCTTCTTTAATCTCTGCTGTAAGAGATACATCACACACACAGACACACACGCACACTCACACGCACACACACACACACACACACACACACACACACACACACACACACACACACACACACACACACACACACACACGCACACACACATAGTCCGTGACTGCTTGGGCGCCCTTCGTACAGTACATGTCAAAACATCCATATGCGTGAATAATGGATAGGTCGTGGTTAGGGTTTCCGTGCCAGAACTCCAGTTTCAACGCCCCCCGTGAGGCTTCGGACCGCAGAAAACAAGCAAGCGGAGGCGGCTTGGAAGCAGGGCGACCGCCGTCCCCCCCCCCTTCTGCTCGGCGGCGGGGGTGGCGGGAAGGCTCTTCGGGAAAGTCAGAGGGAAGACGGAGAGGAGAAGACGTTCGCCGATCATCTCCGTTGTTTGCACGGAAAACACCCCAGCGCTTTTCACCGCATTGAGTGTCACCCAGTTGTGTTTATATTGCAAAAATGAAATGCTGGCCTTGAACTGAAAATGACATTTTGGCACTCAGATATTTACTCTTGGCCAGCGTCAACAGTAACTTAATTCTCCTAATTCTCTCCTGTGTTTAAAACTGAGCCGACGGCGAGCCAGAAACCAGACATCAGCACAATCGTGCTTATCGGCCCTAATGTTTTAAGTGTGATGGCGGCGTTTCGTAGCGCTGGCTTGTGATCGCTATGTGACTCGTTGACCGGGGGCTAAAACACATGACAGCGTTTCTGTTTGTTCCCTTGAATCCCACCGTTAAGAAATACGAATGCCTTCTGATCATTTTTTTGGTCATCCTAAATATTGCTGTTTGGGATTGATTGAAAGTAAAATGGTACGTTTTTCTTTCAATTACTTATCATTTTAATAAGGTTAAACCGGAAACTATTTTGCCATTATATGTACAGG
>JAXIVH010000014.1:5114408-5117124 GCA_036785325.1 Urophycis tenuis | reverse complement strand
TCATAAAAGGAAAGTGCCGTGGCCCGGCGGACCGGCCGAGCAGAAAGGAACAAGCTGGAAGGGAAGCTGTACGTTTTCGACCGACAACATTGTCTCCTTTTATGCGGCGGCGGCGAGCCACTTCCAAAGCCCGATCGTGTGGAAATGCCATGATGGAATAGCATATTTCTCTTATCGTTTGTAAAACAAGACTGCGAAAAAGAACTCAAGAAAAACATGCGCTGCTTTTCGTAGAAAAAGCTCTGAAAGTCTGTCCAAGATACATAAGGTCAGAGATGTGTGTTCAATACACAAAGAGTTGGAGTGTTTCTGCGATTCAAAAAGATGTTCACGAACACGAGTCTTAATGGTGGAATAACAAAGTAAATTCAGATGAAAAAGATTGCCTGCGAATGATTTATGGCCATCATGGGATTAATTATTTGTTGTTTGTCTTCATTTGGAATGACATGCATTCCCTTCATTAACCAATTGGAGGGGCCCAAATTGAAATCAACGAAAAGATGATGTTGCTAGCTCATTAAAACATACCTGGGCCAGTTTGGCAGCTAAATACAGTGGAGACACATGCTTCAACTAGTAATTGCCTGGAGCAACAAAAGGTTAGATTTTGGCTACAATCTGTTTAATCTTGGGCCTTAGGATTTTTTTTTCTCCCTAAAATTGTTTTAATTGGATTTCTTTTCTCCATACAATCACTGTTTAATTTTCCACTTCCATTTTAAATCATGTTTGGAATTAGGATGATAAAAAAAAAAAAGGTCATGATTTTTCACCTGAAGGACCACTTGTAGCAGCTAATTTGCTGCATCCCAATTAGAGAGCAGCCTACTTTCCAAAGCACCACCATTGACCTTGATCCCATCCAAGAACGTGCACGGCAATCACTCCTCCATGCTCATTTTAGACCCAGAGGGGTGTGCGCTCTGATTATTCAAGGATTCTGCCTAGTCGTTCAATCAACTGAGAGACGGCATTATGGTCTGGACGGCAACTCAGTAACTATCAAGAGATCATACCAAGAAAACAAAATGTTAGCTTGCAATCGCGTATCCGTAACCAGAAATAGACCTCGCCAAATGAACAATCACCTTGGACTCTGTGCAAGATGATCAATGTGCGTGATTCTCAGCCCGATCTGATAACAATGACTCAAACACGGGCTTGTGTATGTTGTGTTACAATGCTGGAACAGCGTGTCATAACCCTCTAGCCTTAACCCGTTGGCCCCACCCCAAGGATGTTGGCTGAATGAGTGCAAGAGCCACTACATAAAACCCCTTGTTACAACACCTGGGAGACCAGGCCTCCAGCTGTGAAGGTGCAGAGGACGTGGGGGGGGGGGGGGGGGGGGGGGGGGGGAAGAATGACGAAGAAGGAACACCTCCCCCCTCCTCCTCCTCTTCCTCCGCCTCTTCCTCTGCCACAAGGTTCCGCTTCCTTCACAAATCACCCGTATCTCCCGGGACAGGACCACCAGAGGAAGGTGTCAACTGCACCCCCACCTCCTCCTCCGAAGCCCCCCCACCTGCCTACTGGCGCAGAACAAATCACCGTAACACGTGCTGACCTGGGGAGTTTTTGCCGGGGCGGTACTTTTTGTTTGTATTTTGACGTCGTCTCAGGGGCCTATTTGGGACCCCATAAGGGGCCCCATTAAATAAACAGCCTGGCCAATTACAGCACCTTGGGCTACTGGGCTAAATTGTGATGGATGGCCGTCGCCATGACAAGATATCTATCTGTCTTGTTTCTGCCTTAATGAGCGTGCCACTGCGCCGCACGTCTCGCACGAGGCCGGCGCGAGGATGAAGTGTCCCGTGAAAACCAAGGGGGACGACGTTTTTCGTTTTGCTTACTTTGCTTCCACCAAATTGGACTAACATGTGTGTGTGTGTGTGTGTGTGTGTGTGTGTGTGTGTGTGTGTGTGTGTTGACTGTGAGCCTCAGGTTTCCATTTGTTTTTTTAATGCAATTTTATTTATTTTCAAATCGAGGGGCAGCAAGTGCAAATTTGCAACAGAATGAGAACGCGGGGCCCTGCTCACGTCAGATGGTTCTCATAATTAGCCGGCGCCACTTTATTCTAATCATGCCAGCAGCACCACAACACTTTGCTCTCATTAGGAGGATGCCATTGTTGTTTCCCTAGCAGTTAGCTGCCATTTTGCATCCCCCCGTTGCAACACAAAGAGAGGGGAGGTAAAACAGTTTACTCACAAATCTCCCTGTGTGCCCACTGGTTTCACTCCACTTATTAACAGAGAAGTAAAGACCATCTGCTCAGTTTATACTGGTCCGGTCCCAAACCACTCCTTACTCCCCATTCACCCCGCTTCCCATTTACCCGGCCAGCAGTCTGCTTGACCAAACAGCAAACCCCGAAACTCTCTCCGTACCTCAATGAAGGCTACGGTTGGCGCGGGGGCCAGGGTTCAGCAGAGGAGGCCGTTTTATGGTGACGAGGGGCCGGCGGCCAAAATCGTTGCTCCTCAAACTCTTTTTGTTGAAAGGTTGAATAGCATTAACTCGGGCCGGGATGCCGGGCAGAGTACCGGGGGCGAAGGCACGGCGCCACCGGCTGCAGCCGGCCCGGGACGTGTGGAAACAGACCCGCAGCTGCTCCGGCTTTTCTATGGAAAACCTTCAAATGTCACAAAACGTAGGTGCGCGTTTTTTGTTGAACGTGAGGTCAGAACACATTGGTATGAAATGA
>JAXIVH010000014.1:5094408-5109408 GCA_036785325.1 Urophycis tenuis | reverse complement strand
GAATGGCCTGGCAGCGGCCCACGCCGCGCCGTATGCAGAGAACCGCGGCGCTGCGACGCAATTAATGCAGCGGGGGCCCCGTTTGTGGCGCGGGGGTCCAACAATGGCCGATGGTTGGTTTGTTTCCCCCCCCCCCCTTTCTGTGTTTTGTCTGTTCCCATCTAGGTTTGATCTCAAAGCAACAATTTTATGTTAAGCTCTAATGAAGCTAGCTGGCCCATAACAAATGCAGTCCAATCTAATGGCCGTTCCGAGTCAGGTACGGGGTTTCCCAACACTGAACCGAGGGGTAGAGTGGGGGCTCCTGAGCAATATTAATGCTCAGCTGGCACCAAGTCTAATGGTTTCAGTAATCAAAAGAACCATCCGTGAACAACAACTTTTGTTCAATTAAGAGCAAACGCATCAAGGCCCTCTGTGCGCACAGCCTGAATTAACGACAACTGCACGTTAAAAATAAATCAATCATACTAACCTTGACAGGCTGTGTGTGCGTTTTAGTATGTTTGATGCCGTTCGTAATTAATGGTTGTGCCAACAGATAATGCGATTATTTATTGTTGTGACAAGAGCAAGAACACAAGCCCTTTGTGTGGTGTTGAAATGGATTGAAGATCTAAGAAAACAGAATGTGATTCAAAATGATATTGGTGATGTTAACTTGTGTGTTTAATGTATTATTATTATTATTATATATTTATTATTATAATATATATATAATATATATATTATATTATATACCTATATTATTAAACTCGCCACTTTCTGATTGCTTAACAGTAGAACAAAATCACCCAAAACCGACGGGGAAGGAAAAACCTGGAATCTTCTTGTTCAAAACAAGGTAAGCATCACTCTGGTGTGAAAACCAACATAAATGTACACAAACGAAACGAAAGAAACATAAACACAACACAACTTTGGAATCAGGCAAATCCTCTGAGGGCAGAGCCTAAATGAACTTCTCCTGCCACCTATTGGCCAGAGTGGAATAACAACGGAACAATAATGTGATGTTAGAGCGGCAAACGGAAAAGCAGGGCCGTGGTTTAGGAGCCCCTCTACATCTTCCCGAAGGAGGAAAAGGGGCTGACCCAGAGTGGAGGAAGAGGGGATGGAGGGGCGGTGTCAGCAGCCCTCTTCCCAGGGCGGGGATGTTTTCCCTGCAGGACCCCAGCAGCACCGGGGTCAAGGATGTCCCCGGCGGGGCGAGGCGAGGCACTGGGACACATCTGCTCCTCTGGAGGCCCCCGGGGGGAACCCATCCACGGACACGGGGCTGGAGGCGAGTGCTTTCTGGAGCATGAGCCCCCTTCCCAAGGACGGGAGCGCAACAGGGGGAGCCTGGGGGGCTTCACTTAGGGGCCTTCCTCTGCCAATTATCCCCAACAATAACTCTCTCATTCCAGGACTGCTGGGAGACAGGGACGGCCTGGGAGCTGCTGCGGGGGGAGGGGCGGGGCCAAGGACTGCCGGGGGAGGGGCGGGGCCCAGGACTGCCAGGGGAGGGGCGGGGCCCATTACTGGCGGGGGAGGGGCGGGGCCAAGGACTGCCGGGGGAGGGGCGGGGCCCAGGACTGCCGGGGGAGGGGCGGGGCCCAGGACTGCCAGGGGAGGGGCGGGGCCCAGGACTGCCGGGGAAGGGGCGGGGCCCAGGACTGCCGGGGAAGGGGCGGGGCCCAGGACTGCCAGGGGAGGGGCGGGGCCCAGGACTGCCAGGGGAGGGGCGGGGCCCATTACTGGCGGGGGAGGGGCGGGGCCAAGGACTGCCGGGGGAGGGGCGGGGCCCAGGACTGCCAGGGGAGGGGCGGGGCCCAGGACTGCCGGGGAAGGGGCGGGGCCCAGGACTGCCAGGGGAGGGGCGGGGCCCAGGACTGCCAGGGGAGGGGCGGGGCCCAGGACTGCCAGGGGAGGGGCGGGGCCCAGGACTGCCGTGGGAGGGGCGGGGGCCGCCACAGCGGGGGTCAGGGCAGAGGGCCGCAGGGAGGACGCCCGGGCTACCTGTGGGCCGTTTGCAGGCCCTTCGACGTGGAGCAGGCCAACAGCTCCTGCGATTGGTGGAGGGTCTGCGTGCGGTGCGCGGTTTGCGCCGTCCGCCTGCATCCGAGGCACGGGGACCCGGCTGGCTTCCACCGCCGGAGGCGCGGTCTTCAATAGAGGCATGGTTTGGGGTGGGGTGTTTGACGAAGGTGTGGTTATGGGCGGGGTCTGAGGCAGAGGCTTGGTTATGGGTGGGGTCTGAGGCAGAGGCTTGGTTATGGGCGGGGTCTGAGGCAGAGGCGCGGTTATGGGCGGGGTCTGAGACAGAGGCTTAGTTATGGGCGGGGTCTGAGACAGAGGCGTGGTTATGGGCGGGGTCTGAGGCCGAGGCTTGGTTATGGGCGGAGTCTGAGGCCGAGGCTTGGGTATGGGCGGAGTCTGAGGCCGAGGCTTGGTTATGGGCGGGGTCTTAGACGGGGGGTTGAAGCGGACCAGCAGGCCACTCTGGGTGACGTTAAAGCGGTTGATGGCGTGGCGCTGTCGGTCCTTGCGTATGTGCTCCAACTCCCTCAGCTCCCTGGGCAGCTCCAACACGTCACCCTGTGGACACGCAAGCACACACAAAGGATTTCTTTACCTTAGCCTAAAATAGACATAAAATAAACAGTAGTGCATTACACAAGTGAACAGTTAGTCACGTGAAGTGAAACATGTTACATACGGGATAACTATTCAGCAAGCAACCCCTCCAAGACAAACAGCTGTATACACAATACAAATGATACAAACATTTGATATTGCCGCACCCATGTAAAAACGCTTAAAAAAAATACAAAAAGGAGGCTTATGTAGGAACCGACTAACCATGGCGATGTGCTCAACGGCGCCCGGCTCTCTGGCGACGTTGCCGAGGTAGGCGTCGACCCGGGCCACGTAGTCCGCCATCATGGCGTCCAGCAGCGCCATCCTCAGGGGCTGGAGGTGGACCACGGCCAGGGCCATCACCTTCAGCATGGGCAGGGGGCACGGACGCGTGTACAGTATCTCCCTCTCCTCCTGGGACCCGCCCCGCCCGACAGCACAGAATCGCCCAAATCACAGATCAACCCTCAATCGTTTCAGCTTCTTATGACAAATGTACTCTTTTGTGAGTCGCTTTGGATAAAAGTGTCTGCTAAATGCCTTAAATGCAAATGTAAATGTAAATCATTCATTATTTTAGGCAATTTTTTCAGTGTCCTCCATCCACTATGCAAATAACGATTTGAAGAATATATTGTTGCTCTGATTATACGTAACAGCATTTGTAGTTTCATTTATTCAGTCAGATAAAGCTGTAAGCCGTTCTCATAAGCCGTCATAGGAGTTAAAAGCGGGTCAAACACAAAGAGAGGGGAACACCGGAGGCCGGATTGGTAGAGGTCACATCTACCGAGACACCAGAGGCCATATCACGATGCAACGCCTCCCCAAAACACACCAGGACACCTACTTCTATGTCATACTATCAAGATAACATCGCCTCCCCAAAACACACCAGGACACCTACTTCTATGTCATACTATCAAGATAACATCGCCTCGTGTGGGCGAGCTCTGACGCAAGCACGGGCACGGCCCTGTGCGCGACTCTCACGCCTCATCCCGTCCGTGGCCACTAGGTGGCGGCGTGCACCTGTGTGAGCCGCGTCTTCATCCGGAGGGAGGAGAGCCTGGAGGAGGGCACCCCGAGGTGCAGGCTGACCACCTCCTGCAGTGTGCTGACGCGGTGGGGGAGGTAGCCGCCCGTGTCCGAGTGGAAGCACATCACGTCGGCCACCTCGGGAGAACATTGTTTACGTTAGCGCAGAGCAGACAGCCGTTCCTAACTCATTCCCCGTGTCGGTGGATGGAAGGTGTGAGAGACACAAAAATGGATCCCTCTTTGCATTTTAGGTGACAAGTCATGTGTACGTCTGGCAGTTGCAGCAAAAACACGTGCGTGCGCGCGCACACACACACACACACACACATGCAGGAATTAAGAAACAACACTGTGTTACACAAAAGCCGCAGTAGGTAAGATCTGAGAGAGCAGAAAAGAGCAAGACTTTGAAACTAAACAGCCCCAAAAAAACATCCCCTCCCTCTCTCCGCCATTGAAAAGTGTTGCATTTCACGCCCCTGTGATTGACAGACAAGATAGAGCACCCAAACCAATCACAGAATAGATGCCCTGATTGGTCAGAAAATAGCTGGGAGCAGTCTAAATTAAATCTAAATTGGTTCATGCAGAGGCAGGCAGCAGTCGACTCAACAATATAGATTATATAATATCCTCACAGCGCATTTCACTCACTAATAGCCCATGGACGACTACGCCATTTCCCAAAAAAAAATTAAAATACACTCAAATAATTGCTCTGAAATCGTACCTACAGCACCTTTAAGTGCCATTAGGCCATCGAGTGTGGCAATAATGCATCTGCTTGTTACCGAGGGCTTTAATCATGAGAGCCCAACCTGAACAGATGAGGCCACGGAGAGAGAGAGAGAGAGAGATAGCGAGATAGATAGAGAGAGTCTGCACAGTAAGAACCAAAGCACTTGTGTGCCACATTGTGGTCGAAACAAAGATGGAAAAAAGGTGACGGGGGACTACGCATGATGCACCGAGGTCTGCTTGCTTGCTTGCTTGCTTGCGTCGTCTCTTTTCATTTCAGTACCTGCGTGTCAAAGACGGTTCTCAGGTTCACCCCGAACTGCGCCTGCAGACTGCTCACCACACCTCGGCAGTCGTGCACGACCTGCGGGGGGGGGGAGGGGAGAGAGACGGGGGTCCCGTGCAGGGGGGGGGGTTCATAGTGGCGATGATGACTTGGACCACCTGGGGCTAGGCAGCGGCGTCCGCAAGACGTGTTACCTTGAGAATCCGTCGGCTCTGCAGGACCGCGGCGAGGCCGTTCTTGAAGGCTTGCGCTCCGAGCAAGAGGATGTCAAAGAGGTGCACCTGGTTTCCTGTCGCGATCTGCCAACGGAATGCATGTTTGTTTTAAAATGATGCAAAAGGCAAAACACTCCACGAGACTCCCCTCTGCAAAAAAGACACACACTCCAGACTAGCCTGCCTATGATCAAGTTCAAGTTCAAGTTCAAGCAACTTTAATGTCAAGTCTGCTACATGGCAGGTATATAGCACAGATAAAATTGCAGTCCTCTCAGACCTGCGGTGCAAAATGAAAAAAATGAACAATCAGACAAACAGACATTGTACAGACAACACAGAAAAATACAAGTACGGCACAAAAATACAAGTACGAAATACAAAATACAAAAGTGAAAGTGAGGTAGTGCGTTGTAGTAGTGCAATTATACTCAAAAGATACTCTAAAGTGGCAAAATGATGCAATCAACGTGTGAATACAGCTTTAGTCAAACGCCACACATCAGTGACGTCAACATGTGAATACACCGCGGGGTGCACACACATTAGGTCCACCGTGTGCCTGTTCGGAATGGGCCGATTGCTGGGGCTCCGGCATTGCTTTCTCGAGAACCGCTCATCTAAAAAACTTCACACTAGACACTGCGCTTCCTTCAGTCCTTAGCAATACACGCGCCAAGTGTTAAGAGAGAGAGAAAAACGGCAATAATTGTTATTGTTATTACAGTGGTATAGATTTGTGTTCAAAATGCCTTGCAAACATGTGAAATATCTGTGGAAGGAAGACATTCTTTGTCCTCAACCTGTCTCTAAAAAAAAAGGGGGGAATTTGCCAAACGCTTTTGTCCAAAGCGACTTAAAATCAGTACATTTGTGTTGACAGTTGGAGGAGGAGGAACCAAGGGGATCGAACCGCCGACCCTACGGTTAGTGGACAACCCGCTCTACCCACTGAGCTACTTTACCTGCAGCCAGCAGAGTCGGCCCTGCTGGAACGGTTCCACTCCTTCAGCTGCCACACCGATCACATCCTGCCTCCTAATGTGCATCACCTGAGTGAGGGTGAGAGTCATGCATTCAGCTCCCCTTCGGCTTCAATGTAGAAGGTGTAAGGGGGTAAGTGTAAGGTGTGAAACCTACAGCAAGTCCAAACTTCTCAGTAAACTCATCGATAACCTGAAACTTCACATACTCATCATTGTCATCATCTAGGATAAAAAAACACAAAAAAACGTAGACCAAATTGAACAACAAGAATAATTCAAACATTTTAAATGTTCAAAGTATGCCTGCCTCCATTTTGACAAACTCACCACTAATAATGTTATTTCTGTAAGGCTGGAACTCTTCTACTTTCAGTATACCTTCACTTTCCGTGATGCATATTTCTCTGTAGAAAGGAAATTAATTAGTAATGAATTCCATTAACACGTAGGCCTGAGTTGGTCTAATTCCGTCATACATACTAATTTACATAGGTCCTACCCATCGTTACTGTTTGTTTCTCCACAGGATTCCACTGTAAGGGATTACAAAATATATTAATTAAAAAAAAAAAACTTTTGAAAATGAACGGCACAAAGACAGTGGACTGAAAGCATACTCACCATTCACAATCTCGTTGCCAAAGAAAAGTTTCACCCCTGGGAACCTCCGTCCATCCTTGACATCAACAACTGAGTGGGTGGAAATTAAGATTAAGAATCCATATATTCTACAGGGACTATATGCATCGTTACCTCGAAGACAATTCCATCTTGCAACATCACATGCACATGCAACATGTAAGCGCGTCAGTCACTGTCAGGTTTCAACGCCACGCCAGAGACGGCAGCTGTGGTTCTCACAAACCCAGTGCTAACTGGATACGCTAGGCCTGTGTCTACTAAGTAATTGATGCTAACAGTAACTGCTAACCATCCGTTAACGCCACTGATTTGTTGGGGTTGACTCGCAGGACGACGCCGAGGTAGGAGGCTGTTTTGAGGGTCAGTTTGACGCGCTTTCCCTTGAGGATATCTGCAAAGCTGAACTCGTCTACGGATATTTTAGATGACTGCGGTTGAAAAAAATGGTTTGCCATTTTGGTCAATTTGCCGCCGGAGAAAGTTCACGACAACAAAATCTGGGTTAATGATGGTTACGACTTTTGGTAAATAGGTCAAAGGTCAGTCAGCTGCACGTCATCGGTAGACCTGCAGGCTTGCGCTTGTTGAATGCTGCGTGCGGAGGGGAAAAAAACGTGTGTTGTTGCAGCGTGACTCAAATGCGACTGTTCTTGTATTTAAAGTATTAGCTATTGTTCTGCTTCTTTTTACTGTTGCTTTTTTTGTTGTTGTTTTACTTCACATCGGTTAACTAGATTGTCATTGTATACATGTGTATACGTCTGCATTATGTAGACAATATTAGGCATATATTAGTAATATAGATGGCATCTTCTTAGTCGCTATATTATGTTGTTTCTTTTTTATAATGCGACGTCCGTAAGGGTGGGGGCATACAACATATCCACAAGGGGGTGCACGAAACGTGCCTACAACATTTGCCCAAAGAATCTGGCAACCATTACTATAATCACTGACACGCACTTCAAGTTGGACTACAAACTAGTCACCTAACCGGACTAACGGCCCTCACTTGCATCCCTTGGACCTGTCCAATTATGAGATATATAAAAACAAATACAACGCATGCCTCGCGCCGTTTATTTAGGCACGGGTACTTTTAGTACATTTTGTGTGCTCCTTGACAGAGTTTATCAAATATTTAAAACACACTTCCCTGTTTACTCTACCACTTTTTTTTATGATTGAGGTTTTGGAATCTCATCAACGCTAACAATAGGTTTTTTCAGTTTTTCATAGCTTGTGTTGACTGTTTTTCAGACTTAAATGACCTCATTAGGGATGTTTGACTATGCTTTGTTTGAACATCATTGTTGTCAAAGCAAAATATGTTTCATATAAATAGTTTACAGACAGTTAAAGGCAAAAGAAGACACTTGAAATATACTCTTGGTTGTTCTGCCATCAGACACAGGAGATGAACACAGGAAAAATAATAAGCCACAACTAATTGTGAATAGCGATTTTAATTCCCCACTATCACCAAAGGCTCTCTATTCAAATATGTATGATCAGCCCTGAATATAATGTGCCTATAGCCACATGCAGGTGTGAGGGCCCCCAACACAATATGCAGTGTGTAAGTCTAAATCAAAGTGGAAAGGACTTCACTGCTGTCACTGAGGGAGTGGGGGCATCGGTCCGCCATATCTTAAAGTGATAGCCAGTGGTCCGATATGCTCTCTTGAACAGCAAAAGTCCAACATTGTTCATTTCCAGGCAGAGCACGAGATGAGGGGGGGGGGTACTTTATCAGAGGGGGGCAGATCTCCCTGTAGCTCTTGTGGATTTTATCATGGCGAATTCGCACACACACACACACACACACACAGACACACACACACACACACACACACACACACACACACACACACACACACACACACACAGACACACACACAGACACTACCAAGTGCGTTTTATCAACACTGGCTGTACACTGTGTTGTGCATTGTTAGAATCCTCTTATCATTAGAATAATGACAAGAGGAGGACATGACAAACTACATACCCTGCTAAGGTAGGTTCGCTTTTTGCAAATGCATTTAGGTTTGTTCAGTAGTAGCTGAACGATAAGGGCTCCAAACATGTTGTCTGTGTAAATTATGTGCCCTCTCTACAGCGTACCATACACATTCTGTTTAATATATCCATCATATGGTTGCTGTGGCATGTCCCTCAGCTGTCCCCCAAAGAGACGCATTTTAATATCCTATACAGACCAATGCAATGGTTCCTAATATTGAAGGTAATGCTCTATACCCACTGACGGATTTAGAGGAAGGACAACCCTTTTCCTGTTCTGAGAGGCTCTGACAGGCCTACACAATGGTTTGATGGTAAAGGACTATAAAAGGGAATTTATAGACTGCGGACCAATAAAAAAGAGAACCCATCCCGATAGAAACAGTGAACATTGACATTTACGAAGTTTATCACCCAACGGCCACGTATATTAAAGCGATGCTAATCTTGGAAAATAGACATCATATGCAGCAGCGGATAGGTGAGCGGCCACTTTAGATCGGAATAAATTATCCTGGCGCGCGGTGGCTTATTATCGAGCAGCAGCGTACGTCACCGCACAACTTGTTCAAGTGGCGCTTCCCGCCCACACGGAGCGAGCGGTGAACCTTCATGTGTGTGTCCTCTTCTTCATTGACAAGTCAGAACAATGGTGAGCTCACCGCCGGCGCACGGTCGCACGTCGTCGAGCCCAGCGAGCTATGAAATGCACTCGTCGTCGAAGAAGAGCCAGATGGACAGCCTCGTACAGCCACTTGTTGCCCAGTATCTCGCCATGGGATGCCAATCGAAAGAAAACAACGGCCAGAATGGAAATATTACAACAAACGAAGGAAAGGATAAAGAACAGTCGTAAGTTTATTTTTGAATTTTTTTTTGTAAATGTCTTGACTTTTATAGAACATCACCCCCCCCCACCCCCCCCCCCCCCCAAAAAAAAAAAAAAAAAAAATCGTTCCCGAGACGGACGAAAGATCGACGATCACGGTGTTGATTTTGAGAATTATTTAAACAACTAGCCTATTGCTTTTGTGACCATATGTAAAACAGACGACTTTGATCATGATTTATGAGGAATTTAAAGGACACCAATATATTTAACATGTGTTTTTTGAAGCCTTATATGTTTGTTTCACTCTGAAGCCTCAACTGGTACTCAGCGTGTTCATGCATTGTGGAGTTGACACTATAAACAGTCCATATACTGTAGTGTTGTTCTTACCGGGCACTTAAGAGTGTAGGTAGTGGATATCCGCAACAAAAAAAATGTTTCCCTGTTAAAAGGAAGGAAATGCGAACAATGAATAGCATAGCTCCACTCCAATGTGTTATGCTTGAACAATAGCGTTGTATGCTTTATACAAAATGTACACTATTGTGTCCCATTTCAAATGTACAGTTGTATTGTTTGCAATTTACATTTCTTAGTTGTTCACAACATTCGCGAACACGCACAAACGCGCGCACACACAGACACACACACACACACACACACACACACACACACACACACACACACACACACACAAACTGATTCAAAACATATTTCTGAATAGTGTCCTAAACTAGTCACATTCTCTCTTTCACATACACTTTTTACTACTACTCCAACACACTTTTTGTCATAGGCAATCATTCAATATCTCATAGGCAGACAGACAGGCAGGCAGACATGCAGACAGCCAGACACACACACACCATCACACACATACACACGCACGTACACACAAGCACACGCACACACACACACACACACACACCCTCACACACACACACTCACACACACACCACACACACACACTACACACCACACACACATACACACACTACACACACACACACACACACACACACACACACACACACACACACTACACACACAGACACACTACACACATGTACACACACAGCTTCTCTGGTGCCTGATTCCTGCCTTCTGTCTGTCCTCCCAAGGCGGCCAAACCCGGGGTCCAGCCCCAGGCCCAGAGTGGCCCCCCCTGGCCTGGCTCAGAGGTTCCACAGGCCAGGCCCTGGCCAGCAGGTGACCCAGGGCAAGAGCCTCACGCCTCTGGGACACCTCAACAAAGGGGCCAGCTGGGAGGAGCTCCTGCAGGCCTGCCTGCTGACCTTCGGTAAGTCAACCGTTATCAACCCGTGTGCCTTCCTTTTTTTTTTTTTGTATTTGTTATCATGGATGTTTTAGGGAAGGGCTGTGGGAAGTGTGGGTTTGCGAACACACACCGTGTGTCTTTTAAGTGTTTTCTTTTACACCCCTGCTCACTTCTGACATTCACGTGACACGTGTGGGGGGGGGGGGGGGGGGGACTCTGTTAATTGGTCTGCTTTAGTAGGCTGACATTTAAACTGAGAAGAAGTATGTAAGAGACGATAATAGTTCAGCTGAAATAAGTCATTCCGTCATGTATTTTTCGCTACTTCATTTCCAATTATTTAACACTTTGGAGCACCGCTGTGTAAAGGTCACTTAAGCGGCGCAGTTTGGTCGGTTTTTAATATGCAGTCGATTTTTGTCGCCATTAAGTGGAAAATGTGAGATTTTCAAGCCAGGTTTTGTGGTCAATCCAGATTGTTAGTATCTCAAAACATTATGAATTACAATGGTGCTCTTTGTTCATTTGTCATTTAACCGCTGACAGGAATAATGTTCCAAAAATCCATAACAGTGATTAATTCTTTTAATTTCCTCCTGTCATCATTACAAATCGATTCCATAGGGCAAGAACCAAAAACATATCATACAACGAAATACATAGTAAAAAAAAAAAATTAAAAAAAAGTAACGCAGGCAGAAAAGCTACGTTGGATCATTCAAGTGGCGATCATGTTTTTTTTTCTTTCTTTTTTTCTTTTTCTTTTTTTTACTAAGATAACTCAAGTGCTCTCAGACTTATGGTGATTATGGCTTTCGAGAGGCAAGCTTTCAAATCGCCGTTGCCAGGCTACAAAAGTGAAGCGGGAGAAACGGAGAGGTGGCACAATGGACTGGAAATAGAGTGACATGTCATAATTATGTTTTATCTGTCAGTCGGTGGAGCGGCGCGGCGAGGGAGCCTCGCTGTTTATTTTGAGCGCGCGTGTGCGCAACACGGCCCGTGGCGTCGTGGCGAACACACAAGAGGAGACACTTAGACAGTGTTTAGCATTTTGTTGTTTTAGCAGCTTTTTTTTTTCTTTTTTTCCTTGGAACTGTTTTTTTTTTTGTTTGTGTGTATAATAGATAGAATGTATAGCCTATATAGGCATCTCTAATGACCTATGCTTCGGTTTGGATAAGATGCTAATAATACAGTGTGCTAGCCAGGCTCCACATCACAGGCAAATCCCCCCCCTGAAGCTACTAGGCCCCTGGCACCCTTTTCAAATGTGAGAGCACACACACACACACACACACACACACACACACACACACACACACGTAAGAGCCATTTGAAGGATTACCCGATGGCTACTTCAAGCCCAAAGGTCAGCCTCCCCAAACGGCCGTGCTTAGATGCCTGGCACGCTTTGAAATGCAGAGCATTCTGCCACTGGCGATCAATAGCCATTGACATCACCAACTCTCAACTCTTTCTCTTTCTCTCTCTCTCTCTCTCTCTCTCTCTCTCTCTCTCATGCACTTTCTCTTTCAATTTATCTCTGTTGCTCTCTCTCCTCTGTCACTTGCTCTTTCTAGTACCCGTTCTATTTCTCTCTCACACTCTCTCGCTTTTGCTCTCTCTCTCTCTCTCTCTCTCTCTCTCTCTCTCTCTCTCTCTCCTCTCTCTCTCTCTCTCTCTCTCTCTCTCTCTCTCTCTTTCTCTCTCTCTTTGTCTCTCGCTTTCTTTACAGATGTGGTCTGTTCAACCATTTTTTTTTTTCCTGATCAATCTTATCTGTGAAAAGAGAGAGAGAGATACCGCGGGCCCCTAATTCTGTCCGCCAATAGGAAGATACCGGTCTATCTCTGGTGGTGTTTTAAAACAAAGGGATCATCCATTCCAGTGGTCCCTTGTCAAAACAAGGAAAAGCCTCCGACGTGGGGTTGGAAAGGTTGGAACAGTGCGATGCAGGCCTAAGATAACAGCCCCTGTCGGGCCGGGCACACCCAGCGCACGGCCGCGTTTTCACACTATCACACACACAGTAACCCTGATATCCTCACATAGCAGCGACGGACGGTTTTCCTAAGCGCGCCGGTGACTAAAGGCTGTGGGATTTCCTTTGGTAATTAACCCCCACGGCATAGGGAGGGAAGGCGTGTGCGTTCGGAAAGTTGTGAAAAAAAGAAGAAAAAAAAAAGAGAATGGCGCAATTGTTTACCCAGCAAGAGCCCAGTGTTTACCTAATGATGAATGGCTTCCTCTTATTATTGTAGAGCGACTCGATTCCAATCGTGTTGTTTTGGCAAAGTAAAGTGGGGGCCCTGGATCGTCGTCTCACTTCTCTCTCTCTCTCTCTCTCTTTTTTTTTCTCTTGATGGTACGCGAGCGTTTGCGTAAAGCTTTGTTCCCAGCGCGCAGAAACCAAAAAAACAGAAACAAAAGCCACGCGCATACACACATCAACAGGGATTTTAGTTGTTTTTCCCCCCCCCCCCCCTGTGATAAGTGTTGATTAAATGCGGCTATTGTACCTCATGCTAACTAGTCTGATGAACAGGCAAATACATGTTGAGGTGTGTGTTATGTGCAATTGGCCCTCAGCAAAACAACCTAAGAACAGAACACAGCTCAGCAGAATTAGTTGGGAAAGGGCGGGGCGAAACTGGAACCGCGTCTGTTTGTGTATGTTTACAACCAGGAGAGCTGATGTCACTGCCGTTGGCTGGCTGCGGTCGTGTCCGTAGTGTGGCATAAACAGTGACACGCCCCGACTCAGGATATGAGGGCAGCGTTAGTCAGCTCCCGACGCGGCCTGCTGCATATAGATAACAGCCGATTGGAGCAGAGCAGGTTGCCATGGCATCTGGTCCATTTCCAAGGTGATACGGTTTAAAAATGGGAACGCGTAAAACCCTTGATGTCCTTGGTGGCATCAAGACACGAGCCGACGTCTAGACACAATGAAGGGGCTTCTCACTAGGCTTTGGGCTGCACTTACGTAGGCCTGTCCTCCTGGCAGAGACTGTCACTTCACACTAAGCCGGACCCTCACCGTAATGCTGGAGCACTTTTAAGTCAACACAGCACGTTGTTCACACATGGAGTTCAGTGAATGAGGTGTTTCAGAAGTCCGTGGACACGCTCTGCTCTGTCTCAGTCTTCAGTCGACAGAGGAAGACAGATACATTAGTAAACAATGTGGATCAATTAACAATTGATTCTTCTGTAAAATGTGTTAATATTTAAGCTGGCAGGTGGCATTACAGCCGGCGCCTGGCGGTGTCATATTTTCATATCATAAAAAAGTCAAATGATAACATTTGTCAACTCAAATACACTGAGTCATTTATAGTATAGCATCATATCATTTATAACACGGTGTGGCAGTTAAGGCTAACTAAACCTAACTATGCCTATGTTTCTGTGGATAATAAGGGACAGACAAAAAAAAGCTTGTTTGCGTGTTTTCGAGGGGGTTAATATTCAACCAGTGTTTATGTGATCAGTTAATGGCCACCGCTCCCTTAAGTACGGAGCGGATTGACTGATCTTCCTCATCTTTTCTTTTTTTCTTTTTTCTTTTTTTCCAGACTCAGATGGTGTATGTGGGAGCAGCCACCTGTTGAACATCACCCTGACCATGCACCGTCTCCTCACGTCCTCCAGCGACCTCATGGACAAACTCACCACCCTATATCCTTCAGCGTCGCTCAACATGCATGTCCTCCAATCCAATGTCTATGTTTTTCCATAGACAGGCGCTAGGCGACGTGTAACAAGGGGGACGTTGCGGTGTCGAGCATCAGATTGGAGAAATGCAGCGAGGGATTGGATCTGCGCCGGTCGTGTGCAGACCTCCATTTGGTTGTCAGTAGCAACAGCCTATCAAACTCACACTCGGGTGTGCGGGCGAATCTGCCATGCTGGCTTTCACTGTGAAAACTTGATAGGCAGCGTCAGTTTGTGGCCGTAGCTCTCAATTGTTACAGCGCATGTGTTTAGTAGTCAGTCAGCCCTCACCTCCGTTCTGAGCAATTCTACGTCTCTTAGTGTTACAGGGGACTGGGTCCTCGGGGATTTTGATATTTCGGACTATTTGAAACGAAACTGTTGCAAAAACGATAGCATTAGATGTCGACGAGAAGGGCCTTTGATCTAGCGATGCTTTTGATTCAGGCCTTCTGGGACCATTTCACCTTTTGCTCTTTTTTACGGGGAAGCCTCAAGTTCTCCACCTAGTAAAGAATGACCCGTTCCCGTGCTCTGAAAGTCCCCTTCGTCCATATGCATACTGTACAAACACACACACAGACAGTCTTCATCGAGGAAACTCCCAAGGGCGG
>JAXIVH010000014.1:5078665-5094208 GCA_036785325.1 Urophycis tenuis | reverse complement strand
CTCACGTTGAAGCACACACACACGCACACGCGCACACTGACACACTGACACACACACACACACACACCAATAGTGGTGTCTATGAAGGTGACATAAATCAGGAGGTAGGTGTCTTACGTTGAATGTCACTTTGAAGGAGTGAGGGATCGTACTGGACACATCAACTCCCTTTATTAAAGAATCAACAAGCCACTTAGCACAAGTACTAGACAATAGACATTTCAATTAAGCAAAGACATACAGCAGATTAATTCATATTTTTTACACACGGCCAACCGTACTACATGTAAGGTAAGACATTTTAACAGAAGACTAATATTAGTAGAAGATTGCCTCAAAAGCAGCTACTGTAAAACAGTATTAGGATTTTTTCAACAGTTCAACAGAATTGCAACAATGGAAATTATAATGGAATCGCGGTATGAAAATAGCGATGTTCTTCAACGGTTTTGGATTCAGGATGGTAGTTACACTGTGAGAGCCTTTCTAAGTCATGAAGGGAAGCTACTCTAAACTGAACAGTGACCACAAACCTAATGTGGTGTTAACTGTTGTCTCTTAAGGGTGCATATCATCAAGTACATCACCACAGGCTACATGTAAATGATGCTTTCAGTGCTTATGTGGGTATTTATTGGTTGAAACACTACATTGTTTATTATATAAAGAAAGTTTTTTTTTTTTTTTTTAATTATTATTATTATCTTCATTTATATTGCTGTTACTGTGAGTTCCTTTGGTAGCATTGCAGTAGCATATTGTGTATTCTATTCTGTGAAGCAAATGCAATAGTTTGAAATGTCCTGTAAATAATATGACATCTCTCGTATTTGGTCCTGTCACTGGAGTCCTTCTGATTGTCAATCAATCATGTCAATCATTTTACATTGTTGTTCTGCGCCCTGCGTCAGTTATTGTAATAAATACATAATCACACGTTATGTTCTGCTACTTTGAAACGCCACTAGGGATCACTGCAGCATCACTTTAAGCGCCATGATGTGTGATTTTCATGCATTTTTAATCAACCAAAAATGGTTGATTCAAATGGTGCAGACGGTGAAGAAGTGAAGTTCTCCGAATGTTGTGCACTAATTAATCTAAGGTGATTAGTGTCTCCTGTCTAATTAGAGGATCCCAGACTCATTACACCATGATAGTCACTCTCTCTTTCTGGTTAAACGTTGTTATATGGCTTTAAATATGAACTACAGTCTTAAGAGTGAGTCTGAAAAGGACTGAGATGACCCATCGTCGAATGATTAACTCCTAGCACGTTCCTTTCGTCATGTATTGTACGATATTGGTATTTCACACCAACTCACACAAATGTAATGTGGCGTTTGTGTTTGTGGTGTCCGTGGCCTGTTTACTTGTTACTAATGAGAAGGTAGTCATTTGCTGTGGCAAAAAAAAAGTGAGTAGAAATGACACATCCAAGGTCTTCAGCTGTATTCAGCAGCAATCTGACTCGGACAGCTTAAGCCTCAGTGGTCCTGCATTGCAGTAACACTGGAAAATAGCTTTTTTGTATATACATATATACACTCACTTTTTTGACAATACTTCTCTGTTCTTCCAAGTAAATCCTGAGATCAAGCCATTTTAAATTGGCCCCTCGGCAACATGTTGGGCTGTGTTTGATCTCTAAATGCTAACAGGCTACTGTGTTACATGGGAATAAAAGAAAGGGAGGAAAAACAGCAGAGAGGAGGCCGAACAGTAAATAATTCCTGTGGTATCACAGCAGCTTTAAAGCCCAGCATTGGTGACAGCTAATTTACTCCTGTGTGTGAATGTGACACCCCGCCACAGGGAAACAGCAGCCTGCTCAAGCAGGCTCTCCAATAAGCCCAGTACTGTCAAGGCTGCTCAGAGACACAAGAGCAACCAATAAGCCCAGTACTGTCAAGGCTGCTCAAAGACACAAGAGCAACTGGGATAAAAACCCTGGAGAATATCCTGATTTGATAACTGTACGTTGAAGATTAATTACATTGACATGTGACTAAATTTCATGTCAAACAAATTTGATTATGAAATGCAAACGTGTAATAGTGTTGCATGTGAGCTGAAACACCTATGTGTGTGTATGTATATATGTATGTATGTATGTACATATGTATGTATGTACTGTATGTTTTTATGTATGTATGTTTGTATGTATGTATGTATGTGTATATGTATGTATATATGTATGTATGTATGTATGTATGTATGTATGTATGTACATATGTATGTATATGTATGTATGTACGTGAAGGCCTTGTCAAGCAGACCAATATGCGTGTATAACACAGTATTAGCATACCGGCAATCTGACACTTTAAATGTCACCTTAATTACTGCAGGCAGATGAAGATCATTTATCAGCCAGACAACAGTATGCCCTGTGGAACTGGGTCACTGTGAGATATCCATAAGTTAAGTATTCCTTCTCTCAGCGTAATGAACAGATTTTCGGGAAAACTAATTAGAGGAAGATGAGGAGGGAACGCGACACTGTTTCTCAGAGTACCAGCTGAGTGCTGCTGGACAGAGGACACAATGTGAACACATGCACGCACACACACACACATGCACACACACACGCACACACACACATGCACACACACACACACACACACATACCCAGTCTAACAGCGCGGCTCTCCTTGTTTCCAATGCACAGGCGAGCAACACGATGTCTGCACAAGATAACACAGACACACACACACACACGCACACATACACACACGCAGACACACAAACACACACAGATAGACAGACAGACACGCATGCCCACACACAGCAACACTCTTTGTTTCATGGGGCTCTGTGTTAATTGGCGCCAAGTTCATTTCCTTCTAATGATGGCCAAAGGAGCATTGCAGAACGAATGCAGAGTGAGGCATTTGAAGAATATTAGTTATTTAGAGAGGGCGAGAGGTCCCTGCATAGCAGACATCATCTGGAAAAATGGCCTTAAAAGTTTCTGGTAATGTCACAGTGAACTTTATGTAATGAATGCGGACATCAGTGGAGAAGTCTACATTTATTAATGCCGCTTTATTTTTGCACATGTCGGATACAATCTCAATTAATGCAACAGTGCGTGACGTGTCTATATGCTCCTCAGTTAACATTTCATGAGTGTCATGTTGTAGACTGGACAACAATCCTACATCACGCAAGCGTTACATCTTGTGGTCTACAGATCTACAGATCCACATTCATTGCCAACGGTGTTTACCCTTGGGATACTTCCCTAATGGAATCACGGGTATTAGTTGTAGTTTGTCTTTTTGGTTTCTGGGTCTGAAAAGGTATTTACTCCCTGCTGGGTCCCATCATGATAAATTGGCCGTTAACGCCGGAGCTACAGAATGGTCCTCCAACGTTATTATACGCTTAACTGCAAGAGTGTGAGTGTAATGTGTTTGAGAAGTGGCTAAACTCCTGGCATGCTGTGTATATAGCCATGCTAAGGCGCAGACTTTTATTGGCAGTAGCCTACATGTAATTAGAATGAGAACATAGTTGCACAGTGGGCAGTTCATTTATTATCCTTTTTAGAACAGCAAGCGATTTAAGTAAGCCAGAAGTAAGTAGCCGATAACTTACATTACGTATGCAGACACAAAAAGAAGTAAGAACAATTAGCAAGCTAGCTTGGGCGCCGTGGTAATGAAGAATAAACACAAGAACAACAGTGATATCACTGGTGGCTAATGGCACCGACAAATCCCCGTGTTGTTGCTTGTTGTTGTTTCACAATTGCCGTTGGCAAAGTTATGTTTGCGCGTCGCTCGTCAACCCCGCCACAAGCATTTCCGAATCGTAATCCGTGGGTGACGCACGAAATCCTTTCCATGAAAATCACAGCATGGTAAGCACGAGATTTAAAGGCCAAAGGGAGTAACACGGGGAAAAAGTACAGTCACCTCAACGCTGCTCCATTAGCCGATGCACAAGGGGGATGGGGGATTAGGAATTACTCCGGACTACAGAAGGGGAAAACAAGAGCGCCATTGAAGACATCTCGCCCTGCGCACTTTGCATGCGCCCTTGAGGAAGAACACCCAAAGGCTCGCGTTTCGCAAATGAAGGTTTTGGACGGACGCCCGCTAAACAGAGAAACACCAAGGGCCGGCAGACATGTGCGAATCCTTGAAAGATGCTAAGCCCCACGCGAGACCCCCCCCCCCCCTATAGTTAAGGACCAATGCCCCCGCGGTGTGCATTCTCAAGGGGTGTGTGCTGGGGGGGGGGGGGCAGCGGTGAGACAGCCTTCACTGACATCTCTGACCTCAGCCTCCTTCCCCTCTGTAGTGTGTGAGTGTCTGAAGAGGACCGCCGTCCATCTCCATCCCGCAAAAAATCAAGGTTGTAACGGAGGAGAACGGACTCCAATTCGGCAGCCCGACGGTTTATCAGCACAGACCATGACCGTTCACAATTCAATTCAAACAACGTGTTTTTCCAGCGGCAGTGCAGTCCACTTCCCCCCCCCCCCCCCCCTGTTCCATACGCTCCATGTTTCTGGGGTCTCTCTCTGACTCCCAACCCCCCCCCCCCTTTCAGGGCCAGCTATTGGGAGTGGACAGTAATTGGTAATTGAGAACACCTGTCACCAACCCATCTGTCTTGTAATTGGCTGCCACGAACCACGCGGCCCCTCCTATCTCTCCCCGACAGCCCTAAGCCACCTGCACCTCCGAGAACAAGGTGGTCCAAGCGTGACCTATTTCGTGCCAGTGCCTAGAGCCTGCGTCCGACGCCTTCATGAAGCGAACAGAACCTCAAACTGATAGTAAAACGCACATTTCCACCTCCTTGTCTTTCACCCGCAGGGTGACACCATTGCTGTTAACTGTCGTTCACCTGGACCAGGAAAATACATGGGGCTACGTTGCATGTATGTATGGTGCAGCTGGTAAAGAGGCATTTAGCAGACGCTTTTGTCCAAAGCGACTTACAATCAGTACATTTGTGGGGTTCGACATGTGGAGGTGGGGGATCGAACCGCCGACCCGACGGTTCTCGACCCGCTCTGTCCACTCGCTCTATACACTGAGCTACTGCCGCCCCTAGTGCTAGTGCTAGCTAGTGCTCCTAGTGCTACTGCTAGCTAGTGCTCCTAGAGCTAGCTAGTGGTTCAAGTGTACGAATGCGGGGCCTCAATATGGACCTGTGAATCTCCATCATGAAGGTCCCCGGTGAGGCCCCATGTGCTGGTGCAGAAGAACTCACTTATTCGAAAGAGAGGGTGACTTTGACGACTCACCTTACTCTCGGACCACCGCGGTGGAAAACCACACTGCACAACGTCAGTCATCACAATAAAAGCTACCAAGCCTCTCTCTCTCTCTCTCTCTCTCTCTCTCTCTCTCTCTCTCTCTCTCTCTCTCTCTCTCTCTCTCTCTCTCTCTCTCTCTCTCTCTCTCTCTCTCTCCCTCTCTCTCTCTCCCTGGTGTTATTCGGCATCGATCGTCCCGCAGAGTCAAGAGAGGAAAATTAGCAGAAGAGTAAAGGGGTGGCATCGCAATGCCAATTAAATTTGAAGGGAAAAGGCAGAATACAGCCCCGGGGCGAGAGGACCTTTAGAGGAGGAGAGGAACAGCCGGGTAATAGGAGGAAGAAGAGCACGGCGTGGCGCTAGATGACAATAAAGTGGGGGGACAAGTGTCACGCCGGCAGGCGCGCTCAGACACAATCCCAGCCAATCTCCCGCGACAGCCGCCGCCGCGCTGTTAGCCGTCCGGGAGTCAAAGTGCTTCCGCCACGGGAAACCCGCCGCCGAGGATATGGGGGGGGGGGGGGGAGGAGGAGGAGGAGAGCGAGGAGGAGGAATCCACCGAGAGTAAGCCATGTGACCCCTGTGCGCCTGACTTGGGGGGGGGCTCTCAAGCTGAAAGCCCGCTTGGACCCGGTTTTTAACCTTTTTTGAACCTGTGATGCAAAATAACACAGCGGACTCCTCTGCGGTGCTTGACGTGAAACATGTGGTGGCAGCCGTTGTTTGTTTAGCCGTTATTTAGCTTGATTTAGCTTGAAGATTTTTGTTTAATTTCAGCCAAACGTGTTCATATTTTTAATTCAATATGCAATAAACATGTAAAGTTTCCGAAACGCAACATCACAGCTGTTGGTAATTGTAATTGGGAATTGGACTGAATGAATGATACACGCAGAAGGAAGTTAAAATGAATGTCAGCAAAATAGTTTATACATTTAAAAGGACTATAGTAACTTTAAATAGTGAGAACTTAAAACTAAAATACGATTAGATTTGAGCAAATGGGTGAGATAATGAAAACAGTCCATTTATTTTTCCTGCTTTGATAATGCACATATTGTTCTACTGGCACGCTGATTTCAAGACATCTTTAGCTATTACCCACAACCTATTATTAGTACAGACTCATGCTGTATCTCCGTATCAAATTAGCTTGCTCAAATATGTGTTGTTCACTGTACTGTACCGGGCCATCAAACACTCAGTGCATTACTGTCAAACTGCTGAGCTGCATCTTGTACGGGAATACATCTTGCACAACAAGCTGACACATACGAGAAGAGAGTATGGCGTATGGCGTGCTTCAAAAAAAAAAAACGCAGCCTTTTATAAATGAGATGAGCTGCGCGTTAGATAGCGTCTGCGTTCTGTAATGGAGTGGAAGGGGGCTGAACAAGCACGGTGGTGTTGTTGTGTGTTGTCTCTGGGCCTGGCCAGGGTTATTCTGCCTAATGAGGCTCAAGATGGGCCAGAGTTAAAGCACCATCCGGATTCAATATAGCGCCGCTTTGGCACATCCTGTGATTTCACCGACATGAAACAAAACAACGCTCAAAAGGGGAACTGTGCCCGGTACAGCGACACAACTATCTTACCGAAAAAGAACATTTAGAGAGTGGGGTTTTTCTTTACCACGTCCAATGCTCTTGTTGTTTTGTCTGGCAATGCGAATAGGAAGGGATGTGAAAGATGGGAGAGGACAAGTGATCAAACCAGATGGAGAGAGAGAGAAAGAGAGCGCAAATAAAAACATCCATTCATGTGGGCAGAGAGAACCATTCTGAGGACCTTGAGTCCATACACTGTCAAGCCTTGAAGCGGCCCGAGGACCTAATGAAGAGCAGCAGGCCATTCACCTCCGGGGTGCAGATAGCCGACCAACCCAAAGCAGTACTCCTCTGCCCACCCTCACCGGCAGCAGGGCGCAGGCTGGAATGGAGTGAGCGAGCGCTTTCAGGGCTGTGAGAGTGCGTCGCCACGTCTCCCACCGCTACACACTGTGCCTGTGCACATTCCAAACCACCTACTGTTCAGCGTTGATGATGCATTGGGCTGACGGTAAGAATATCTTGCTGTCTGATAAATCTTCCACCACCTCCTCTCTCTCTCTCTCTCTCTCTCTCTCTCTCTCTCTCTCTCGCTCTGTCTCTCACCCCCGCCCCCCTCTTAGCCATAGGCTAAGCCATCGTATAGTGTGGCTAAGTCCCACCCACTTCATGTGTCACATCTTGACCATAGAAGCTGAAATTTTGGCTGGGAGGCAAATGAGCTAAATTTAAAATGTTTCGATTTTAATCTCAATTTCCATAAAAAAAGGGTTTCTATAATTGAAATGTAATTTTCCACATCAAAAACTATCTAATTTGTTAAAAAAAAAAAAAAAAAGTAATGGGTACAACTGTATACCAACAGAAAATACAGAGTTGCTTAGATACTGTCATCAAAGTTACTCCAACTGCTTTTTGCTCCCTCGTATAATTACAAAACAAATCGGGGAACACCTCCTGGTGATTGAAATCTTAACTATTTAAATTGAGCTCCTTAAACTCCCATCTAACGTTTTCCCTTTCTTTGGTCCAGGCGTGACACATGGGACCCGCTTGACCGTATTGTGACGAGAAAAACAGTGCAGTACCGTGCGTGGGCACCGGGGGCAGAGTGCTAGATAGTGTAGTCCGGGGGTGACCTTATGCACCTGATGGTTTGTTACACAGAACCAACCAACCGCCCTGTCGGAAAAGGACAGGCACTTTCAAATCGGCAGGTGATTGGACAAACCTTCTGTCCATCACCCCGCACAGTGAAGCTTGTCACATGACATCTGGACGCAGGGTCACTATAGCGTCATCATCTGGGTTTTCGCTCATCTTAGTGCTGGTTACTTCGACCAGCCGATAGGGGCGCGGAACCAGGGAAATGCTCCCATGGGTCATTTTGGGTCGTGTTGACAAACAACCTATTCTGTCATTTCGGGCCAGCTGTTGAATACGCAATTATTTTGCGGCTGTGTAATAGATGGATGTGATGTGACCTCCTTTTTTTAGAGCAGTTCCAGGAGAACTGAGGCAACAGGGGCAGCTGGCAGCCGTCGTAATCCTCCCGAATCTCTTCACAGTTATTTCAAATAGACGTCATTTCATTAAAGCAGGCAAATATTTCTGCATCCGAGACGGCGAGCTTTGCGTTGGGCGAGGCAGCCGCTGGAGTGCTGGGTGGAGTGCTGGTGACTTTTGATTAATACTCCCACTAATTGATTAATACTATTACACGCTACACAGTCATCTGAATCGGGGCCGTGGCTCTGCGGCTAATGCTAGCTGTCACGGCGGAGCAAGGCCGCTCATGCTCAACAGAAATCAGCCCACGGCTCAGTGATTCACAAAGTTGATTCAACACAACGGAATGGCGCGGGTTGGTCCGACCCGAGCCAGACCTGTTGGAAATCTATCTGAGCAAGGGGGCGGGGCCAGACGCATACGAACGGAGCAAATAAAACATGACTTTGCAGATTTGTCTGCCCAGCCGACTCTGACATTGGTCCAGCTGAAATCTATGCATTCATTCAACTGACAGCTGCGTAGCTCAAGCTGCCAAAACCTACCTATTTGTTGACCTCCCCGCATGGTCAGACATGGCTACTCGGCTGCCCTCAACAAAGCCATACTGCAGAACAGCAAATGTTTTCTCCCTGGCTAATTCATGGTTTACTTTAAGTGAAAGTGGGTCTGATTGAAACATTTTTCTGGCCTTAAAAATGATCAGATGATTTGGACAGCAACGCTCAATATGAACATAGCTTACATAGTTGGCAGCCGTCCTGTAGTTGGCAGCTATCGCGGCGCGGACAGAAGTGCTGTCATGAATATGCATGGGGAAATTACCAAAATTGCATATGAATGGCCTTTTTCAACTAAATGGTTTAAGATTTAATGAATGTAATGCCATAAAAAATACCTTCTTATTCACCATCCGAAAATTACAGAGACGGTATAATCAAAAAGTTTTTTATGGATTTTATAATGGAAAATCCCCGTTGACTCTTATGCACTGTGCATTGCCTCTGCTCCATTGGAACCCCGGTGTTCGCATGAAGCCTGACGTGGTCAGCCACGGGTGGGCCTGTCTCCTCCATCACAACGTCTTAGCTCCAAAACCCTCCCATCTGAACTCAATGTTGTTGTCTCGGCACTGTTCGCGATGTCAAAACTCCCCCCCCCAACAAGCGCACGTGAATCCTGCCGCTGATCGGACTCACTCGCCTCGTTTGCAAACTTCCCCACTGAATATTCAGGGTTTGTCGCGGCGTCGTCCGCCTGACGACACCGCGGGTTCCATTTTGTCTGACGCCTCCTGGGGCCCTGAACGTATCGCTGCACCTCTCGCCCCGCCATCTGCGATGGAGGCCGACCCGTGGGGAGAGGCCAACTGTTCGGCTTAATATGATATGATGCGGGCAGCCATGCAAGTCACCTGAGGGGGGGGGGGGGGGGGGGGGTTGCCCACTGAGGCTCCTGTTTGCTCTGTGAAAACGGGCTAAACGGCGCATTCCGGTTTGACGGCTGCAAATATATTCAAACGGACAGCATCCCGGACCTACGGTGAGGCGCGTTGTCTTTCCCCCTGTCCTCAATCTGCTAATTGCTTTCATCGATCAAATAACCGTCGGACAAGCGTGCCGCGTCCTTGCAGACCGGCCCGCTGACAACTTTGTTGGGCCGGAACTTCACGGCGACTTTGTCTCGAACCTTGAACCTTGTCGGGGGCCCAGAGGGCTCGGAGGAGCCAGGATGCGGGTAACGTGAGGGGACAGCTCTAGCCCGAGCTAGATGCAGGTTCCTGCTTCATGCAGAAAGCTAGCGATGAAGACCCTGAAACCTAGCATGTCACAAAGCCTCACAGTCTCTCTGCCGGTCAAGGGGAAGCAGCAGCGCGTGACGCAATGTCACAAGCTGAGGGACGCTAGCATGCACCGCGCTATGGTAGCGTTCTGTAGTGCGCCGCGTGCTACAGAATGCTACCCTATAGCGTGATTTGGGAAGAGATGGCCAAAGAATGCAAATGAAGCCTGCTAAATCTGGATACAAATATGTACTGTATACTTTACTTGTGCGTGCAACAAAATGTATTTATACTGGTGTATACTGTTTTTATTTTATTTATTTTATTTTTTATTGTACTCTGGCTCTGTGTATTTCTGGCTGGTGGGGGGTGGGGATGGGGGGGCTTGCTTTGGGGAGCATTGTGTGCGATGGTGTGTGAGTGTGTGTGTCTGTCCTTGTACTTATGTGTCTGGATTTATGTTCGGTACTTAGTCTTTACTATCTTTGCATTGTTTGTCATTATTATAAGGATCCCCTCGAAGATGAGATCTCAAGGGGCTATCCTTGAAATAAAGAAAGAATGAATGTTGTACTAATTTGGCTCTAATTTGTATCTACAGAAAATAAAATTCATCACGTGTACGTTCATTTCTAAGGATTGTTCAACACTTCAAATAAAAAATGCATAAAATGGCATTTGCATTTTGATATTTTGAGTGTGACATCCAAGATGTTTACTGACCATTCTGAGGAAAGCCAATTGTGAAGAATGCATAGCATAGCACTTTTGTTCATCTCCTAAATGGTTTCCATTAAATGTCAATCGAGAAAGCAATGCATCCATAAAGCTTTCAGAGCAGTGTGTCGTTAGCAAGGAATTCCGTGTGTGCATCTTTTTGACACATCAGACAATGTCATCTTCACGCCTTGTCTGTCAATAAAACACCTAGTCCAAAAATATATCATAACTTTTGCCGCCGTTTATTTATAAAGCAAGTAAGTATGACTAACATGTAGTTTCTCCAACAGCCTATAAGTGGTTTACATTGGTTGGATGCAGAAAGACCGACCACCTTTCTAAGTCAACAGGACAGGACAGGAAGACAGGAAACAAGACAGACAACGTCCATCTTTTTTTTTTTTTTTTTACAGTCTATGGTCCCCCTGATGGCATCACTACACAAGATGTCCAACCTGCACCTGCTCCTGAATGCCTGTCTCTCTATTCACTGTCTACCCCCTACCTGCTCCTTAATGCCCAGTCTCTATGTCCACTGTCTAACCCCTTAATGCTCCTTAATGGCCTGTCTCTATATTCACTTCCTAACCCCTACCTGCTTCTTAATGGCCTGCCTCTGTATTGATTGTCTGGCCCCTAACTAAGACCTGTCTCGGTTTTCACAGTCCAACCATTACCAGGTACTACTTACAAAGTTTCTCTTTGCCATCACTCCTCCTTCCCCCCGTCTAGGTTACCATGGATACCCCTAGGTGTTCTTTTTGTCAACCAATTATATACACACAAAATAGACATTCAAACACACCCACACACACACACACACACACACACACACACACACACACACACACACACACACACACACAGTACTCAAGGGAACTGTGTGTCCCCCCCCCCCCCCATCCCTGTTTAATTACGCAACATGTAATAGGAGCCGAGCCTTCGAACACTCAGGGCTGTTTAAACAGCATAACGGCGGGTTGAGAAGTTCAGCTACGTCTCGCGCATGCTAACTCCGACGACTACCCTAGCCCCCCCCCCTGTACTTTCCCATGACATTTTTATTATTATTATCATTATATAACACAAGCTATACACATCACTTTCTATAAAACATGCGTGTGGAGGCGAAGAGACTCTTATTGCCGTGCATGGCTTCTTGGAATCCATTTACATTTGGATCATTGTTTCTGCCCCTACAAAACAGGGCCCGTGAACGTGGAGAAGATGTCTAAATGAATTGGATGTCCTCTGGCGAGCGTCAAGTGAGAAATGCGTTCCAGCGGCCGGCGCGCGCCGAGCGGCAGGTTAAAACCGGAACCGATTAGACGGCCCCCAGATGGGACTCCATTGCTCACCTTAATGAGCACTTTAATCAAATATAGATATGTCGATAAAATATGTATATCCCCTTCAGCCCGCCAAGGCGCGGGACACAACTTTAGTGTCCATAACGTCGCGGCGGATGATGTGATGTACGCCTAGGTGATGTATTCCTCCTAATCCGTATCTTCTACCTTCTAATAGTACTGGGCTGAGTGCTACAGCACACTTACAGTCCAATTTAATGGCTACAATATTCAAACCAGGAGCCATAAGACTAAGAACAATATATCTTGCACAAAGAGAAAAGTATGATTAATAGTATCAGTGCCTTACATCTTTTCCAGCAAGAATACTGTATATATAAACATAAAGGGGACAGACATAAATATCAATATAGTATTGGTGGTAGGCCTACATACATTTCAAAGAAATATTCTAAAGATCACGTCGAAGATGAATTATGCATCGTGAATAAACACGCTATTGAAATCAACACAACAGCATATCCTGTCCAAATAAATAACGCAAATGGTCCAAACTGTGGGGATTTCTCAAATTCGGCCCTTATCCCAACGACACCTTGTGAACGCAGCCGACTCTGGCGTTACATGTTCTTGCTCCTCTGCAGAACTCTCTGCCTGGAGATAGCTGATCATGCTGATATGGCACTGTGGAGCGTTCCGGCACTCTCAGAGCACCCTCGGACCAGCTGAGGGCCAGCGAATGGGCCGTTAAAGTGATCCATCATCCGTCTTCATCTGGCTTCTGGCTTCTCCATGATTTCCCCCCTCTCTCTCTCTCTCTCTCTCTCTCTCTCGCCCTCTCCCTCCCTGGGGTTTAATTCTACATGAGCAGGCATCGATTACCACTTAGCATGCCAACCCCGACGGAACACATCACGCTGAGCGTTGCACCACGGTGCCTTGGACACCGACAAAAGCTCATGTCTTTTGAAGGTATGGACTTTTTATTTTTTACTGTGGGGTAGAATATGACACACACGCACACACACACACACACACACACAGACACACACACACACACACACAGACACACGCGCGCACGCGCTCACATCCCCTCTCCCGTGGATCCATTAGAGGCCTTTTGAAGTGCACAGAGAGGAGATGAGCCAGCGTGTGAGCACACCCTCTCCACGTCGCTCTTCCTGAACTATTGACCATCTCTGAGAATCCCACAGCCGCTTGAATCCTCTATTAGTCACAGCTGCGCTGGAAGAAGAAGCGGCGGGATCGGCAGCTGCTGCCGTCATCCAGGAATATCGGCTCTGCTTCACCCCCCCCCCCCCCCCTCCCTCTCCCTGTTAGGAGGGGCCACTGACGCCGGGCCCCTGAGGCCGGGGCTGCTGGAGGCTGGAGGAGGGAACGCATCCTCCACCGCCACCTTCCTCCTCCAAAGGGCCGCGGGCGAGGCTCTCGAGCTGGGGGGGGGGGGGGGGGGGGTTCGGTGGGAAGCATCGATTCAAACGCCCCGCAGACGAGAGCACAGGAGGAGCTGTGCGTTCCCGAACGTGATGTTAATGTCGGATATAAACCTTCGAGAGTTCGGTTATCGGTGGTGCACGGTGTGCCACGCGGTTAATCCGATTACGGTTTAGAATGGTGCGGTGGGGTGTAATCGCGGCCTGTACGACGGCATTAAACGGCGGCTAATCGCTCACAATTGGCTTTTACTGTGTGCACTGTCAAAAAAGTGTCAGTTACATATGGCCCCCGCAAATGTGCGCGTGTGTGGCAGCGTGCGGCATCCGAAAGGGAAACTGCGCCCATAAGGGGAATTTTGATTTGATTTGAGTAATTCCTCTTCGTAGGACTTCTTCTGGGGTTTTTAATCCTTTCATGATTACAACTTGGAAAGAGGTTCACGAAGAGAGAGAGAGAGAGAGAGACAAAAATATGGGCGCGTATGCGTGTGCGCGCATGTGTGCAGGCATGCGTGTGCGTGAGTGTGTGAGTGTGTGTGAGTGTGTGTGCGTGTGTCTGTGTCTGTGTGCGGCCGTCTCACTGTGTGCCGGTGTGATTCGCGTGGGCGTAGGTGGTACAGTGACAGATGCGGAGACCTAGGTAACTGACATGATGCAAGGAGACACCAGCGATGACTCACTGAAGCACAGAGAGCGCTTCCTTTTGCCCACAGTGGCTTCAAAAAGATTACCTATTTATAACTTTCTCTCACTCTCTCCCTCGCTCTCTCGCTCTCTCTTGCTCTCTCTCTCTCTCTCTCGCTTGCTCTCTCTCCCTCTCTCGCTCTCTCTCTCTCTCGCTCTGTCTCTCTCTCGCTTGCTCTCTCGCTCTCTCTCTCTCTCTCTCTCTCTCTCTCTGCAGTTTCATGACCGCGAGAAATTCATTCCGTACTGACAGCCGCTGTCTCTGAGTTTCACCACTGGTGTTTTTATGTTCTTCTGCATAGGGTTGATATTCAGGTGGATATCCCCAGAGTTTACCTCCCCCCCCCCCCCCCCCCCACCACCACCCTTGTGGGGGGAGGAGATCAAAACGATGCGCTGTCCTCCCGCCACATCACGCAGAGACACGGTGACATGGGTTGGATTTGCTAAATGCTGTCTGTTAATACACTAATGGAGGAAGGGAGATTAAGTTAGAGAGCCAACCTGGCTGGCCTGGTTTCCTAAAACATGGTGCGGTAGCCAGATCTCAATCACTGAACAAGCATGGATTTTGTACTCAAGCCATCAGCTTGTGCCACGATCAATGCACACAATGCTACTCGGAAAGGAAATCAATCTGGCTTTATATCGCAAATCGCTTACAACTTGTAAACCGATGATCACTGTGATTATTGCCTTGGGTTTTTTTTTTGCGTTTTCGAATCCATATGCTGTTGTTTTACGCCAAAAGTTATGTTGTCCATAATATATTGTATTTAGCTTTATGTGGGACAACACAACACAACCACATTAAAGGGAATCCATCACTTTAATGATACTAAGGCCACTTCATTATTCATAGTGATACGGCACGACTGTCCAAATAAATTATTATCTGCGCTCCATTAATGGAGATTTTTCCGAGATCCCACCGCAGAGGAGGCCATTAATCTAGACAGAGCCCCTCGCTCGGGTGAAACAGTTGCTTACTGTACTCCTGCCAAAGATCTGCTGAGCTCCAGCCCTTCTCCCTATCATCCTTATTGCATTTGCTGGAGTTTGGGGTGCTGTCATTCATTCATGCTGTGTATCAACCCAAGGTGCACATTTGGCAAAAGGGCTTCGCTTCGCTCGCTGCAGCGAATACGTGTGCTTTCTACAATAAGCGCTAAGTGACAGAAGTGTTTTTTTGGGGGTATAGGAAGGAATCTGTCTGCTTTTCACTCGTGATCGGTGGTGTATCTAATGAGACATC
>JAXIVH010000014.1:5066165-5073665 GCA_036785325.1 Urophycis tenuis | reverse complement strand
AACCCCCCCCCCCACACACACACACACACACACACACACACACACACACGCACACACGCACACACGCACACACACTCTCTTTCAGTTAATGCGGATAGGGTCGAGGTCTTGGTGTTACAAATCCAGTTATGTAAGCGGCAATATACAAACATAGGGCATATGGTGACATGACGGCTCAGCCTGCCTCATGCACCGCTGCCCAACAATTGCTATTTTACATCACTTCCATGTTCTGTGCCATTGGACAACATTTGCAGTCATTCCACAGGGACCTTACAGTGCTGCAGTGCCCCCCTGCCCCCACAGTATATAATCAATGTCCCCGAGTATGTGTTTGGGGTTTCAGCATCGGTTACCAATCGGCTTTGAAAGGATAACAGCTTTTCTCCTTCCTGTTTCAGTTCCCAGGCTTCTGGATATTTAATACACCAGCCGCTTGCCCTCTGCCCTCTGCCCCCCTCCCCTCTCTCCCCCCCCCCCCCACCCCACGCCTCCCACCATGGAGAGCCTGACTGAGCTCCAGAATCCCTTGCTGGACAAGACCACCTCCAGCAGACACGTGGTCCACCACGGCAACTACCATCACCACCAGCAGCACCACCACCGCCACCAGCAGCAGCAGCAGCAGCAGCAGCAGCAGCATCAGCAGCAGCATCAGCATCAGCAGCAGCATCAGCATCAGCAGCATCAGCAGTACCAGCAGCAGGGGGACCTGATCGGCTACCTGTACGCCGGCACCCGCGGCCGGCCGGCGCCCAGCAAGAGCCAGGAGTTCCTGGACGCCACCTCGCTGCACCTGGCCGTGGAGGCCTTCTACCGGCCCGCCGGCTTCATCCTGTACGCCGACAACGTCAGCCTGCACAGCAAGGACTCCGGCCGCAGCGAGAGCGTGGAGACCACCTTCACGGAGGGCAAGGGCCAGGCCCCGCCCGACGGGGGCTCCACGGCAGGGGAGGAGGAGGAGGAGGAGGAGGAGGAGGAGGAGGATGAGGAGGAGGGACACCATGCGGAGGGCGGCGGCGGCGGCGGCGGCGGCGGGGAGAAGGAGGTGAAGATCCAGACGGTGTGCTACGACGTGGAGGAGGAGCCCACCCACGAATACGAGGTGAGGTCAACCAGGAGGTGAGGTCACCCAGGAGGTGCTCTGGGTTGTTTTGGGGATTTCAGGTCCACGGCGGTCGGGGAACAGCGGTTTAGCGGACACCTTTAGACAGAGTGACTTACGGGGGGGGGAGTTTGATCATAGGTAGGAGCAGGTAGGGGTCCGGCCTCTTGCTCAAGGGTGCCTTCAGGCATAGGTAGGTAGGTCGGTGGACATTGGGGGATCGAACCCAGTAACTCTCGGTTGGGAGCCTCCATGCTGTCCTTTCCCCTCCCCCCAGATCTACTCTCCTCTCAGAAGGGCCGAGGGTTTGCACACATTTTTAATCAGCGATATTTATATGGAGATTACGACATATTAGTACAGCACAGCATCTGCTTGTGAATTCAAAAATCTCTATAGAAGAGCTAAAGAGCGAAGCCGAGATTAATTACACTGCGGTGGTCATTTAAGACGTAATACATTTTAATCAAGGATTCCAGCTTAAAATGCTCTCCGACATATTCAAACTTAATGTTGCGAAGAACAATGTTCAGGCATATTTATAGGCATATCATTGCTAATTTGGCAACCCAGCTGTGCATCATCTTGTGATATCATCACCAATACTTTTTTTTTTATGATTTGGGAGTTGAGTTGTACACACAGTGGTGTCCCAGCATGAAAAAACCTTGGAGCTGCGGAGACGTTGCCGAGAGATTGATATCATCCATTGATCTCAAGTACTTACAGCAAGCTTGATACATCATCAAGGGTACAGCAGAGAGCCCTGTGACTTCACGTTGTGGAGGGCTATCCAGGTGTGCATTAAAGGGATACACAGAGATATAAAACAGGGGACACTTTAGCCACCCGCTCTACCACCCCAGAGGTTAGCAAAAGCTACCCCAAAAAACTCCACTTCTGGAGTTCATTGGCAGACAGGCAGACAGGCAGACGACCGGGTAGCTGACTAGGTACCTCGGCCCATCCCTTTAAGCGTCCCTTTAAGCATTTGTTTGTGTTCCTTCCTGGTGCGAGATGGACGGTTGCGGAGTGCGGCGGTGAAATGTGAGGGTGACTTCAGGGTTTGAGATTCTGTTGTCCATCACTTGAACTATTACTGCATTTTAAAGGCACGGCCCTCAGCCGCACTCTTGGGGTAATGTATTGTATTGGTATTGTACAGAGAGCTCCACTCTCACTTCCACATTCTCATACCCTCGCCATTCTGCACACCCTGTTCGCCCCGCCGCACGTCCGCCCTGTCTGAGTTGATCTAATGCCTGCAGACAAGAGCATCATTTGCATGTAGGAGTATAATTTGTTGATGTTACAAATAGGTTGAAGCTGGCGTGGCCCAATATGCATATTTTTTAGTTATTATGCAAACGATACATACCTCAAGAGGAATGGGAGGGCTGGTGTGGGGAGCGTTAAGTTGTATATTCAGAGTCCATCCATCACAGCCTTCTTAATGAGGATACAGGGAGGCAGGCGAGACATTTCAGCCATCAAGCCATCAAGCCATCAAGCGCGTCTATTAAACATTTCAGAGACAAAAACCATGTTTAATGAGTCTTGTGCAAGATTTTTTTTTTGGGGGGGGGGGTTCAAAACATGTGTGAAGGAGACCTTTAAAGAGCCACTCTGATAGTACTGAGGAGGCAATTAAAAGACGCCCGAGTGTTCTCGGTTCGAGGCAACGCTTCATTAGCATCGGGGACATTTTCAAACAGAACGGGCCGCCGCTCGTCATTCGGTCAACTGTCGCTGTTTGCGGGGACGGCGGTTAGAGTCATTTCAACGGACGGCCTCGTCCGAACGGTCCGATGCTTCCGATTCACGTCACAAGTTTGCAATGCGATCATTTTGATAAATAAACCTGCGATCGTATCGGGACTAATTCTATCCGCTGGGATCATTCCAATCAGACTTTTGAGGGTGTTGACGGCACAATATAAGAAGGAAAGAAAGCTGTGGCGGAGGGAAAAGGAAAAAAAAGAAAAACCTTTATAGAAGTGGCACAAATGTAATTTCATGCAGTGAGACTTGTGAAACACCCGGCGCTCCAAGCTGGCAGCAGAAAAAGCGCGGGGCTCCTTAACTAGGCTTGACAATCACTCCGGCTCATGTCACTTTGGTTGAAGGCAGATCGATGGAGACGCAGCACTGACTTCCATTAATGCCATAACTAATGCCTCTCCCCCACCCCCCCCCCCCCCCCCCCCCCCCCACCCAGCATATTAAGCAGGGGTTCCACTTTTTGCAATGGCCCAGAGAGAGCAGGTTGAGCCAGGAATTTAAAGTTTCCTCAAAACAGAGGAACATAGTTGGTTGATCGCAAACCTAAATTCAAGTTTCAGGTTTCAACTTTGGAACTCGGTCTACCTGCGTCCCTGGGCTATTGTTATGAAACGCAAGCATATTTTTACAAAAATAAACACAAAAATAATGCATGACTGCCCTTAGCACACAAACATTGAATGTCCTTGCTTGCTGACGTTTTTTGCATCGCCGCAGACGTGATTTACAGTCACTACTGCAAGTGTGTTTTTTTGAGAAAGGGAATGAGAGGCAAATGGAGAGGAAGAGCAAGAGAGAATCACACATCCTAGTCCCACACTAAGGACACAGGCTTATTTTAAGGACACAGACTGATCATTTGCGGCTGTTGTTTCTTCATTTGCATCTCGCATGTCGCTGTGTGTCCCGCACACACACACACACCATTGAGTGGCAGTGACAGAGCACAGGGGGATTGTGGGTAATGAGTCCGTAGAGGAGATACCTCTCCAGCATGAATCCAGTGGCGGTAGACGTCTTGTATAATGCAGCCTGTCTCCCAGGATGTGTGTGTTCTCCCTTGAGCCTTGGCTTCTCTGTCGCCCAGTTGACCCTAACTAGGTGATGTTAGCTGGTGGCTCTCATTAGTTATACCCTATGTCCCTCCACACACACACACACACACACACACACACACACACACACACACACACACACACACACACACACACACACAGAGACACTCACACACACACACACAGACACACACACACACAGACACACACACACACACACACACACACACACACACACACACACACACACACACACACACACACACACACACAGACACTCACACACACACACACACACACACACACAGACACACACGCGGCCGGAAATATATGGCTGCCTTCGTCCTATGGTAGTAATGCCCGCAGGGCAGTCAGTAGACATGCCAGTAGCAAATCATTCGATGGAATGAGGGAAGAAACGAGAAGCACACTGCAGTCCGAGACCGTGACCGCCCGGTTCATTCAGAGAAGGCTTTTGTGAGCTGGCGGCCAGCTGCTGTTTGGGTGAGTCAGGGAGGGAAGGAGTCCAGGTGTTCGTACAGCAGATTACGCCCCCAGCGGATCCATAATCCCAATCTCATCTCTCGCATAATCACCATTAGAGGCTAAGGTTATCACGAAAATGGCTTTCACGTCACAAAGACTGCAGAATGGTGCCGAAGGGTGAGGTTCGTTGATGAAAAGTAAAATGAGACGGTGGTGAAATGAAGCGGTGACATTGTACATTCCATTTGTCAAGTAAGTGGTTATCTGTTGGTTTGAGTTTCACTTTAACAAACAAAATAAAGACCTGACTGGATTTAAAGGGAAAAGGCAAATAAATGTTGGCGTTAGTCCTTTATCGTCTCCTTTATCGTCTCTTGGATACTGTTACTTGAATTGTTGCAATGTAAGTTAAGCCTCCACGTTGTTAGATTTGGTGTTACTTTCAGCCTTATATATCACATTCCATCGGAGGTCCCTGTGTGTGTGCACGTGTGCGTGCGTGTGTGTGCGTGCCTGCGTCCGTGCATGCGGGGAGTGCATATTATTCAAACCAACGTCTCATCCCGGACACGCATGGCTGTCTCGTCTTCAAGAGGCTGCTGTCTCTCCCCATGTTGTGTTTTCTCCGTGTGCAGACACGCGGGCATTAAGCAACAAAGGCTTTTAAATGCTGTTCATTACCTCAGCATCCCTGCTATCTCGGATCAGCATCAAGGATGCACCGCGATGGATGTGCCCCCCCCCCCCCCCTCACCTGTAACCAGGGTCGACTGGTGGGTGGGTGGTTGCGTGTTGCACTGAGCTTAGGTTCCCGAGGCAATTTGGCACATTCATGATGCAGTCCCTATCCCACCTCACCCCCCCCCCCACCCCACCCCCAACCCCCCTCCTGTCACCTAGTGATGACGGAACAGTCTGTTTAATCCCTGCTCATCTATCTGTCTGTCTGTCTGTCTCTCTCTCCCTTTCACTCTCTCTCTCCCTTTCTCTCTCTCTCTCTCTCTCTCTCTCTCTCTCTCTCTCTCTCTCTCTCTCTCTCTCTCTCCTCTCTCTCTCTCTCTCTCGCTCTCTCTCTCTCTTCCATGGGTGTCGGCAAGTGAGGAAATCCTCTCTGGTTGTCTGAGTGCATAATGTGCTGGTGTCTATGGTGGAACCAGGGAAACCGGCCTGTCTGGTGTGTATGTGTATGTGTGCTGTGCGTGTGTCAGTGTGTGCTTGCGTGTATGTGTGTGTGTGTGTGTGTGTGTGTGTCAGTGTGTGCTTGCGTGTATGTGTGTGTGTGTGTGTGTGTGTGTGTGTCAGTGTGTGCTTGCGTGTATGTGTGTGTGTGTGTGTGTACGTGTGTGTGTGGTGTGTCACCCAGCATGAGAAGACCAAACAATAAATGAGTAAAGCGGGGATGTCCCATTGAGTCCATTGATCCATTGCTCCCATTACAGATCTGAACGTCTTAAAGCTTCTAGTGTCTGGTGAGCATGGTACTAATAAGGGCTATATATAGATAGATAGATAGATAGATAGATAGATAGATAGATAGATAGATAGATAGATAGATAGATAGATAGATAGATAGATAGATAGATAGATAGATCTATATATACTGTACATGAATTCTAATGTCTACTCGAAGAACTTTGCTCAGTGTATGCAAATAAAAAAACTGCAACGCGCTAAGAATTCCAACTCCTGCCGTCTCTCTCACTTACACTCTTCATGCGTCTCCCCCATCTCCTCCATCTCCCCCATCTCCCCCATCTCCCCCCATCCCCTCAGAGTGACAGCTCCAGTGACAGCGACAGTGAGGACAACTTCCTCATGCAGCCCCCCAGGGACCACCTGGGCCTGGCCATCTTCTCCATGCTCTGCTGCTTCTGGCCACTGGGCATTGTGGCGTTCTACTACTCACACAAGGTACCACCCACCCCCCCAACCCCCTGCAGCATCCCTGTAAGCATCCCTAGGTATACAGAGGACGTGTGGCACGCAATGAGCTAGACAACGCTGCAGCTCAGGTTGTGCGGGCAGGCGTGTCCCGGTGAATATTTGCTTTCAGGTGAATGACTCGATCGCTTCAGTGATGATTATCTTTCTCGTCTGACAGATTTGTTAAGCGTCGTATTGAATGGTTTCGTGTTGACCGAGAGCTGGGTGGAATACACTGATTTGATATCCGTTATCATGACATGAGAGTGGATGTGCGCACAGTGGAATTTAGTCTCGTTTAGCCTTCTGATTAATCCCCTTTATGCTGGTATTTGATTACAGTGATAGCAGCTTCATGGATATCAACTGTTAATCCTTTTGGCTATAATATGATATATATATATACAGTATATACCGTATTTCCTTTGTCATATTACTTTGACAGGGGCAGGGTTCACTACATCAAATAATAACATTAAATAATGAATAGATAACTTCCTCATGAATAAATGATATGTGTGAATCGGAAGGAAAGGTCAACTGAATAGATATTCAAAGATATAACTTACCGTTAAAAAGATCTATTCAATTAAGTACATTTTCAACAATTTAACATGCTGAATACATACAACAATATACCGTTAACTTAATAATACATTCAGTGATAAGAAGCAGAATATTTTTCAGCGTTTCCCATTCAAGGGGGAGCAGTTCAATGACCGGTGTGATCCAAATTGTCAATAATATTTGTTTGTGCCAAGTTCGCCCAGCTCTGCATTTGACTTCGGCTTGACATTTGTCTGTCCACAAACAGCCCCCAATGTCTTTGACTATCACGAGGACCACAGCCTTACTGCATTGGCAACCAAAACCTGCAACCTTTAAAGGAAAAATCCCAAACCATTCATCTCAGAGGGGCTGCGCCATCTCCTCAACTAATTGCAGAAACAATTACCCCCGGAAGAGACTATAAAAAAATGTTGGTCAGAGGGATAAATGGACTTAAACAGCAATGTTATTCTCTTTCTATTTTTTTTTCTTCTTGAGTAAAAACAAAAACACCCAAACAATCCCATTCGTCACTGTCAAGGGACTAATGACCTAATTGCCATGGCCAACTAATAGCTCCCCAGCAGCCTTTCTGCTTTT
>JAXIVH010000014.1:5059971-5065965 GCA_036785325.1 Urophycis tenuis | reverse complement strand
CATGAAAGTGCAGTGTGTGCGTGTGTGTGTGTATGTGTGTGTGTGTCTGCGCTTGTGTGTGTGTGTGTGTGTGTGTGTGTGTGTGTGTGGGCGGGTGTCCATAAAGAGATGATAAGATAGATAGATATTCCTTTATTAATCCCCCCTAGGAGAAATTAACATGTCTATGTTCTAGTTTAACTCAGCGAGTGGGAGCACAGCGTTCCTATTCTGTCCTTAGGAGTAGGCCAGAACAACAGGTGTCTGTGTTGAGGTTGAGGAGGTCCAAAGCAGGTTAACCTCCAGGTACTTTAAGCAACATCAGGTGCGGCGGCTCCAACCCACACAGCTTTCTTTTCTTCTCCCTCCCTCTTCTCGTTTCTTCTCGTCTGAGCGCACTCTCCCAAAATACTCGTCCTAGACATCACATCATTGCTGGATCCCCCAGTATCTGGCAGTGTTCTTACTTATTCTTTACTCAGAAACAATGAGACATCGGCTCCCAAATAGGACTGACCGTGATGAGGTCTGCTGGATGTCTGAGGCGGCGCGCAGCCCGGGGAGATAGAGCTGTCGACGTTCAGGAACTCCGTGTTCCAGCCATTACCGAGCTCGCTGATTGGGCAACGGTCGGGGGCTTTGTGTTTTGCGCAAAAGCCAGCGACGATAATGTGGACCATGACGTGTCTTGCCGTGCGATGCCGTGCTTTCTCTCCATGTCTCCAGATGTGGACGAGTGCTTGGTAGCTAGCGTGTGCCCCGGCCAGCTGTGCGTGAACACGCCGGGCTCCTACGTCTGCGGGGGGTGCGCGGGGGGCCTGCGGCTGTCCCCCGACGGTGTCACCTGCGAGGGTAAGAGCGTCTCGTCCTCCCACCTCGCCCCCCACCTTCTCTCCCCGTCTGCCCGCGGTCATCGGGAGGCAGACACGGGGTGTTTTGGAACGCAGTTACAAAACACGGACGCGGTCATGTCGACAGCCGCAGATCCGAATGAAGCAAATCTTTTCTAACGTCGTTCATCGGCGATGACATGATCCATTAGGAGCACGCCGTGAAATGGCTGCTTTAGTGTACCCGGGAAAAAATGACGACCGCCATGACTTCATGGGAGGAGAAGCAGGGGGTGGAGGGGGGGGGGAGGATGTTTTAAAAGTGTTTAAACATTGAGTCAGTCATGTGCAACATGTTATTGATCGAGAAGCGCGGCTCTAGCTGCGAGACGAGGCGGGGAGTGGCCTGTGATATGATGTCTTCGCTATGGGAAGAAAATAAAATAACATTTCATAGAAGCCCAAAGTAGAAATCCAAGTCGCCCTCCGATAGGGACCTCTGATCTGCTTTTAATGGACGGCCTCTGATGCCATGGAAAATATTAAAGCGGGACTTTTAATACACAGCCAACCACTCCCCAACCGCTCGCCTCTCACTTAGCCAGAGTGACCCGTTGAACTCACTCGACAGACCCGAAGGCGAGCGCGGCCAATCGACCATCGCTTATAACAATGGCAGCCACTATTTTCTATGAGACACACAATCTGCTGCGGGGCCGGAGGAATCTCCAATGATCACGTTGCAGCGGGCCCAGGCTGTTTGTAGGTGCAGTAATTACACGCCACCTGTAATGGCTTGCTGTGCTGGAATGGATGGTCCGTCCCGCATGCTTTACCTTTCTGCTGTTTCTAATAAACCACTGTCAGTGCAGACTGATAAAGAGGGCTTTTCTTACTGGATGGTACATAGTATGGGTTTGGCGAGACCAATCACAACTACAAAACTCACCAAAAAAAAGCATGTTAAAAAAACACCTAGGTTGATGACCTAACCTTTGACCCCCCCCCCCCGAAAATTCTTCCCAAAAGCCGTCCATCTTATTGTGTGCTTCTGCTCTTTGCTCCTCTCCTGACGTCGCTCCCTCGACACCGCGCCCCGGCAGCCGGGACCTGCGACCCCGGCTTCGCGCCTGCCGGCGGGTCCTGCGAAGGTAAGCGGCGGCGAAAATCGAATTAGCTGTGAGTCATCTGTTGTCACTTTTTTTTTTTTTTTTTTTTTTTTTTGTGATGGCAACACGGTCCCCTTCCCCCCTTTTTTTTTTTTTTTCCGCGCACGGCGTGCATGTCCTCCCGTGCTCGGACCCCGGGTGAGTCATGGCTCGCTGATGCATGACACTTCTGACACGTTCCCCCTGTAATCTGTGAGCTCTTTAGACGATAAACTCTGGGCCTATTTGAACTGAGAGCCAACGACTCACAGCTGGTGTGAATGTGTCATTCAATGACGTTTGTGTCTGTGTGTATGTATGTGTGTGTGTGTGTGTGTGTCTCTCTGTTTTCGTTGCATGTGTGTGTGTCCGTGGCATTTTTGTCCACGCGTCGGTTGCGTGACGTGTGTGGTCCCGCGTTTTCCGTGTGAACTCGCGCACACACGCGCGTGTGTGTGTGTGTGCGGTATGTGCGTGTGCATCCGTGTGTGTATGCGTGTGCGTCCGCCTGTGTCCTTGGCTCTCACAGAGATGTGCATAAACACGTGACATGTAATCAACGTTGGAATTTAAATGCATTGCTCTGTGTGTGTGTGTGTGCTTGTGCGCGTGCCTGTGTGTGCGCGCCTTGCGTGTGTTGGTTAACAGATGTGGACGAGTGTCTGACCGAGGCCGGGCTCTGTGGAGAGGGAGAGTGCCGGAACACAGAGGGATCCTACATCTGCATGTGCTCTGACGGATACACCGCCGGGCCCACTGGCTGCCAAGGTGAGACACCAGAGCGGAGACACTCACCTGCACGACTCGTCACTCATCCGCTGTAGTCACTCAGTCACTGATCAGAAACCTTTATCTGAAGGCAACATATGTGTGTGTGTGTGTGTCCAAAGTGTCATGCAGGAGCAGGTAGGGGGTCCTCTTGCTGAAAGGGTGCCTACAGGCAGGCCGTGGACATTGTGAGCCAAACCCAGAAACCTTTTGGCCCGGAGTCGCTGAGCCGCGATCGTGCTCCCTATGCTCACCTGTTTATATAGATTGAATAGTTTGTTTCATAGATTGTCCGCAGAGACTTAGCTGTCGGGCGGCTGTCATGGTTTAGTTTAAGGGGGTTTGGCAGGCGTGATGGGAAGTATCCCTTCCCTCTCCATCCCCGACCCGACCCCCCCTGTGAGAGGGTCTGTCCGGGGCCCGGTGCCCCTTGCCGTGGGTGCTGAACCAGCCTTTGTGTGTAATGGGCCATGGCCTGACATCAACCGTCTCACCGCTGCGCCTCCAACCCCCGGACACCAGTTTGATGTTATTCCAACCGCACCCAATGACCCCGTTGGTCACCGTGAAGGGAAACAAAACCGAGGCTTATTATTGGCTGGAGCCAAAGAGACTTTTTTTCTCCCCCCCCCTTCAGAACAGGCTGAAGCATTTGCTGTCAAAGATGTTTAATTAGATTAAATGGCTTGGGCTAGAATGTCATAATTGGAATCAGTGTTGTTACTGGTGTGGTTCCGTGAGGAGGAGAGGAGGCGCAGGAGGAGGAGGTGATCTCCAGAGGCAACAGGTCCAAAGCAAACTCGCCTTGTCATGATGTACAGCCGCGAGGCACGGAGGGACGCCAGGCACGGCCCCGGCCAATGGCGGGGAGGAGGGGGGAGAGGGGGGGGAGGAGGGGGGGAGGCCTGCGATGTGCGCCATCTGCTCGCTGCCTTCCATTCCCCAGCCAGCGTGTTGTTGTGAGGTGGTGGTGGTGGTGGTGGTGGTGGAGGTGGAGGTGGTGGTGGTGGTGGAGGTGGTGGTGGTGGAGGTGGAGGTGGTGGTGGTGGTGGAGGTGGTGGTGGTGGTGGAGGTGCAGGTGGTTGAGGTGGTGGTGGTGGTGGTGGAGGTGGTGGTGGTGGAGGTGGTGGTGGTGGTGGTGTAGGTGTGGAGGTGGTGGTGGAGGTGGTGGAGGTGGAGGTGGTGGTGGTGGTGGAGGTGGTGGAGGTGGAGGTGGTGGTGGTGGTGGTGGTGGAGATGGTGGTGGTGGTGCTGGTGGTGGTGGTGGTGCAACAGCGTCTCGCGGAGGCAGATGCCTATAACGTTTAGACGGGGGGGGTCCCGGGGAGACAGTCGTCGTTAAAAAACCCGAAAGGCAGACGTCTTGGCCGCGGCGCAATACTTTACTTTAACGTAGACAAATCTGCGTGAGGGACAAAAACGCGTAATTGAGTTGAGGCCGACGGACCAGGTTCACGTCGGGATTCGGAACTCACGACCCCAGCGGCTTTTTTTTTTTTTTCTTCTTCTTCTTTCTTTCTTTCTTTCCGCAAAATGATCAGGTTACGATTTTTCTGAAGGCCACATTTTTGCGTGCTTACCTTAGGTCTGAGGCCCTGTTTTGTTTTGTCTGCTTTCGCAAACACGCGTTTCACGATGTCTGCCGCGCCGAAATATTTGTCTTATTATCACATGTTGGGGGAGGAGAGAGAGAGAGAGAGAGGGCTATTCCTCATGTCAGGACTTTTTCATACTTTTTCCCGCTTTTTACCCCCGCCTATTATCCCGGCTCCAGATACGTCTCTTGACGTGTTGTCACGCTACAATTATTTACAATTATTCCCCACTCCACGGTTAATCAGGCCTTCGTTATTAATGTTACTGAGGCTGAGGGAACGTCTTGCGCTCAAAACCCTTGAGGTATGTGTTCCTTCTCCCCTGTTTTTTTTTTTTTTTTTTCCCCCCTCTGTTTCCTGTTTTGCCAGTACACCGTTAAGATCTCCAAATGGGCAATGCGTCTTGTGCTCAGACAAGCGCTTGATTACAAATGTGCTCCCACCGCGATGCTCACGAGGAGGTGTAATATTCTCCCGGGGACTCCGCGAGGATAAGGGGAGAGGGGAGATAATGAGTGGGATTCAATATGCAACAAATCTAAAAACCTTGCGTTCCCTAATCCGCCCCGCCTCTGACTGTCTCCGTCTCTGTGACTCACACTTCTTTTTTTGGTGTTTTCTCTCCCCTCTCTCTCTCTCTCTCTCTCTCTCTTTTTTGCCTCGCTACCCTTCGCTCTCCTGTGCGTTCCCGGGTCCCGCAGAGACGGACGAGTGCAGCCAGGACGGCGTCTGCGCCAGGGGCCGGTGTTTCAACACGGACGGATCCTACCTCTGCCTGTGCGAGACGGGCTTCAAGTTCAACGCGGCCGTCGCCGACTGCGAGGGTGAGACAAGGGGCTCCTTCACGGTGCTGCGCTAGCTGCCCGCGGAGCCAGACAAACACACTGCGTCCGCCCGACGCCAGGCCAACTCCTAAGGGGCAGCCGCCGCGGCCTACTGGTTAGGGCTTCGGACTCGTAACCGGAGGGTTGCCGGTTCGAACCCCGACCAGCACGAACGGGCTGAAGTGCCTGTGAGCAAGGCACCTAACCCCTCACTGCTCCCCGAGCGCCGCTGTTGGCAGCTCACTGCCTCGGGATTAGTGTGCTTCACCTCACTGTGTGCCTCACACATCACTGTGTGCTGAGTGTATTTCCACTAATTCACGAGTGGGTTAAATGCAGAGACCAAATTTCCCTCACGGGATCAAAATAATAATTCTTATTCTTTTTTTTAACCCGCGGTTCGGCTTGCTTTAGGTGTGAACATGAGCCAACCCGGCTTCCCTCGATAGGAAGAGAACCCCCCCCCCAAAAACAATGTTGTCACGTGTTCGAATGCACGCTTTTGCTGATGTACTTTTGTAATGTGTTGCTTCAGTTAGGTACACGTGAATCCTTTTTCCCAGGTTACAACGGGTCTCGCTCGAACGCGGTGCGGCAGGTGAAAGCATTCATTGAAATTTGGTCGACTGTATGAAGCATGAAGTGCTTGCGGTAACCCACCCACCAACAGTGATGATGTTACGCTAGTCAGTCACAGTCACACACGACGGGGGGAAAATGTGGTTCTTTATTTTCTTTGAACAGCGTTGTTGTTGCTCCGGTATTATTGTCTCGCTCCGCCGCCGGCAGAGTTTATTTACAACGCTGAGTTCGCCTGACAAAGTCCAGTTAGCCAACCGAACCAAATGAA
>JAXIVH010000014.1:5047471-5054971 GCA_036785325.1 Urophycis tenuis | reverse complement strand
TTGCATCGCTGTAGAGACAAGCTCGATACACACATGGTATACAACATGTCCCCCCCCCCCCACCTCCTCCTTCCTCCTTCATTCCTGGGTTTTTCACATGGATGAAAAAAAAAAAAAAAAAAAAACACAAAAACCCCCCGCTGACACTGATTATTCCGTTTTGCGACACACGAGAGACTCCATCACTTTTCCCCCCGCAGGACTCCCAGCTGGCGTCCGCACGCGGCTGCCCCGGCGTGCTCCAGGCTCCGCTGTGCAGCACGCCTGTCTCCACACGCACCACGCATGCAGTGAGGTGCTCCCCTCGCGCGCTCACATGACGTGACCTGTTCACTCGGACTTGGACTTCATACTCCCCCATATTTCCCCCCCCCCCCTAAATGAGCTGCAGGAATGTTTTTGTCAAGGACATTTTTGTGAATTACGCCAGATGAATCACGTATAATGTGTTTAGCAAAATGTCAATACAAAACAGGTCGCTGGCGCGGTCTCGGCGCCAGTGACCCCGGGTTCAATTCCCAATTCTCGCGGTTCATCCAGTTTCCCCCCCCCCCCCGGCCCCCCCCCTCCCCCACCCCCGGTCGCCCTTCGCGGCTCAAAGGCGGGGACAAACGCGGCTTGTTGGATGACACACCGGACGGACGTGTTGTGTGTGTGTATGTGTGTGTGTGTGTGTGTGTGTGTGTGTGTGTGTGTGTGTGTGTGTGTGTGTACGTACGGCAGTCACAAGGCCTACAATCACCACGGTGGGTTTTCGGGGGGGTCCTCCACCACGTGTCTCCCGGTGACCGCCGTCCGCCGTCCGTTCACGTTCGAGATGTCCTCACCGCCGCCGGCACTTTTTTTTCCAGCACAAACACGTCATTTCGCAGGATTCGTGTTTTACGAGTCCAGTTTGGTGAGCCGGACATGTGCTGTTTATCTTGCATTAACCTGGTGAGGAGTGAAGGTCGGGCCAGCGGTCTAGCGTCATTACCGCGCTGCAGTCGTCTGTGATGGAATGGAGGACGCCGCTGTGGCCAAACTCTCTCTCTCTCTCTCTCTCTCTCTCTCTAGCTCTCTCTCTCTGTCTCTGTCTCTCTCTCTCTCTCTCGCTTTCTCTCTCTCTCTCGCTCTCTCTCTCTCTCTCTCTCTCTCTCTCTCTCTCTCTCTCTCTCTCTCTCTCTCTTTCTCTCTGTTCCAACTGACTGGGTTGTGGTTTCCTGGGGCCTGTGCCGCTCCGGCCTTTAAGAAAACGACAGAAAACATTTACGAGTGCTTTAGGAGCAAAAAATAAGTGCCGCGATGCATTCAGAGAATATGCGAATGTCATTATTTTTATCGACGAATCAATTTTGCTAAACGTCTGCGTGGCTCGTAAAAACGGCCCCTCGCTGCTTCTAACTCGTTGGGGGGGCTTTTTTTTTTCTCACACACGTCGCTTGCGAGATGCACTCCTTGAAGGGTTTGAGTTTGTCATCTTAGGAGTAATCTTCGGAATGTCCGTGAGAAGGCAAGTGAATACATCATGGGATTTGTGTGAAATCTGAGCGTGTCTATGGTTTCGAAATGTTTCGTGTTTGGGGGGAAATCTATAGTTTTGCAGCGGATTATGAAATCTTTTCCGACCCCTTTTTTTTTTTTTTTTTTTTTAACAGACGCATAAATGTTTCTCATTACGGGACACCCACACATGCTACACATGGCTAAATAACAAAAACCTGATGACTTACGCACAAAAAGAGGAGCAGTGGCTTAACTATATCCTGAGTAGCTGGTGCTGACTCAGAGGTTCGCTAGCTAGCGAGGAGCATACAGTTAGCTAACATCGGTTACTGATCAAAATCCCCTGTAATTTCTCCCCCCCCCCACCCCCCACCCCCCCCCCCTCAGATGTGGTCAGACCACTGAGATTAAAAAGGGCCGAACGAGGCATTTAGCATGACCCTTTAGCCTTGTCTGTCATGTCTTACAATAATAAGAAAAAAAAGAAATGGTCCAAAGGGAAGAAAAACGCCGAAAATCAAAACTCGACAGCGATGATGCGCCGCAGGATCCCGTTACGTTGGCGGCAGGTTAACGTTAACCAGCGGGCCCCCCCCCCCCCCCCCCCCCTGTCAGACCTGACAGCAGAGCAGATACAGCCGATTCAATTATGATCACGCAACCCCTTGTTTGTTATATAAATAAATATAATCAGCCTTCCCTCTTCTTGGGTATCTGTCGTTGGCTCCCCGTGGTCTCCAAACACAATACGAAAAAATTATGTATGCGAGAAATTGCTAACAAATGTTCCCCCTTTAAAAAAAAAGCCTGAACTTCCGTCTCCTATCGCTCCGTCTCTGGTCTGTGTCACGCGGGGATATCCGAGCCCATCAAGGCCTTTTTTTTCCCCCCCTCTTTGCGCTTGTTGTACTTTCATAATGAGGCATCGCCATGCATGAGAGGGGCCGACGTGTTTTCGCCACATTCTTTTATTAGACCGGCTTGGAACGCGCGCCGGCTCTGCGCTCAGGTTCACATTTTCATGCTGTGTTGGTTTGCTGTCGGGAACGCGTCCACGGAACATCAAACGCAGCGATGGCCTCATAGCGATTAATCGATTAGCCTGGGAGCACCTCTGTGCCAGTAACCTGCGGGAAGCCGACCAACATGTTATTTCCCCACGGTGATGTTTTACTCGAATGTGTGAGAAGGAGCTTGTTTGAGTATAAACACCGAACCACCAACACGGAACATGCCTTCGCTCTTGCGTAACTCCTGTAACCGAGTCCAGCAAGGGCTCAGTCACTTCTCCATCACTTGATCTCGGCTCCGGGGCCCCTCCACTGTGGATTTCCAGCTGTCCGATGCGGGACTCTGATAAAAAAAAAAAAAACGGGCCGAAGCTGCTCTTTTATTGGTTGGCATCCATCGCAACCGATATATACCTGTCGTTTCATTGGATGGCATCCATGCCAGCCACTATAGGCTACCGATTTAATTGGACGATATCCACGCCAACCCAATGTGCAGACAATTTTCATTGGTTGTTGTACATACCCACCCAAAAATTACTTACGTATACACATATCACATGCACGTCGTACAATCGCTCAGACTCATCTACCAGGTCGGGCTGCAGATCGGATGGTTTGGACGGAGCTCAAAATGTGGGCTCGCCTTCTCAATTCATCATCCAAATGATACCTCTCACCGGGAGGCCGTCATCTGTGTTTGTGTCTCCAGTCCCGGCCCGCTCACCGGCGGTACCGCGGACCGCCGTGCTCATTCACCCCCCCCCCCCCCAACACCCTCTCATCCAGTTCTTCTCACGTGAACACGGCGCGGCCTCAATGTTTATTTGAAGTTCCCGAAGAACCATTAGGACGCCCCCCCCCCCCCTTCCCCCCTCCGGCCATGTAGCGCTGGAACAGGGGTAACGTGAGACGCTGACCGCCGTGTCTTTTGCGATGACTACTCCGCTGCAGACGCCGACCGGTGTGCGAACAAGACCGTCTGCGGCAGCCACGGCTTCTGCGAGAACACGGACACGGCGTACCTCTGCCACTGTCACCAGGGCTACACCAACCGCCTGGGGGACATGAGCCAATGCGTTGGTACGTAGCCCCGGTTTTTCCGACGATTGGTCGTGGTTTTGTTTGGTTCCCACCGTACATTCATTTACATTTACAGTAACGTTTACATTCACGTTCACATTTACATTTACAGTAACATTCACATTCACATTTACATTTACAGTAACATTCACATTTACAGTAGCATTTACATTCATGTTTACATTTACATTTACATTTACAGTAACATTTACATTCACATTTACATTTAGGGCCTTTAGCAGATGCTTTTTCTTTTATCCCAAAGCGACTGACAATAAGTGAGTGCAAGTTAGAAATGTATGATGTATTATCCAGCTATTGTTTAGCTTTTTAGCAATACCTGTGAAAGTGATTTTAGCACATTGCACATTACGAACGCAGCATTTAGAGTTGGGTCAACATTTCCGATCTGACGGAGGAGCAGAGGAAGGGGTACTTTTACCACGGCCCCCCTCGGAGGCTGCACAGGCCCTGCGGGAAAACCCAGTTGATCCGAATGACATGACATGACATGTACCTTTCTCTCTCCCCCCCCCCCCCCCCCGGCGCGGTGCTCAGACGTGAATGAGTGCGAGATGAGCATGGCTGTGTGCGGGGAGGCCCTGTGTGAGAACGTTGACGGCAGCTTCCTGTGCATCTGCCCCAGCGACAATGAGGAATTTGATCCTGTTACCAGTCAATGCCGAACCATGGGTAATACCGCAGCCACGCACACACACACACACACACACACACACACAATGACACCCAGCCCTCCCGGTCCTGTCGCTGGGAGACTGGCGTTGTCTCTGCCTTAATGAGCCGTCTCTTATTATCTAAACAGTGGCTTGGCCAGGAGGATGCAAGCCACTCTTCCACCGGGGGGACTGTTATCGTTTGTACTTAACACCAGGATCATCGCGGAGTGGGATCCCTGAGCGCCAAATATGCATTAGGACAACACAGCCGTCGTCTGGCCGCCGCCAAGCGCCAGCCGATATGAGCCCCGCCACACCCCCCCCGCACCCCTCTGCGGCTATTTCCAGTAACCGTCGTTCATCCCCCCCCCCCCCCCCCCCCCCCCCCCCCCCCACACACCTCTGCTATGCGTCGCACGACCACAAAAGCCCCCCAGGGGGGAAATGCGCGTTGTCTCAGGCAGGTGAAGGTCCTCACCTGTCTGGTGCCGGGCGGGCGGGTGCTCCGGGCTCCCAGTCTCGCGCGGACCCTGCGGCGCTGTGTGTGTGTGTATGTGTGTGTGTGTGTGTGTGTGCGTGTGTGTGTGTGTGTGTGTGTGTGTGTATGTGTATGCGTGTGTGTGCGTGTGTGTGTGTGTGTGTGCTTGACTGTGTGTGTATGTGTGTGTGTGTGTGTGTGTGTGTGTGTGTGTGACTGTGTGTGTGTGTGCGTGTGCGTGTGTGTGTGTGTGTGTGTGTGTGTGTGTGTGTGTATGTGTGTGTGTGTGTGTGTATGTGTGTGTGTGTGTGTGTGTGTGTGTGTCTGTGTGTGTGACTGTGTGTGCGTGTGTGTGTGTGTGTGTGCGCGCGTGCGCATGTATGTGTGTGTGTGCGCGCGCATGTGTGTGTGTGTGTGTGAGACACTGTGTGTGTGTGTGCGTGACACTGTGTGTGTGTGTGCGTGACACTGTGTGTGCGTCTGTGTGTGTGCGTGTCTGTGTGTGTGTCGGCGAGATGGGCTGTGTATTGACACTATTAAGCCGGCGCGCCCTCGAGAGGGATGTTTTCCCTTCTGCCTCCCCCCCCCAGCCTTTTGTGTACCTTTCTGCGCCGCATTCCGCTGTTTGCTTTCGACGTGCGCTAATCAATCACGAGCGAGTGAATGGCGGCTTGACTCGAGTGGCCAGTGTTTCCACTGGCCTAAGCCGCCGGCTTAGGCGTGAATGCCCGGGCCCATGGCGGTGGATAAATGATGAGCAGGCTCAGCAGTGGCGGGCCGAAGGTATGCGCGGCTCGCCTGGAGGCGTGAGCCCACCGGCGCCCGGGATGGAGAGACCTGTGGACGCTGTTAGCATGTTGGAGTAGGAGGAGGAGGAGGAGGAGGAGGAGGAGGAGGAGGAGGAGGAGGAGGATGATGATGAGGACGATGATGATGATGATGATGATGATGATGATGATGATGATGAGGGTGAGGATGATGATGATGATGAGGGTGAGGATGATGAGCGTGATGATGATGATGATGATGGTGATGATGATGATGACGATGATGACGATGAGCATCAGGATGATATGGTACCCTCGGGGGTGAGCGCCGGGCAACCGCTCTCTCCTGAAGTGCCCTCGGGCCAGGAGGAATTGAAACTCTGCAGCCGTCCAGAGAGAAATAATAAGTCCCTTCTTCTTCCCCATCAACACAAATACTTGACACCAAGTGTCTCTGATGGTTGGGTGGGGTGTGTGTAGCACGGTGCGTAGCAGTGTGTATCAGCTACTCCCAGGCCACAAAGGTTCGGGGGTTCGATCCCCGCTCTCCACAGGCTCGGCCCTCGTCGTCTTCAGGCGTAAAATCGTAGTTTTGCGTCGTACGTGACAAACGGGTGTATCCGCTGACGCCTGCCTCCATTCATTTGCAGTTGCGTGTGCGTGTGTGTGTGTGTGTGTGTCCGTGTGTCTCTAGTTCCGTTTCCAGATGGAGACCACCTCCCCCCCGTCTCCCCGTCCTCCCCCTCTGCCCCGTCCGGGGGGGCTCCGGAGGAGCGGAAGGAGTGCTACTACAACCTGGTGGACGCCAACAAGTGTGACAACGTGCTGTCCCGCAACGCCACCAAGCAGGAGTGCTGCTGCACCATCGGGGAGGGCTGGGGGGACAACTGTGAGATCCACCCCTGCCCCCGCCTCCGAACAGGTACCAACGCTCCCGGGCCGGGCCTTTTGGACCCCCAACCCCCCCCCCACAATGTGTGTGTGTGTGTGTGGGGGGGGGGGGGTGGGGGGTTAGTTTTTTGGATTTGTGTTTTTTTTCTCAAATTTGTTTTTTTCTTTCTGCACACATGCAGCTGCGTTGTTTATTCGTCGGCTCATAAAAAGCGTGTCGTTGCTCCACAGCCGAATATCTCAAGCTGTGCCCACATGGCCCGGGGCTGCTAGCCCAGACGTCGTCGTCGTCGTCGCAAGGCCTGGAAGAACGACATCATTACAGAGGTATGTCAGCGAGCTGGGGGTCCGCTTAGTCTCCCTCCCTCTCTTCTCTCTCTCTCTCCCTCCTTGTCTCTCTCACTCTCTCTCTCTCCCTCACTCTCTTGTTCTTTCTCTCTCTCTCTCTCTCTCTCCCTCTCTCTCTCCTCTCTCGCTCCCTCTCTCTCTCTCTCTCTCTCTCTCTCTCTCTCTCTCTCTCTCTCTCTCTCTCTCTCTCTCTCTCTCTCTCTCTCTCTCTTCCCCTGGCCAGTCTTTACAGCAGCCTCCTGCCCCTCTACATTTCCCTGACATAAAAAAAATGGCGCCACGTCTAAATCTTCATGTCAACGTTCACTGTACACTCCGCAGTCCGAGGGACGCGCCGTGCCATATAAATGTGAAGGCGGTGGCCAGAGTCATAAATGTATTGCCTTACATTGCGTAACAGAGGTGCAGCAAATACACCGGTTGCTAGGGTGGGCGGCGGTAACAGGACGCCAGATGGCAGATCTGTAGCCGCGATGCTAGCACAAAGCTCTCCATAGTGGTCCTGCCGCTGCTCCTGCCAGGTGACTCCGCCGCTCTGCTGCGTGTCTCGTAGGTTGGGGGGAAAACCCTTCTCATCGCCAAAGGGTTGCAGTCGATTCATCGTCAATTTATGGTTACAGATGGAGTGCCGCATTTGTAGTTTAATTTGTTACGTTTATTTTATTTCATGTCCGACAACGGCTGCAACTTTACAGAACACCCCCCCCCCCCCGCCCCCGCCCCCGCGCACCACCACCACCACACACACACACACACACACA
>JAXIVH010000014.1:5027471-5044971 GCA_036785325.1 Urophycis tenuis | reverse complement strand
CACGCACGCACGCACACACACACATGCACGCACGCACGCACACACACGCACCGCACACACACACACACGCACACACATGCACACACACACACACTTCCGTTTCCCAACGTGGTCCTCAGTAGACGGAGCGACACGTCAGTGCATCTCAGTAGTGCCTGCGCATGCATTTAGCAGACGCTTTTGTCCAAAGCGATTTACAATCACTACATTTGGGGTTCGACATGTGGAGGTGGGGATCGAACCGCCGACCCGCTTTGTCCACTGAGCTACTGCCACCGCAAAATCTGTTTTGAGGTGCGAAGTTTTTGCAATATTTGTCCTGTAACAATCACATCATCATAAATATATTATTCGTTGTCGGCAGGATTCGAACCTGCGCGGGGAGACCCCAATGGATTTCTAGTCCATCGCCTTAACCACTCGGCCACGACAACTGGCATGGACTTGTTTTCACACTAGAGTTGTACCACTCGAGACCGGTCCACTTTTACGTGGCCTTGGTCTTGACTCGTACTCGACTGTATTTGGTCTCGGTCTTGTCTTGGTCTCGGACATAGAGGTCTCGAGGAGGTTTGTGCATAAACCAAGCAGCAAGCTCATGCTCATCACAAAACCTTATATATGACGCAGCAGAGCAAATATGTTGTTTTTATATATAAAGGCTGCGCCATTGTTCACGTATTGGTGTAACTTAAACACTAGTTTTTTTCTGGTCTTGACTTGGTCTCGGTCTTCTTCTCGACTTGGTCTTGGTCTTGACTTGGTCGGTCTTGGTCTTGGTCTTGACTTGGTCGGTCTTGGTCTTGGTCTTGGTCTCGATACCCTCTGGTCTTGGTAGTGTCTTATATTTACATTGAGGGCATTTGGCAGACGCTTTTATCCAAAGCAACTTACAGAGAGTACATTTGTCATAAGAAGCATTTCATTGCTGCTAATGCAGTAAGAAAGCCACCAGAACAAGTTTCAAGCCTTTCAATTGCTAGATTAACCATTGCTAACATCTCTGACTAAGTGCCGAGTTACAAAGATGCCAAGATGTACAACAAATAAGAGCATGAGGGTAGGGTTATGCAGGGTTCAGATGAACTCTGAACAAGTGGGTCTTGAGTCTCTTCCGGAAGATGGGAGTGACTCTGCAGTCCTTGGTCTCGGTTTAGGCGGTCTTGACTACAACTCTATTTCACATACGCGCCTTTCAAACGTAGCCCAAGCGCATGCATGCGTACGTACGTAGCTTCTCCGATCAACGGCGTCTGGCGCTGTGTCCCACCAGGGCGCCACGCCGGCTTCGAGGGGCTCCGAGCGGAGGAGTGCGGCATCCTGAACGGCTGTGAGAACGGCCGCTGCGTGAGGGTCCGGGAGGGCTACACCTGCGACTGCTTCGACGGCTACGAGCTGGACCTCAACAAGATGGCCTGCATAGGTAGGTTACTGGTCCACAGGCTGGATGTCTCTCACAAACAGAGCCCCCCCCCCCCCAGACCCTCCACTGTGTGTGTGTGTGTGTGTGTGTGTGTGTGTGTGTGTGTGTGTGTGTGTGTGTGTGTGTGTGTGTGTGTGTGTGTCTGTGTGTGTGTGTGTGTGTGTGTGTGTGTATGTGTGTGTGTGTGTGTGTCTGTGTGTGTGTGTGTGTGTGTGTGTGTGTGTATGCGTGTGTGTGTGTGTGTGTGTCCGTGTGCGTGTGTGTGTCTGTGTTCCAGGTATAGATAACAATGCTCAGGGACTTCCCGGGGACACAGCGGAAAGCACACAGGGATTCATTTCATCTTGATTCCAAGCGAGGCGTTCTGTGTGGCTGCTTGAGATCAGCGCGCAGAGAGAGGAATTCATCCCTTAAGGAGTACCGTGCGCGTGCGGGGGGGTGTGGGGGGGGGGGGGGGGGGGGTCGCATCTCACGCTCACATCTCATGCCTGCCATTTGCGCATATCGCCGATAGCCGCGCCCCCGCCCCCCCCCCCCCCCCGCCCACAAGCAGAACATGACATAAACAGACAAGGGGTCACTTCAACGCGGACCGCTCAGGAATGATGAATCAGACCTCCCATGTTGAGAGGGAGTAGAAGAAAGAGACGGGGGTGGGGGGGGGAGAGGGAGAGAGGGGGAGAGAGGCCGCTCCCGAAGGCCAAGTGGAAATCGTATACAAAGCGTTGTTCTTTTTTTTTTAAAAGTAACAACACATGAGTCGACGGGCCCTTCATGTTGGGGATTACTGAGCGCTGCCTGGGCTCTGGGCGCCTGTCGCCACACGCGACATGACAGCACGCCTCCAGCGCGGCGGTGATGTGCGCGCCCCCCACGGCTGGAGGTCACGTGACCGTCGAGCACGACAGGCCATGATAAAGACAGAATGAGGGACGGGGGGGCGGGGGGGTTAGGGGGGAGGTTGACAGAGTCATGGGACAAAGGCAATGAAAAAAGGGAAGGCCGATGAAAAGACGACGGTGAAAAGCGCTGGCGCTAGGCCCACCGCGTCGGTAGCAGGCCCCTCCAGCTGTGTGCGACTAACGCCCGCCCCCCCCCTGTCTCCCTCCCCCCCCCCGCAGATATCAACGAGTGCGAGGACATCAACGACAGCGTGGCGCTGTGTCAGAACGCCCGCTGCACCAACACGGAGGGCTCCTACAAGTGCAGCTGCCTGGCCGGCTTCGTGGCCTCCGCCAAGCCCCGCGAGTGCATCCCGGAGCTCCCCCAGGCGGAGGGGCCCAGCGAGGCCGGGTAGCGAGGTGGGGAGACCCCCCCCCCCCCCCCAGAGGAGGAGGAGGAGGAGGGAGTAGGGAGTAGGGGGTAGGGGGCCAACCCCCCGCGGAGAGGGACCCTTCCTTCTCCCCCGGAGGGCTGCCGAGGTGTCCATTGCTTCTCACCCCCTTTATAGCACGCACACACATACACACACACACACGCGCATGTGCACGCACGCAAGCACGCACACACACGCAAACACAAAAAGCGCAGTCACACACACACACGAAAACATAAGCGCAGTCACGCGTATGCACACATAAAGCATGCACAGAAAAACACACACACAGACACACAGAACAGACACACACATAAACACAAACACACATACACACACATGTATGTGAAGCATACAGAGCACATACATACACAAAGCACATACACGCAGACACACAGACATACAGTACATACACACACGTGTATGTGAAGCATACAGAGTACATACATACACAAACATACACACAGACACTGACAAACGAAACGCACATGTACCGATGCATACAAAAACACAATCACATCCACGCTCCCTACATGCACGCAAGAGCACCGGGAACTGTTCAGTGAATGTATAACATGGGATTCAATACTTTACCAGATTTGCATTTGCCTTAAAGGGAATTTGTGGACGGTTCTTTTTTTTTTTTTTTCTCCGTGTTTAGTGACCCCAGACAGTGCAAATTCAGTTTCTTCTGCATTACTTTCTCCCATTCTTTTTGATACATTATTTATTTCTTATAACTCGATGACGGGCCTCTGTAAGCTAGGAACGCAGACCTTTTCAGAGGGCATACTTAATTGCTCTTGTGGTTGTCTGACTTTGGGAGGTTGTTTGAATGTCTTTCGTAAAAAAAGAAAAAAATGCATAAAATATGAGTACAGCCATCGTTATATCAAAACATAAGCAAAATACACATTTCATTAACCATTTTTTCTACAATGAACATTGAAAGTCTTACCATTAATATCATTTTTTTAACCAATAGTTTCTTGATGGAAATTAACATCAAAGTGTTTGTTATTGCTAAGCTACATGTGGACCTAAAATGGCTGTGGATGTATATGATGACCGATGTAATCTTAAGTGAAGGATGTGATTCCCACGCTCTGAACCGCCATGATTAGTAACTGACGTAACATTCTTCAAATACTTTAGTGCACTGGCAGAGTTTTGACTCAGATTTCTTTAATCAAAGTAACCAATTTCTACAGAACCAATATACAGTATATCTTAATTTGATGTTACCTAACTTATTATTTTGAGCTCTAGGCTACTTTCGTCATTGTAAATGATAATTAAATACAGCTTTTTAAGTAAAAGTATAGGTCAAACAAGATCTGGCGTTGAATGCAAAAACCTTTCCACAAACAAGGCGTGTAAACGCACGCTTAAACGCGAACAATGCCATCTCAATTCAACTTTGCATTCATTCAGCATTGAATGAATCTCACATTTAAATTAGGAGACCATTCCCATGTGTACATCTCTCAGTGAGTCTGGAGGCACGGTTCTGATTTTGGGGAGGTTATGGATATATTGTACAGATCTAGTACTATGTATTATTTGTCTTATATATTCCACTAGGTATTTAGTACAAGCAATATTTTTGTTTGACATAAAAGAAGAAAAAAAAAAGGAAGACCAAAAAAATTGACATTTATAGCTATGTAGATTTCTATATTTCTGTACAAATGTTTTGTTAAACATGTTTTTTATGTGTGAGGAAAGTGGTTGACACTGTACCAGAGGAGATGTGTGTATCCTGCCCTGTGGAGCAGACATTGAAATGTAATTTTTACAAAGTGCCAGCATTGGTTCCTGATCACGGACTGCCTGCGTTCATTGCGTTGCGTGAGGTGTGTTGGCCAAATGCGAGCGTTTCTCTGCAGTAACGACTATGTCCCAATCATTTCTCCAGAAGGTTCTTATGCCATGAATGTATCACCAATGCCGATATACACATTAATTAGAGTTGTCTGGTTACATGCATACAATAGTTAATTGATTCAGGTTGAAGAATAACGGCCTTATCCATGTAGAGGACAGAGCTTCTTGTGAGAGGGCTGCGTTGTACTCGTGCATAAAGCCCTCATGTTCACATACCAGCACATATGTATGCCTTTAACCTGCATTGAAGAAAAAAATGACTACAGTTGTGCAGATGTTTTCACTGTGTGTGAACTCTTTGTGCTGTCCAATGCATCATTCCACATACCAAATGTCTTCAATAAATTGGAAACACAATGTTTTGGGTTTTGAGTATTTAAAGCCTTATAAACCGCTAACAGGTTGAGATCACCGTTGTGCTGTTGTACCACTTGACTGTAATCACTACCAGTCATCAAATTATTAAAATATGAAACAAATCTGTGTATTATTTATGTATTACATATGAACACACACACGAACACACACACACACACACACACACACACACACACATACACATACACACAAATAATGTAAGTACGTTAGTTTATCAGTGTGTGTCATCATAGTTTATCAAAGTGGAATAATTAATGGAATGTCATTACATTAATGACTAACGTTGATCAAATAAAATAAAAACTCACTCCGAAATATAGTTTGGATATTATATTTGTAGTACTCTATCGCTCTCTTGTGGCGATTTATATCAGCACAATAAAAAGTAGACTTGGGATCTGGGGAAATGATGTCCACGCTCCACGCTGCTGTGCAGTGCATTCGGTTCCTACAAAAGCTAATGCATTCATTTCCCAGAAACCACTGCGCTCAAATGACGTGCGGGCACGCGTCGCCGGCTGTTGCTGAGTGTAATGTTTATCTTTTTGCAACCATCCTAGACACACCGTTGAAGGTTACTTCTTCCCGTTTTCAAGCTCTCTGAATGCAAAGTTGTTTATCTGCATGCATGCGTTAAATAGTCGGTGTGTTAAGGGGAACATGCTACGTGAAGAACCAAGCCAGAACAAACTTTGCGTTAGGTTAGCTTTATACAAATGTAGCATAAGACTCACGTCCCTAACCTCTTGTTGAATATGAAAGATGGTGTGATGCTAAACCCTACTGTATTTGTTTAAGCGGGATTTATTCAATGAAACCCCTCTCACTGACACATGCAGAAATAAAGTAAATGACTTATCTTCATGTCATTATTAGATTGAATATTTACTAAGGTCCTGCTGCAGACATTCATTACTCGTTTTAGCTACAGCTCAAACTTCCTGATGGCAAAGGCTGAACCCTCTGACCGAAGGCTCAGCGATGAAGATGATCTGACGGCTTTGCGAAAGCGGAAGACTTGTCTGATATCAGAAAACAAACGACCGTTACACACGCCCTTACCTGAGGCTCAAGCTAATAAACTTAAAAAAGAGGATGACAAGCAGTCTTCGAATGGAGCATCTTGTTGGACAGACAGGGGCATCACCCCTCCGGATACCCAACCCCCAAACACAGTCCTTGTTCTATTGGTGGTGGGCCTTTCTTTTTCTACTCGCTTCTACAAACTAGCAGAACCTCCTCATATATGGTAAGTACCAGGGTGTGTGTGTGTGTATTCCCTACAGTGTGTCCATTTACCCACACTGATGTCTGACTTTCAGTTGGGATGAAACACACTTTGGGAAGATGGGAAGCTACTACATAAACAGAACCTTCTTTTTTGATGTCCACCCTCCTCTTGGAAAAGTAAAGTACTTCATCCCATTGTAGAAGCTGTTTTCAGGAACACCTTTCAATACACAAATACCATGTTAAACCCAGCTTGACTGGAGATGCGCTTGCCCCTGTTCCAGATACTTATAGGTCTCGCTGGCTATATGACTGGCTATGATGGGACATTTCCCTTTATCAAACCAGGGGACAAGTACGGACATCACAACTACTGGGGTATGAGAGGGGTGAGTTTTATTTTCGCTGTAAGTAATCAGCGAATGATGTACATGTTGTTGTGATTATAAAATGACGTAATTGGACGCAGACACTGATTGGATGACCCTTTGTGTGTTAGTTCTGTGCAGCCCTGGGCTCTTCTCTCCCAGTTTTCGCCTACTTCATCGTGCTGGAGTTGTCTCACTCCAACTCAGCTGCTCTGATCGCAGCTTCTCTGCTTATATTCGGTGAGTGTGTTTCATAACGCAGAGGAAGGATAGCGAATGAGGTGGCAGGAGGCTGCATTTTTGCCTTTAAATGGTGCCTGGTCCGATAAAGTATTACCAGCATTCAGTTTTCAAGCAGGGGGAATAAAATAGCCATTATACTTACATGTAGTAATGGCTGTTGTGTTTTACTCTTGAGATAGCAATAATTTGTTGAATTGAAGTGACTACTACTACAAACTAAAGCTGTACAATCTGTTGAAACTCTGAACAGACACTGGCTCCATCACCATTTCCCAGTACATCCTTTTGGATCCAATTCTGATGTTCTTCATCATGGGGGCAGTGCTGAGCATGGTCAAGTTTAACCAGGAGAGATGCAGGTATGCACCTTCACATCCACAACTCCTTATCCCAACAGGCTACGGGGCTCTGGTCAGCATCAGCGGTCCTTGTGCTCGTGTCAAGACAATGCACAGGCCCCGCTTTTAAGAAGGATACTCCGTGTGTCTTTTCTGCAGACCCTTCTGTGTGTCCTGGTGGCTGTGGCTGCTGCTGACGGGTGTCAACCTCTCCGGGGCTATCGGGGTGAAGTTTGTGGGGCTGTTTGTCATCCTGCTGGTGGGAATCAACACAGCGGGGGACCTCTGGAGCCTCCTGGGAGACCTGCACCTCTCGCTGGTATACAGCGAGTGTTCACTCGTACCGGCAGAGTGAATGCATTGTGAGTGCGTGACGATGGATGACACCAGATGCTCAACCACCCGACTGTCTCTCTCTCTCTCTCTTGTCTTGTCTTCTCTCGGCATCAGGTGGACGTCGCAAAGCACTTCTTGGCCCGGGTCTTCGGACTGATCCTGCTGCCCCTGTTGCTCTACGTTACAGTGTTCGCCGTTCATTTTGTCGTGTTGAACAAAAGGTGAGCGCGGGTTGCTTTGCACTTTTTGTTACGTCGGGACTAGTAGCGTGTGTGCGTGTGATATTATGTAGAAGCAACATTTGTTCGTGTTGCCAGGGTTGGGGGTTGCCATGCCGATTTTAATTGTATTTGTCCAACCAGTGGTCCGGGGGACGGCTTCTTCAGTTCGGCTTTCCAGTCCCGTCTCATAGGAAACAACCTGCACAACGCCTCCATGCCCGAGTGTGAGCCCATTACCGTCGCTACGTTGCATTCTGTCGTCTGCACACCTCCCTGTTCTACTCAGCTTTTTCTGCCCCACGTGTGCCAAACAACGCACACTTTAATTGAAGTCTGACTAAATCTTCTTCGTCGTCCTCCTGGTTTCAGACCTGGCGTACGGATCCACTATCACGGTGAAGAACCTGCGTATCGCCGGAGGCTACCTGCACTCCCACTGGCACCTGTACCCAGAAGGGGTCGGAGCCAAGCAGCAGCAGGTCAGACACACCGTTGGTGTACATTCGGGGGCGGCAGTAGCTCAGTGGGTAGAGCGGGTGGACAGAGCTGTGGGTCGTCCACTGACCGTAGGGTCGGCCGTTTGATCCCCTTCATCCCCCTCTTCCAACTGTCCACATGTCAAACCCAAACAATGTACTGATTGTAAGTCGCTTTGGACAAATGTGTCTGCTAAATGCCCCCCTTTACCCTTTACATTCACATTCAGTGCGTTTAGCAGAGGACTATTAATCAATATTCACCGACACAATGACGCGTGATGCACAGACACCAACATTCCCTCGAATGGTCCATTTGCGTTTGCCGGATGTGCTTTGTCCCCTGCAGGTGACGGCCTACCTCCACAAAGACTACAACAACTTGTGGCTGGTCCACAAACAGGACGACAGCGAGGGTGAGATCATGCTTGACCTTTGTACTCTCTTTATCTTTATTGACATTGTCGTTATGCATTACTCTCATTGATTCAGGATCGTTCTAAAACAATGCGTCGAGTGTTGATGTTGTTTGTCATTGATTTGTCGTTGGTCTCTTTTTTTTTCTGTTGCCTTCAGCACAACCTGAGACACCTGAGTTGGTCCGTCACGGAGACATCGTTCGACTAGAGCACAAAGAGTGAGCAGCACCCACAACAGACAGTCGGACATCCACAATGGTTTTTTTCTTGCGGATTGATTTTCTTGGTGCTTTTTTTGTGTGCTATAGATAGATAGATAGATAGCTATACTTTATTGATCCCAAGCTGGGAAATTACAGTGTAGCAGCAGCATTACACACAGTAACAATACAAAGAATTAAAGAATAAAATGCAATATAAAAATGTATAAAAAATTTATAAATAAAAATAAAGCCTAGTGCAAAATAAAAAATATTTAAAAAAAATATATATAAGGCGCAGTGAACAATTATGTACAAACATATAAGGTGCTTGGAGACTGTGTTGAGGTACATTGCGTATCATTGTGTCCCGTCTTAACACGATGCGTCTCCTTTCCGTGCCAGAACCACCAGAAACCTCCACAGCCATCTCCACGAAGCGCCTCTCACCAGGAAACACTTCCAGGTCACAGGTTACGGCATTGTGAGTACTCCCCCCCGACTTGACTTAAGTGTCGGTTTGTTGAGACCTTCTGCTCATTTCAAACCTTTTTCTGTAGTGCCTCTCGGTGGGCTGTTATCACAAAATAAGAATAAGGTTGCTATCCTGCCTGAAAACACATCAGTAATGCTGCCCTCCTGCTTCACTCACTTTGGTTGTCCTTCAGAACGGCAGCGGTGATTCCAATGACCTGTGGAAGGTGGAGGTGTGCGGGGGTGGGAAGGGAGACCCCGTGAAGGTCCTGCGCAGCAAAGTGCGCTTCCTGCACGTGACCACCGGCTGTGTGCTGTACTCCTCAGGAAAGACTCTTCCCAAGTGGTACCAAACTCTTTTGTTCATGTCATTTCTGGAAGGATGTCGTTGACCAACCTAGCACGATCACAGCAGTGAATCCCACGCCGTGCAGATTGACCACATACAGACACACAAACCTCCCATCATTTCGTAAGACGTGCGCTTTCACTGTACCATCCAGGGGCTGGGAACAGGTAGAGGTCACCTGTAGCCCCTACCTCAAGGAGACCCCTAACTCGCAGTGGAACATCGAAGATCACGTCAATCCCAGACGTAAGCAAATGGGTCCAATAAACAGTACGGGTCTCCTTGTCTTCACCTTGTTTCTCTCTCTGGTCCTTCGTACGGCTGACCGTGGGTCTTTCTTCCATCAGTGCCCAACATTAGCCTGTCGGTGCTGAAGCCTCATTTCCTGGAGATCCTGCTAGAGTCCCACATCGTTATGATCAGGGTACAAGGGGATAAGGGACATCATCAATATCATCATCATCATCATTATCATCATCATCCGAGAGTTGAAAATCGCATTCTGTTCTTATGTGGTCCAATATGGTTATCTTTAGGGCAACAGTGGATTGAAGCCCAAAGATAACGAGATTCACTCCAAACCGTGGCACTGGCCCATCAACTACCAGGTGAGGGCTGCGGCCCGCAAGCTGGACAGGATGTTTGACATGAGTGACACTTGGCAAACTTAATCCTGTGTTTTTCTTTGTTTTTCTTTCAAGGGCTTGAGGTTTTCCGGCGTCAATGAGACGGAGTATCGCGTGTACTTGCTCGGCAACCCAGTGAGTGACCAACCAGGCTTGTCCCTCTGTGACATGGCTGAGCTTTGTGACCATTGTGGCCATTTTGGATCGGTATCGCCATTGTAGCCTCACAGTGGTGCCGCCTCCTTTCCAGGTCACCTGGTGGCTCAATCTAGCGTGTCTGGGCCTGTACGCCGTCATGGTGGCCGTGGCCTCCGTGGCGCTCCAACGAGACGTGCACCTGGGCCGGAAAAGACGAGGTACAGACGATCAAAACGGTTGAAACGCAACGGTCTTCAATGTGCTGCGTTTGTCGGTTGAAATTGGCCACTGAACGTGTGTGTTCCTCTACGTTTGTCCCCAGAGCACTGCTGGGTGCTGATGAGGGGCGGGGGGCAGCTAGTCCTGGGCTGGCTGCTCCACTACGCTCCCTTCTACACCATGGGCCGCATCCTCTACTACCACCACTACTTCCCCGCCATGCTCTTCAGTAGCATGCTAACGGGTAGGACAAGCTGTACAGTACTTTGTACGGTTTACTCTTTGTGGCCTCTCGGGTGTATGTGATGCTATATTGCCGATATTGTCATTTGTTGACTTGTCATTGCATTCCAATGTGTCTCCATGCTTTTTAAATGCAAAACACATCTCGAACGCGATTCCATCCCACTGTGCGTATGCCGACGGGCTAGTCGGTGAGTTGTAGTCGGTGAGTTTTGTGCAGTGGGTAACGTAGTTCTGTTCACCGTTTTAACCAGGTCTCACGCTGGACACCCTGCTTCACAGCGCCGACCTGCTTCTCCCTCCACCTCATTCTGATTGGCTGCTCAGACTGGGCCAGATGGCGCTGCTTGGCAGCGTCCTTTACAGGTGAGGGGGGCCAGGTGTAGTGTTTGTCACTGTCAAGTGGTCACACCGTGGGGTAGCGCTGTCGCCGCGGCTTGATTATGGTTTAGTTCTTACTTTGCAGCATTTCTAACTCGGAGAGGTGATGCTTTTAAAATGATTAGTAACTCAATGCCATTATGATATTTAGAAAAGCTTACTTTAATAAATATATTTCTGTGTGTGTGTGTGTGCGTACGCGCGCCTGTGTGTGTGTGTTTCTTTATTTTCTCCCATATTCTTGCTTTTTTTACTCGTATTAGTTTTCATATGTTTCACCCGCTGTCTTACGGCATGAGAGGTCCTTTGGCCCATGAACCAGGAAGTGCCATGGCCGGCCTGAAGTGGATGGATTCATGGGAGTTCTAGTCCGCGCTACGAGAACAGGACACTGATAACGGTTCTATTGGTACAGATGTATTTTCACACACTAATGTTCTAAGGGGGAGAACCTTTTCTGTTTTTTTTTTAGATTTCAAAGTATTTTAGCTTGTCATGTGTAAGTAAAGACTGCCTGCTGAGGCTGACTTACCAAACAAGTGGAACACACCAACACTTAAGTATTTGAGGAGTATGCAATTTCATATCCGGGACATTTCATGTTATTACCAAACTGCCTTAACATGTATTATCATAAGGTCGCAATAATAAGCTACAGTGCCTTAATCAACGATCCTTCAATGAAAAGGTTTTTCAAATTCCACAAATAATTGCTCTATTTATTTCACTGTTTTTATTCAGGATCACGGTATTCAACTATTTTTGTATCATATTTAGCCATTAGTATTGTGTGTGTGTCCTGTGCTTTTATTTCATACCTCAAGACTGGAAATAGATTGTATTGTGATGTGAATATTTAGTTTTAAATAAAAAAATTAAAAAAAAGATAAATAATATTTTTTTTACTCTGTATTTTTGTAGGTTATACATTTTGATAGATCAGTAGTCATTGTACAGTGATAAAGAGCACAACATAAGAAATATGTGATTTCTCGCAATTTATTTAATATATGTTTGCACTACACGACACGGCATCATCTAATTCTTCGAATGAAACTATCGGGATTATGATAAAATAGAAATAGTAAAAAAAAATATCGGTGGTCTTCGGTGCCTTGTTTCATAAGAAGACGTGCCTGCCATCTAGAGCCAACTTTTTAAATTACTACGGTACACGTGAATGACTTGAAAGGCTGCTGCTATTGGTTGTAAATGGTCACGTGTTAGTTGTGAAGATGGCGTCTCCAAATGGAGGTAAATTCTAATTCCTTACCCTGCGACGTTGTGTATAAATGTACATTTTGACACTTTTGTGGTTACAATACGTTGACGAATTTCATAACTACTTAACTACTCATTGTGGGACGGTAAACAAGGGATGTTACTGATTGGATTTTGCTCCGTAGAGTTGTTTTTCACGTTGGCTAAAGCATACACTAGCCAATGTTTTTGTCTCCCCAGTTTCTGAAAGCAACCCATAGGAACAGTAGTACAGAGACTGAGCTTTAAAGTTGGCCTATTCATGTCGAGGGAGCCTGCTTTGACTTCAATTATGTCGCAATGTTGTGTCACCCAGACTCATGTCAGTGACGGCAGTGCCAACTTTGGTATTTCGAAGGTTAATGAAATATGATCAGGTCGGGGTGGGGGATTACGATGTTTCCGTCAACTATATTGATATGATGCCTGATGTGGTTAGTTGAAGTTGATGAACAAATATCACGTAAAAGCCCAACAGGACTGATCAAATCATGACAGGAATGTATTCCACAGTAAGTCCTTTCTATTGAAGTATTATCAAGGAGCATGAATGAAGGCACTAAACTTCTCCATGCCCTGTTGTTGACCTTGCACAGTAAGGACAGGCTGCTTATCAATACAACTGTTATGGTGAGAGAACCTCAGATCCTGTGTTTCAGTACTGATGGATTAGGATTGAGAAACAAAATACATTTCAATTAAATGATTGTGTTTACAAATGGTCCTAACGACTATTAAAATGAATAATTCTATTCAAGCTTATATTTTGTGGCCTTTTATGCGATGGCTTGTTGTATGATTGTAGTCTACCTGGCCTGGTATTGCTCAGTGGGCATGGTAACCCTCTCGTTTATTCTTGACAGGATGATTTACACTATTTGGTACATAGCCCTAACATTTCTGTTTGAGCTACTTACTCAATGTTAATGCCACACTAATTAGTGCCCCGGTATTAGGTTTTAGACTGAAATATAGACGGCGAAACAACCTCTACAAATAGTTCACATTGTCATCGCCACCTTATCAAAGAGAGAGACGTTGTTCGCTGCTTGAAAGCATCTGAAATGAAATGACATGGATGGTGGTTTTTCCCTGCCAGGTGATGACTTTGAGTCATCTCTGCTGAGCTTTGAGAAGCTGGATCGAGCCTCCCCAGACCTATGGCCAGAGCAGTGTGAGTTGAACCTGCTGTGCTGCTTTGTACATCACTTGTTTCACCTGGTGCTCTGCCCACGACTGACTCGGTTCTATGTTCGACAGTGCCCGGAGTCGCCGAGTTTGCTGCGTCTTGTAAAAACGTATGTTACTCTGGTATTACTTCACTGAGATGGTCAAGGAATTCTACCATGTGTTGTGTTGTATGTTCAGAGAATGCTTTTGGCACGTGTACTCAGGCTTTCCTTTCATCTCCCAACTGCAGCCCATTACTGATTCTCCCCCTAAGTGGATGGCGGAGCTGGAGAATGAAGACATTGACATGTTAAAAGGTAGGGTTATATATATGTATATACATCAAGAATAGCAAGTAGCAGTGTAATATAGTTTAGAAAAAATGCTCATTCAAATAAATGGTATAGCCATACATATTCGTTTTCGTTGATGCTGTTTCCTGTAGGATATTCTGGCATAACTTTTGTCCTTTGCTTATTTTTCTATAGAGCTGGGCAGTCTCACCACCGCGAACCTTATGGAAAAAGTCAAAGGACTACAGAACCTTGCCTACCAGCTGGGCCTAGAGGAGTGTAAGTATTACCGTATTATTATGAGTCGTAATTGACCTGTGTATGATGCTTCAATGTACCACTAGATGGTGCCACTTGCACAATATGTGTGTTTATAACAGTCGTTCAACTCTTTGCAAACGCTCATGTTAGACCCAACAAATCCCAACCTCTGACCATGTGATAATATATTTGTCCACCTGAGCACTACCGTCCCACCTGTGGAAAAAGTATGCATTTGCATCGCGCTGCAATGCATTGCAAAGCATTGCTTGGCACACCGTCTTAAGAGTAGACTTTCACTCATCGTGTCGTGACGCCATGGATCTAGGGCAGTCTTGTCAAAGTGGTAACGTGAGCACGGCAGCAAGAGGCCAAATGCAAAGTCTCACGTTTAATCCATCGCCTGGTGCCTCCATTGTCCTAATCCGTGAGGAGAGTGTGGATTAAAGAGATGAAGTTAAGTGCTCGCATCAGAGAAAATGGGTGCTTACTAGTCTAGCAATGAAAAACACAAATATGAGAAGGGGACAAATTGGGGGAACTTAACTGTTCCTCCTTGATGGGCTGTAGAATGAACACAATGTTTACAGTACATTGTGCTTACAAGTAACTACCTGGCATGTACCATATGTACCATACCATTTTTTTTTTCTTGTGTACATCTGTGCATGCTCTTCTTGACGTATGGACTTGCTAATGAGGTGGATAAGTTTGTATCTTGTTAGAGATGGTGAAAATGTGATCAGGGAGCCCCCCCCTGCCCCTTGGGTTACTTTGCGATTAGCCCAGCAATTTCTAAAAATTGATAAAGGTAGGATGATTAAAGCAGGCTTTTTCATAGGCGGATTAGGCCAAATATAATTTGTCATGGCTTTGATAAAAAAAAAAGAACAGATGCATTAATCAAAGGTCTATGCAATTATTCAAGCCAGCCATCAAATTATGGGCTAAGGGAGTTGATTTATATTTTTAATAGAGTTGTTTACTGCAAAGGTATGTGTATGGCAATGCATTCCTGTGCACGTAATTCAGCAGTTACCAACCGCTATATTAGTTTGTTATACTTGATTTAATATTGTGTTCACAGTTTGGTTGACAGTTGCCTGTCTTGCGTCGTCAGATCCCACCGAAGACGTGCGGTTGACCAGTGTTCAATTTTGTAACACATCCAAACAGACCAATTGTCTCGCTAACAGAAGCGTGTCTCGCGCTGTTCACCTAATGACTTATTTGGTTTTGATTAAGGGTGCGGTAGAGGGCTGATCTCTCCGGTGGCCGCCGCGACGAGCCCTGAGTCACAACGCTGCCATTAAGATGTTAACTGTCATTCAGGGGAGGAATGCAGGGTTTTTTTTTTTTTTTTGCAATCATGTCGCGTCGCACCAGGTTTGACGGTGCACGCAATGCCGGTTATTATTGGTCTCCGAGCGTCCCCCTCGTAATGGCCGCCTGTTTAATGCTCTCCGGTTTAATTTTCTCCTTTTCCCGCCTGTCTGGGGCGGCCTTGTAAATCTCAGCTACTTTTTCATCACGTTTGTGTGCGCCTCCCCCTGAGTCTCCCCCCCTCTCTCCCCCCCCTGCCTGTAAACGAGTCGCCGCAGAGGCACAGTGGCGCTGTGGGGGGGGGGGGGGGACGGGGCCGGGGCAGGATTTACTGCCCCTCCTCCATCCACGTGCGGGCCATTAAAGATAGTGCAGCTTAATGGGCGCCCGGCACAATCAGCCCGTGTAAACTCTTCTCCCCGTGTCCCATCCCAGCCACCACCCCCGGCCCCCCCGGGCAGGCCTCGCCCCCCCCCCCCCCCCCCCCCGCCCTGCCCTCTATTCTCGCCCTAAAGGAGTTGTGAGCCAAATCGATAGCGGGGAATGAATGAAGAAAACTAAAACTAACCAAACAAATCCTATGGAAGACTTCCTACCAATGCGGGTGCCGATCCATACTCTATTGTGTGGACGCCTTTGCATGAAAACACAGACAGACGGACAGACACAGACAGACGGACAGACACAAGCACGCACACACACACACACACACACACACACAGAGGTTTGGTTTGTTTTTGTGTGTGTGCACACATATGTACCCCTGAGGGTGTTTTAGTTAAATCCACTGCATCCTTAATCTCCAGGGAGCGCTTCCCCATTACCAACCCACTTCACACACACACACACACACACACACACACAATTTAGGACATGTGGCGTCGGCCCTGTCCTGTCCCAAAGGCACCCCCACCCCCCCACCCCTGCCACCACCCCCCCCCCCCATCCCGACACGTGCCTCTTCCCCGGGCCCCAGCTGCTGCTCCGCCCCGTGATGAATGCCCCTGTCGTGGGCCACTGAGCGTGGGCATCAAGCCCCAGCACCCCCCCCCCCCCCCCCCGATCCTCCAGGGAGAAGCCAGGCTCCTGATAAGTGCTGTTATTGGAGGTAATTGAAAGCTGAGTGTTCCCCGGGGACCCGCCGGCAGGCTTCAGGCGGAGGCACGGCTGTTTGGCGCCGCGGCGCGAGGCGAGCACCACTGCTCTGTCACACTTGTGGACTCAAGGCTGCCGGGCTTCTCTCTTAACACCTGTGAGCGATGGGGCGCACGCGCGCGCGCACGCGCACACACACACACACACACACACACACACACACACACACACACACACACACACACACAGACCCGCCGCCACCACCAGGCCACAAGATACCTGTGTCACAATGGAGGAGCCGGTCCCAAGGCTTTCAGTTTTACGCCGTGAGACGGGGCGTTGTAATTGGCTGCTTGCGGTGCCGTCGTAAACCTGTCTTGACTCCCTATTCGCCGTGGATTGGTTTCACCTTGGGACATCTGCTGAATTGTGAAATTGCAGGGCCTGACAGCGCGTCCATCACCCCCCTCCCCGTAAGCACACGGGCTCCTATATTAACCGTGGTAATGTAGTCCTGTACAAATCGCTGAACTCGTCTTTTGTACGTATACATCTTTACAGGGTTTGATGGGCCCCGTCTCAAACTCCCCCGCTTCAGTAAACGTAAAAGTTATCGTATAGTTGGATATTGAGTTTGGGTTTATTTAATTCTGGCTCACTGGACTGAATTGAAGCAGGATTGACACACAGTGACACACAGCACACGCGTATGCAACAAAGCCTTTCACAAACATTAATCACTGACATATGTGGTTGTTCCAAAACACGAAACAACGTCCCAATATGAAATCCGAGCCCAGTGCAGTGAATAGCACCTGAGTGTCCAAATGCCCG
>JAXIVH010000014.1:4980442-5024771 GCA_036785325.1 Urophycis tenuis | reverse complement strand
AATTCAGTCATTCATTCAGTCATTCATTCAGTCATTCATTCATTCATTCATTTTAGCGCAGAGGGGGACACTCTTTGCGCCCCTTGTCTCGTTTCTGCCAACATGTCAGGGGGGGGTGACATGTTGGAGGAAGGTGGAGGTCAGCGACAGGCACGCACACTCACAGACATGCGTGTGTGTGTGTGTGTGTGTGTGTGTGTGCGTGTGCGTAACGTCAGCATCGCGGGCTGTGGGTGCCGTGCCTTAGTCTCCAGGACAGGCCATATGCTCCATAGGAAGCAGGAAGAGAGAGCCCAACCCCCCACCCACCCCCCACCGGTGGGTCTGCCGCGGCACTAAGCACTCAGCGGGCTTCAAGGGCGAACGGTCATTAGGGAGCCAAGTTTTAATAAGCCCGCAGACAGACGTGCTGCTAAACAGCCTTAAGTGCCAGAAGAGGTGAGTTTACTTTTCCTGCTGATCCTCATGACTTCACGTGGCATTGGGACCAAAGTACTTACAGACCCCCCCCCGTCCCCCACCCATCACCCACCCCCCCCCCCCCCCCCCCCCCCTACCCGTCACCCCCCTCGTGCCAGAAGCCTGCAGGGGATGTAGCATGAGACCAGTGGCTCCGTGTGAGGCTGGGAAACACAGAGCTCGGCCTGCCATAGGCCAGGCGGACATTATGATGAATGCAGGAGACTTCAGCATGAGGACCTTATTGGGGGGGGGGGGGGGGGGGATTTTGGAGGTGGCACACAAGAGCTGCAGTGTTCAGTGTCCTTTTTTTTTAACAGCCGTGTTCTTGCTCTTTAGTCACGTAGATCTTTTCGCTGAGACCGACTCGAGTACATTTTTTTTAGGTGCATGTCATGAATTGACAGGTAGGGGTTAGGGTGCGAATCTTGCTCCGGGATGCCTGCAGGCACCCTGCGGCTGAGGTGTCGAAACCAGATCCTTTTGGCACCTTTTACCTTTTGCACGATCCTACACCTAAAGCTGGTCCTTCCTTGTTCGTTCGAGTTCAAATGACGTCTCGTCGAGACGCAGGTGACGGGAACAGTGAAAGTGTTTTATGCTCTCAGAAATAGACGAGGACGGAGGGAGAGTGAGAGACACAGAGCCAGAGAGAGAGAGAGCGAGAGAGAGAGAGAACGAGAGAGAGCCTCAGCGCTTCTATCAGCCTTGTAATTACCTCTAACTACTTACAGCTGTGTAGCGTGGGTTCGCCTCAGGCAACCCCCGGTTGCTCATCCTTTGACCACGCCCTGCGGCCAGGGAGGTTCATCGCTAATGAATCAGGTGTTATCAGATGGACAGGAGGAGCAATGGAGGGTTAAAGGGCTCAGTGTAACACTGTGTGCGTGTGTGCGTGCGTGTGGGCTTGCGCACGTGCACGTGTGTGTGTGTTTGCGCGCATTACGGCGTGACTGAGGAGGCATGTCCTTAAACTCACCTCCGTCTCCGCTTTCGTTTCGCACCCATACACCCCATAATTCTTCCTCGGGTTGCTAGAACAACCGTCTGTCTTTTTCATTAGTTTCAGAAGCAGATGTATTTCTGCATAAATGTCCGATTGTTCATATAAACTCAAGGAATGGTGACCGGGGTTGAGGTCAGTGCAATGACAATACATACCGCAGGCATTGAATAATAACCGAACACAGCTCCACGTAGTTGGAACTATGTAAACAACAATATTCACGGTGGTTTGCATTTATTTGTGTATGTTTAATGCGAAAAAAGGCAGGGTTTTCATTTCACAAAAAAAAAGTGAAAGTTACATGAGAAAGAAAGATAATGAGCTCAAGCAGAAAGTACTTTGCTGAACATTGCATCCAATGTTCTATTACATTTGTTAAATCTATCCAAGAGGTTGGACTGCAGTTCAGTGCTGTTAAGTATCAAAACTTACACGGATCTGCTGTTAAATGAATGAACAGAAAGGACAAATGATACCCACTAAAGATCAGAGCAGCTATGGTAGTCCATGTTGTTGGATTCATCATACTAATATTTTCCATGTTCCAGAGCTTTCAAGCAACCGATTTTTTCCATCTGACTAACCTTCAAATAAAGCAGTGACTCACAGCAAGGAGTCATGATCCATGTATTTGATCAGTGTGTCAATTCTTAGGAATTAAAGTTGAAAGCCTGTGTTTGCTTCCTTTGTGGAGACAAAATTAAGAGTTTGCTCTGTAAGCATTTTAAGGAAACCACATCTGTGTGTGACCGAGGGACATTTCATCTCAAACAAGTACACTACAGTCTAGCTTATTTCAATTAAGTTTCAAATTATGCAATTCGATTTCACTACTCAGCAAAAAAAACCGACGAAATAGAATTGAATCCCCTGTTTATTTCGGTGATAAATACATGCGTCAGTGAACAGTCAGCAAAAAACATCAACAGAATTACGCACAAATCTTCGGGGCGAGCTCGTTTCCACGTTACGAAAAAAAAAAACGAAAAAAAAAAACGCATTTTGGAAGTCCTTCTGTTCGAATGCTTTACTGACATCATTTAAGCTTTGCCACAAATATTTTACAGGTCCACTCACCCAAGACCCGAGAAGGGGATCGGATGGACGGAAACTATGCAGAAACCACGGGGCTTTTGGGCCCGATCGAGCACAAGGATAGATCCCGGACCCCGTGCGTAACACGAGGCGTCCGAAGAGGTCAGGGGGGGTGGGGGGGGGGGGGGGGGGGTGGAGGTCGCAGGGGCGGCCAAGAAGTTCAGAAGGCCGTTAAAGAGTTTTAACGAGTTTTGTTTGCTAATTGGCCCAATGAGGAGTGACATTGGGGGTGAAAAAAAAGAGGAAAACGCCAGTTATGTCACGTGACCGAACGTCTTACGAACGTCTTGAAAATCAAACGCGCTGAGCACACACGGTGTATGTGTGCGTGGGTGCGTGCGTGGCGGTGTCACGTGACCGGCCGCCTATGGTTCATACAGGAGAGAGAGGAGAGGAGAGAGCGGGGGGGGGGGGGAGATGTTTTTATAGCCTGGATAGCATCACCGCTGTCGTGTTCTGTGTAGGCCCGGTCCGAACGAAGCAAACAAGTCAAGCGCCATGTCACGGCCGCCACTCTGTCCGTCCAGCCCGGAGCTCCCAGCCCGGAGCTCCCGATACGATGTCTTCATCTCATGACCTCATGCGGTTTAATGAGCGCAAAGGCATTCTGCCACAGCATACCTTTCTCTATTGGACTTCCCCAGTCAGGTAGCCTCACACCGGCCTCTTCCACCCCCACACACACACACATGCTCACACACGCACAAACGCGCGCTAATGCTAATTTAGCTAATTTTAGGATGAAACGGGCACGTTTTCTTAATGGGTGGCCCTTTCTCAGGTTTTTTTGTTGTAACCTCCGACGCTGACCTGAGTCAGCCCGTGATAATGGCTCACTGAGGAGCCCTACGGCTGAGTCAAACTCCTGAGAGGGACATCACGCGCACTCTTTGTCCCCCTCCTAGGGTTTCACGCTCACAAGCGCGGTCAAGTACACCGTTTGGACCGGCGCGTTTGCCGTCCTCCTGCGGCCGTCCCGAAACCGTCTGGTCTGGCCCTCGAGCTCGCGCTGGAAACACATGAGACGTTCTTTTTTAACGTCCTCCCGAGCTCCCTCTCGGACGCATGACGACCCTCCAAGGCGTCGTTCCTCCCCGAAGTTCCTAGAACGGCTTTCCGTGAAAAAAAAAAAAAAAAAACGGAAAAAAAAACAAAACAAAAAAACAAAGCCGGGGTTCTTGCAGGGTTCGCACCCGGGCTAAAGAAAACACGGGTTTTGCGTCCGCGGCCACCGGCCTCCCCACACGCTTCTCATTTCACCGCGCGTATCTAGCTAGCTTTTTTTTTTTTTTTTTTACGTCCCCTCCCCAGAGCCGGCCCCTGGATGTTATCCTCATCAGGGTCCCGTTGGGTGGCTGACACACACACACACACACACACACACACGCACACACACACTCGCTTCACAGGAAGTGGACTCCCCGTCCTGTGACCTGCGGCGGCGGCCGGCACCGTGGCCGCACAGCACAGCGCTGACTCGGGGAGCAGAGCCGCGGTCTGGGAGAGTTTCGCTCACGCCGGTCGGCCGCGCACCTGGCCGGCCCACACGCCGTAAAAAAAAGAAAACTTTGCTACTTTTTATGGCGGGCAGGGGGGTGGGGGGGGGGGGACTAAAACAGTTATTGTGATGTGAAGAGAGCACAGTGGCGCATAGCAACAATAACACTGCGTTATGTTTTTTTGGGAGGGAGGACGATAAAAAAGGGGACGGGTACAATGGTGTAAAAGTGTAAAAACTCTTTGTGGCGCGCCTCTTCCTTCCCAGAGATGTGACCCAAGCCGTCTCTGTGAACGGGGGTATCTCTTACCGCCATTAATGAAAAACCATGTTCGTGTTTTGACAGGGGGGGGGAATGGCGGCCTGCCATTTTCAGCAGCGGAGATGTTGGCAGGGATCGAAGCAGGAGCTAATAGGATGCAGTAAATCTTCCTGTCATTCTAACCGGTGGAGCCGCGCCCTTTTTTCCCTTCATCCCCTCCCTCCTCGCGCGCACGCACACGCGCACACACACACACACGCACACACACAGACACACACACACACACACACACACACACACACACACACACACCCACTCACACACACACACAAACACACACACACACACACACACACACACACACACACACACACACACACACACACACACACACGCACACAGGCACTAGGGTGGTCCCCGGTATCCCTGCCATCCCGTCCGGTTTGTAGACGTCTTGGCGCGGAACTCCGCAGCAGGGCCCCAGGAACGCGCTTCGTCGGCGGTTCTCCTCGCAGGTGCGGTGGAGACCTCATCCAACTCCCATCTCTGGCGTCCGCTGTCTCCCCCCCCCCTCTCCAGTTTCGTGTGTAGCCCGGAGGGCTGCGGTGTCGGAGGAGAGAGGGGTCTGGGGGGGGGGGGTGCGGGGGGGGGGTCTGAATGCGCAGTGATGTCACATCCTCGTTGAGGTGATATTGTACATCCTGCTTTTGAACGCCCGCCAGCGCGGCCGGGGAATTCGTGCCGGGGGTTCCAAGTTGGCGGCTTCCTTGGTGCATTAAATCAAGGACGAGTATTAATGATACAAAGTGCAACGGCCCTCCGCGGTGAGACCGCACCGAGGGCTCGCATCGAATGCCGTTGAATCTGTTTATATACTGTGTATATATATATATATTTATATATCTGCATAGGCATGGGTGTGCTTAAGTCCATCAAATCTAATTGCATGTTTTTTTCTTTGTACATATCTCTTTTACACACAAATACACAGAAGATCATCTCAATCACGGCTACTAGACAAGCAAAGGCATGTTTTTTTTTAAACCCAATTGTAGTTACTTTCTTATATTCTTATATATATTTCTTATATTCATATCTGTGTGTGTGTGTGTGTGTGTGTGTGTTTGTGTGTGTGCTGTAGTGTGACAAGAGTTTAAAAAAAAAATCCTTCTCCAAGGCCACGCTACATGTGATAGATATGAGTCTCTGCACTGTAAGCTGCAAACAAATAGTGAATCCTGATGTTGCAGCCCCCCCCCCCCCCCCCCCACACACACACACACACCACCACCACCACCACCACCACCACCACCCACCACCACCACAAGGGACAGGTAGCCTACATCTGTTGGCCAGATGTCTGTTCACTTTTTGTTGTTGCCGTGTTCACTTGTGGTCGCCACCGCTGCCCGTTTCAGACGGAGAACGGAGAAAGTCGAATTCGCTGCCCACAGACTGGGTAATTGAAATGACGCCCATTATCCCCACCACTTGTGATGCGATGATCGGCTCAGGCGATGCCCAGCGCCCGCCTGGGCTCTGTTGCGAAATTAAAAGCCGCCCCCCCCCCCCCCCCCCCAAAAAAAAGGGAAGGCTTGTTTTGCTGGCCCGGCCTCAAGACTCTGCGGTGTGTGTGTGTGTGTGTGTGTGTGTGTGTGTGTTTGTGTGTGTGTGTGTGTGTGTGGCGCTGTGGGACTGAGTGTAGTGCGGCGCAGAGTTGACCGGCCGCTTTGTGGGGGGAAACACCGGGGAAATAACGCACACGGGGGGGGGGGCACGGCGGGCCTGTGAAACACAGAGAGGAGGCCGCTGCGTTTTCAGACGCACCACGTCAACCAACGCCGTCCCGCACGGATTCCAAAAACAAATCTCGCCAACGACCCCCGGAAAAAAAACAAAAAAAAAACAGCCTCCGACTCCAAAGCCAAGATCTCTTAATTTGATTTCTTGCTAGTTGCTCAAACGACTTCCTGAAGCGGTAAACGTTTGGCGGCGTAATGCGAATCAGGAGGGGGCGGTGCACCCAGGATGACTAACTCAAGAGGCTGCTCATTTAATAAAGCACTGGGAAACCTAACAACCACGACGGCGGCGGCGGCCGTGCGGTCTTCTCCCTGAAGATGCGAGGCCCCTGGTGGGGAGAGAGACACACAATGAACTCCAGGGGGGGGGGGGGGGGGGGGCTTGTCTGGGGTGAGATCAGGGCTACCGGTACGGGAACATCAACAGAGCGGCCCGGGTCCCTCTAAAGGCAACACAGAGAGGGAGGCTGCAGGCGCGCAGTGGTGCAGTCGGCGGGCCCGTGCCAGCTTCATTCCTGTGAGCGGAGCTAAGCAAACCTAGGCCTGTTTTTCAGGGTTAGGGTGGCGAACATCCTGTCACTCCTGGTTCTGCTTCTGTCTTCTTCTTGTTTTAATACCGGGCGGGGGGGGGGGGGGGCGGACAAGGGCACTCATTGTGTGCGTTCTCCGTTTGCCAGGTTGACTCAAACCGACCCCGCCGGCGACCCGAAGCCAAAAGCCATATAAAGGCGGGGTAGGGTGGTGGGGGGGGCGGGGGGGTCCCCGGTGAATACATGCACACGAGCTAAACATGTCGTAAAGTGCGCGTCGTTGGGTGAAGAATTTGACCATGGGTTTGAAATTAACGGGACGATTTGAGAAGGTGGCGCTGGGAAGCAAAGCAAGCGGGGCAGGCAACAAAAAAAATAGAAAAAATAAACAGCTGCCGGTTGCCTTGTTTTCTATTTAATGCACTTTAACTGCACCCCTTGTCCTCTTCACTCCACTTTTACAGGCAATTTATACACGCTATGAACGGTCCCACGCCGCCCACAAAACCGGCGGGGACCGGCGCGGGCGGTTCCGTCCGGCCGCGGTCCTACGGCGAGAGAGCGGTTCCGAGCAGCGACGGCGAGATCTCTAAATGTGTCTTGACAGAGCTAATTTAATACTGCTGCACCTCCCCGGCAGCCCCCTTCGACCAGCCCCATGAATCAATTTGGATCTCCGCTCCGTCGTATATAACGGCAGACAGCTATCGGCTGGGGGACACTCTGTCTGCTGCTGCAGGCCAGCGGCGCTGCGAGACTCCGCGGCTGCTGCTCCCGGCTTGCCGCTGCTGACTGCAGTTGCCGTGGGTTACGCAGCCAGAGTTTAAACAAACCCTCGCAAAACCCCCCCCCCCCCACCGCCACCGCCTCCCCCACCCCCGACTGTCGTTGTTTTTTAGAAGACGGGCTTGTTGTAGACACGCAGATACTCGCTGCTACTTTCATTTGTCCTCCACATTCGGCGGAGCGCGCGCTGGTGATGTGGGTGGTGATGTCCACGTCTCTGAAGATTCAGATTAAAAGGGTGGAGAGGGGCTTCGTGTATTTAATCAGCGCTAGCATGGGATTCACTCACTGCTGCTCCTTCATTCGGCTGCCAGAACAGTGTCACCACCAGGAGACAAATACAACCCCCCCCCACCCGCCACACACACACACACACACGCACACACACACACTACGTCACACTAATGCAACACATAATCCCCCTCGTCAAAAGGCAGAACCGCGCTTCCGCCACGTCATAAATGGAACCAGTAAAGACAACTTCTCGAGAAGGAAAAAAAAAAAAAATAGGGACCACCCACCAAAACCCAAACCCAAAGCTTTGTAGTTTTTTTTTTTTTGCACTCCGGAGCGGGGTGGTTCTGATGTGGGCCGACCGAGCCGTTCCCCGAACACAGCGGTGATGGTGCGCGCGCCGCGCTGAGGACTCCAGACTCCCCCGAAACCACGTGATGTTGACCAGGGCTTGGCAGTGCCGGTGATCTACGCTTTGCGTGTACAGAGAATAGTTTCGGTGCGGGGGAGCGCGTCGCCAGGGCCGCGGCGGGAGCGCCGCGCGGCCTTCAACGTCCCTGATTGAAATTGGCCCCAGAGTCGGTCCAATCAGCAGCCACGATGCATTCCTGCAGCCAATCCAGTTGGCAGCTAATCAGTAGCATCAAATCAGGTAATGAGGAACTGCGTTTTTGCAATGGGAAGCAGAGCGAGAGAATGGGAAGCAGAGGCAGAGAGAGAGAGAGAGGGAGAGACAGAGGCAGAGAGAGAGAGAGTTAGTTCTCTGGGACACTTTCAAAGGGCGGGAGAGATCCGTCATGTTCTCAAGTCACGTCAGGCTCCGTCACACTCGTGTGGCGTGCCCGGCCATAAAGAACCTTACCTTACGGTCTGCGGACTATCATCTCTAAACAAGGAACACGGGCCAAACCGATAGACTGCTCCTTAGAGGCAGGGTGGCGGACTCGCCGAGGGGAAATGAGGCACCGCCTCGTCAGAGTGATTTCATTGGTTGACAAGAACCACCCAATAAATTGACTTCCACGAGATGTTGGCCCCGCCGCTGCATCTCCCCCTTAAACCAAGCTGTAGTCAAGTCTGGAGACGTTTATGGGACAGTACATGGAACATTTGCCGGGGAAACATGTTTCCCAGGGAATTAGTATCATCGGATGAAAATAACAAAACAATGTGGGGTATTTCTGTGTTGGGAGATACCACACTGTTATTGCCTGTAAGCAGCCCCCCCCCCCAGCCCCCCTGAACCAATCCAATGGGATGCATTACTCTAAGGAAGATCACTTTTTGATTTGTGGTCACTCTTTAGCAAGCGCTCCTCGGGGAAAATGCAAATACAACAGGTGCATGCCAAGACCAAAATATTGGACGCCTGTCTGAGGTATTTCAAGATGAGGCCCCGACTGCTTCTGATAGCGTTTAGACAGCAGCCTGTGAAGGCAAGCCGGGAACACCAGCTGTAGAAACGGAGGCCCCACTGGAAACTGAAAAAGTTATTAAAGTCTTATTGAGCAATTAATAAAATAACCACGGCCGTTATCAGATTTGCGATGCATCACTGGATATGACTTGGATCCAAGCGCCGATGAGTGTTTATTTAATCACATCTCATTCTGTTCAGGTCAGCCACAGTTGTAGGCCTCCGTATGGAAAGAACAAGAAAAAAGTATGTGAACCTTTGTTTTGTATCCTATAAAGCAATAAAGATCCTATCTGTGTGCTTGCAGAGCTTTCTTACGGTGACACCATCTGTCTGGCTCTTTATCTGATGTAAACAGCTTTCAACAAGTATTTATTTTTACATGTCAAATGGGGTCAAAGGAGTATTCACTCATTTCAACTCTTAATATTGTTTATCAGATCTGCCCCTTGACCCGGTTGCATTCTTTATTTTCTCCCGTCAAGATTTGAGGTGGGTGGGTGTGGGGGATCAGTTGAGGACAGGAAAGCCCCTCATCTTTTACCCCCTGCAAAGCCGCCCCTGGGAAAGACGGAGAGTCGCTCCCGCCAGAACGTGAAGAAAACTATGAAGAAAACACCGGCCACACACTGCCACCTAGCGGCCGATGGTTTGCACACCAACTGCCTGTAAAAGTCCCTACCGGGACTTGATGAATTCCAACTAAGCCGTTCCTAAATGAAGAGAAATACGTAACGTGAGAGTCGCTCTATGTAATGCGATTGACGTTACCCACACCCGGCACATGAGCTTTCTTGCAGATGAAATATACACAAACTGAGGTTCATGACTGAATTTAATCCATCACTTTTTTTATTACCATAACAAAGGATCTGCGGTGCAGAGAACCCCAAACATTCATTAGCCTCTAACAGCTTGCCATTTTTACAAATAAAAAACCCAGCCCAGCTCTTAAGTCATAGGCAACTATTTAACAATATTTACATACATAAAAAAAAAAACTTTAAACCAGCACAACGTGAGACAATAGAAGACAACAACTATGGAGGCGTAAGACCATCTAGACATGAACATTTAAACACAAGAACTAAATACTCCAGCGAGTGATGAAAGTTAGGTCACAGCTTTGATTCCCAAAACATATGATACTTTGCCAATGGTATGCTCAAATGGCACAGTTAATGAAACTTGTCTTTAAAATCTAGAGTGCTTGTTTGTTCGCTTTAAAAATGAGACTCGTCTCGTCTTGTTTTTTTTTGTTTTTGTTTTGTGTGAAGCAGAAGTATCCCTGATGTTCTTTGTGCTCTGTAGGTTACATTAACATTGCACAATGTTAACCCTCCTCTCCATAACCCTCAGCTCACTGCATGACAGCACACTGCTGGTGGAGGGTCGGGATGGTAAGTGCAAAAATGTATCCAGAAAATAATAACAAGGAGAAGGGAGAAAGAAAACAGACACAGAAACAACAACAACAACAGAAGACCGTCCACAGCATCCCGTCTCCAAACGTATCTCTGAAAGAATCTCTTCAAGGCGTAGTTTTTCACTGTGAGCTGGGCAGCGGTGCGTGAGATATGAGGTCGTGCATCAACGGTCCGTTGCAGAACGCTGACGGGAAAAAAAAAACTACCAAAAAATAAACAGCTTTGCCTCTATGCGACACACTGTAAGTGACGCAGTGGAGAGAGAGAGGCTGCAGCCCCCCCCCCCCCCCCCCCCCCGATACCTATTCTACTGGGCAGCACTCGCCGTTAGCCCCCCCCCCCCCCCCGACAAAAGTACAAAATAGTTAAAGCCTTCAAAACAAGACAGACCTCGCCCCCCTGCCAAAAATAGGAATGCTAAACAATAGAACTAAAAGTTCACAACTCCCATGGCTCAGAATGCACAGTTGTCAACATCGGTTAAAAATAAATAGGTATTTTTTACAATGAAAGAAAAAAACAATAACAAAAACAGCATAACCTTCGTCATCATATTCCGCAGACAGTCCCAGGTTTTTACAAGAAAAATTAAAAATAAAAAAAAAAAAAAAGTCTGCGTATCGAGTATTGTGTATATATACATCCGTGTGTGTATGGGTGTGTACATGCATAAGTACTGCGTATATATATGTGTATGTATATATATATATATATATAGAGAGAGAGAGAGAGCTGTGGTATGCATAGGAGATTCTGAGGTAAACGGAACAAAAAGAAAGAGCCTCTAAATACAAAAGAAACCATAAACGCTAAGCCGTGCCAGGCAGCAGCTGCCGGCCGGCCGGCCCAGCAGCGTGTTACAGGAGAGGTCGGGACAGTGTCGGTAATGGCGTCGTTGCAGGGCGGTGACACGCGTTCCCTTAGGGTCGCGGCCCCAGAGGCGGAGAGAGAGAGAGAGAGAGAGAGAGAGAGAGAGAGAGGAGCGGGTCTTTGTGTAAAGGCAGGTTATAAAACAGGAGAGGGGGGCGTGGAAACGCGCGGCCGTTTCCCGCACGGCCGCATGCGACGGTCGGACGCGCGGCCCCCACGCGGCCCGCTTGGCATCTTTAAAAAATAAAATAAAATAAAAAATGAAAACGTTAAAGAACCTTTTTTTTTTTTTTTTAATCCGTCACATTAGTTAAGAACTTAAGAAATCAATTCGGCGTTCCCTTCTCTTGAAAAGACACACAAAAACAAAAAAAAACGATGGAAACCTATTCATATATATATATATATATATATATATATATATATACCTACATGTATGTACAAGTCCTGAAATAAAAAGGTTGACATTCCGTTATTTACACACACTCACACACACAAGTCGGTCCCTGATCGGTTAAGGCTGTGAAGCGCTGTAGGGCCTCCACGTCGCGTGTCGGCCGAGAGAGTCGCACTTAAAGCCCGAAGCTCGCGAAACGGAAAACAGAAACGGAAAACGAAGCGCGCGCCGCAACTAATGGCCCTTGAAGTGGCGCTGTCGGACTATAGCAAGCAAGTATATAAAACTAAGCAGAATCTGCATTTAGGAAATAAAACGAGGCCAAACCCAAGCCTTCACCCCCCCCCCCTCATCAGTTCAGCATCTTAGCAAAACAGCGTAGTTTGTCTGTGTGTATATATATATAAATTATACATACATATTTAAACAGCATTCAAATGTATCTAAGCACGACCACCGCATCTCTCGGTTCTGCCGGAAGTCGTCCAAGTGCACAGCTGACCGCCACCCCCAGAATGAACGTTCCAGTGAGTGTGTGCGTGTAGTGTGCGTGTGTGTGCATGCGTAGTGTGTGTGTGTGTGGTGTGCGCGCGTAGTGTGTGTGTGTGGTGTGCGCGCGTGTGGTTAACCAGTGGTCTCCTGTACCCTCGTCGCCCGGCGCCAGCTCCAACACAAGGTGGTGGTGGTGGGAGTGGGGGTGGGGGTTGGGGGGGGGAGGTTAAGGGGTGGCCTCTAGAGCATTCCGAAGCCCTCGCTGCCCTCGCTGATGGCCAGCTTCAGCATCTTGTGCAGCTCCTCATAGGAGTCGTAGGTGGGCAGACACAGCTGGTTGAAACTGCGGAGACACCGAGAGGAGAGAGTGACTCACTGCTCACTGTTGGGCCGACGGGCAAACTTTAAAAAATGCTGTTGCCGTCGGGACCGGCCAGTTTCAGTTCAAGTGGAGGCTTACATTTACATTGATGTAAAAAAAAAAAAAAGGGGGCTTTTTGCGCTTCATAAATGATCTCTGACCAATGGACTCACACCTGTTTTATTCCCCTTTTTTTTTTTTTGTAATAACAAACTTCTTAAATTGGGGAATTCGCTCTGAATGGGCACCAGAAGACCTCAATTGAAAGAATTAACCGCAACACTGAAGTCAGCGACAATTAATAAAAATGTAAAATGTAGTGACCATCAACCATTGGCCCAATGTCATCCTCACAGGAGGAGCATTTGGCTCCCTTGTGTCCCCGCTTACCATCCCCCCCCAAGCGGGCCGGCCGTACGCGGCCACGCCGCCAGCGCACTCACCAGGTGTGCGCCGTGGGCAGCGTGCTGTGCGTGGGGGCGGCGATGATCTGGAAGGAGGGGCAGAGGGTGTTGAAGCCCCCGGGGGGCAGCTGGGAGGAGCCGGTGGTGAACTGCAGCAGGCGGGCCAGCTCCTCCTGGGTGAAGCTGGACACCACCGCCCAGAACCACTTCATCACCTGGAGACACAGAGGGAGAGAGAGAGAGAGAGAGAGAGAGAGAGAGAGAGAGGGAAAGAGAGAGAGAGAGAGAGAGAGAAAGAGAGAGAGAGGGAAAGAGAGAGAGAGAGAGAGAGAGAGAGAGAGAGAGAGAGAGAGAGAGAGAGAGAGAGAGAGAGAGAGAGAGAGAGAGAGAGAGAGAGAGAGAGAGAGAGAGAGAGAGGGGAGGGAGGGAGGGAGGGAGAGAGAGAGAGAGAGAGAGAGAGAGAGAGAGAGAGGGGGAGGGAGGGTGGGAGAGAGAGAGAGACAGAGAGAGAGAGTGAGAGGGAAAGAGAGAGAGAGAGAGAGAGAGAGAGAGAAATTGAGAGGGAAAGAGTGTGAGAGAGAGAGAGAGAGAGAGAGAGAGAGAGAGAGAGAGAGAGGGAAAGAGAGAGAGAGAGACAGAAAGAGAGAGGGAGAGAAAGAGAGAGAGAAAGAGAGAGAAAGAGAGGGAAAGAGAGCGAGAGAGAGAAATTGAGAGGGAGAGAGAGAGAGAGAGAAAGCGAAAGAGAAAGAGAAAGAGAAAGAGAGAGAGAGAGAGAGAGAGAGAGGGGGAAAAAGAGGGACATAAGAGAGAGAAATTGAGAGGGAAAGTGAGAGAGAGAGAGAGAGAGAGAGAGAGAGCAGGGAAAGAGAGGGACATAAGAGTGAGACCCCAGGTGAACAACAACAGTGAACAGGAAGTGGAAAGAGCAGGTGCGTCCCGGCTTCCCGCTCACCTTCTCTCTGAAGTGCCACGACCCCCCGACGATGACGGCGTGGGCTTTGAAGTCCTGCACGTTGATGTCTCCGGTGCCACACATCAACAGCTGGGGACACAGATCAGACAGCGTGCGCTGTTAAGTGTGCGCCCCTGGCCACTGTTGTCATCGTGCGACACAAATCAGAAAAAAAGGGTCCCGAAAAACTCCTCACCTCCAACTCATTCTCGTCAAATATGGCCAGCAAGTTCTCCGGCACCAGTTCATTCAAACCTGCAAATGGACGAGACGGGGTTCAGGTGAATGAATCGGGGACCCCCCCCAACCCCGTAAATAGATTTGGACCGGATCAGGGCCACTTCCACGTGGTGTATTGATTTCAATTTCAATTTCAGTTTATTTGGATAGGGACAATGCACATTAATGAGCATCAAATACATTTCTGCAAATATGCCGGATTATAGCAAAGCTGCTAGTTTGCATCCGTAGACCCTGAATTTAACACCTATTTGATTTACCAGCTAGTTATTGTGTGGTAACTATGTTCATGATCTATTGTCAGCTAGATCTATCTTGAAAACAGAACGGGGTTAAGGTGCAGCGCGCACGCGCATGGTTCAGTGTTGCAGCACGGCTAAATAAACGAGCTCAAACCGCATGTCGGCCTTCGTCGCGTGAACGCACTACATTCCACTTAGAGGCCGATTCACAAAATGTGTGTCATTCTATCAAATCGCATGCTTAAGGGGCAGCCGCGGCCTACTGGTTAGGGCTTCGGACTTGTAACCGGAGGGTTGCCGGTTCAAACCCCGACCAGAAGGAACGGCTGAAGTGCCCTTGAGCAAGGCACCTAACCCCTCACTGCTCCCCGAGCGCCGCTGTAGCAGGCAGCTCACTGCGTCGGGATTAGTGTGTGCTTCACCTCACTGTGTGATCACTGTGTGCTGAGTGTGTTTCACTAATTCACGGATTGGGATAAATGCAGAGACCAAATCAAAAGAGTATATATACTTATATACTTCTGAAGGCCATGTGCTGCGTTCCAGTCAGGCTGCCGGGGGACATTCCTCCCTGCCACGTACCTTTGAGGAAGTGCTCCACCTCCTCCCTCACCTGGCTGGCCAGCCTGTACTGGGCCAGCAGGTTGAGGTAATGCATCTTGTTCTCGTTGGTCACGGCGATCTGGGCTCCCCCGGATATCAGCTCAACCACCTGAGGCAGAATGTCGCCAGGTGAGGTTTTTTGTGGAGGAAACGAATACGGCGGTGTAGCATTTCACTTCCTTGTCGATTAAACATTACATTTGCCCGTCGTGAGATATCTGCATCGACATTGCTACCGTTGATACACAAGAAAAAAATAGAATAAAACACGAATTCTTCCTACCCTAAACCCTGACCATAATTGGGAAAAACGCATTCGATGTCTTTGGAGATAGCGAGGCGTAGCACCAGAGGGCGCTAATCTGCAATTTCGTGAGGTGTCAGTGGTTCTTAGAAAGCTAGTTGTACTTCACATCTTCACACCTCACACACACATCAGCATTTAGAGACAGACCTGACAGACTATTGGCAGCCCCGAGAAATCAATGGTTTTTTGTCGGCGCCTCAAGGAGATAAAAGACCAAGGAGGGGATCGCTTCTTCAAATCCACCTCATTGCAAAAACACATGGCAGATATCCCCCACCCCCGCGCGAGAGAGAGACTGAAGACCCAAGAGAACACGTGTTCCATTAGGTCACAGTTGACTTAAGGTGATGAGGCATAACGCGATCAAACTGTGAACTCATGAAGAGGTTCCTCAATGTGTTTATCTTGGTTATTCCCCCCCCTACCCCATCCCTGTCTCTCATGAGGGTACACTCGAGTAAAGCAGGGGGCGGGGCGATGCGTCACCTTCTCCAGCTGTCCGGCCTTGCTGTACTTCTCCTCGGCGAACACCAGGTCCATCTCGCTCACGTCATTGTTGAGGATGAAGCACACTTTGGTCTTGTAGAACTCCTGGTCGTCCGTCTCAAAGTACTGGCACCGCGTGCGACACACACACAGACACACGCACACACACACACACACACACACACACACACACGGATCGAGAAAAAATCGTGAATAAAGTGAATATTTGGGGTTCAAAGAAAAATCCGTCCGGCTTCACGCAAAAAGAATATACAAAAGAGCAAGCAGGAACATCACCCCTGCAGTAATAACAACTCTGCCTATGAAAAAATAGAAATAGAAAAACAGCAGCATGTTAGTGAAGGCGCGAAGGCATTTCGGATAAGCCATGGTGATGGTGGCGAGCGGCTGGCGTGTGGTGCGTGTGTCTGTGTGTGTCTGCAGTCTGCACCTTGTAGTTCATCCTCAGGCCGATCACCTGCGCCAGGAAGGATCTGGTGAAGCGCGCCCGCACCAGCTGCTTGTACGCCCCGCCCAGCGCCGACTCGTACAGGCACTTCCCCACCACGCGGCCCGCAAACTCGTACACCTTCAGGCGCAGGTGGGCCGGCCGCTCGGCGTTGGGGTGAACCTGCGGGGGCGGGGCGCGTCACTGTTATGCGTGGGGAAAAACGCGCCGACTTGGCAGCGAGGCCCGAAAAAGCGAAAGGGAAACAGCGCCGGGCGCCGCACTCACCAGGCCCTGGTTGTTGTCGCTGAAGCGCGTGAAGAGCTGGTTGGACGTGTCGAACAGGGTTTTGCAGATCAGCTCGAACCACTCCCTGCGGGGGCCTCCCCAGTCCAGAGCTGTGGAGGAAGGAGGGGTGGAGGGGGTGGGGGGGACAGGTCAGGTGAGGATTTTTCTGTGTTGCGTCTGCAGTTGAAATCATGAGATTTCAACTGAAATCAGAGATGGATGGAAAGATGAGATAAGATGTTCACAAACCTTCCTCATCCTGGAACACCACCTCGAAGTTCTTGCTCCAGTCCGAAACAGAAAAGTTCCTGGTGGCTTTCAGCGACTAACCACGGTGTAAACATGGGTTTGAAGAAGAAGAAGAAGAAGAAGAAGAAAAGATGTGATTATTTACAAGAACATCCATAATCAACAGCTGCAGTTTATTATTTTTGGTACCAATTAACTGCGAGCTCGGTTGTTGACTTTATAGTGTCTAAAATACTCTCACTGACTCTACACTCACTGAATCCAAGATGGTGTGGCGTGTGATCTTTAGGCAGGTTTTGGTGCGAGGTCTTTTGGAGTGGATGTGCCGCAGTTCCCTCTGGAAAAAGTTGACCTTGTCCTGGAACGTTTCAGAGCCACCTAGAGACAAAACCCCCCCCCCCAAAGGCCATCCTCCGGTTAAAACTGCAGAACAAGCTTGACATAGCATCCATCACACGGCGGTGTGGAGGTCACTTCAGACAGCAGTACAGCAGGACGGACCGATGTTCTTATGCAGGAAGCGGATGAAGGTGGCGGCCATGATGTTCCTGTCTTTGCAGCTGAGCTCCAAGGGAGGCTGGATGCCGTCGTCCACCACCAGTGTCAGGTACTTGTGGACCGGATCGGGACCGTGGTAGGTGAACTGGTGAAGAGAACACCCCCCCACAGACATTAGCATCCTTAGCGGTACTGTATACATGTTGACGGCTCGTTGTGTTGCTTTGAGACCGGACCGAGCCGAAGCTCGAGCTCACCTTCGTCCCCGGACACACTCTGAAGGTGAAAAGGCGCCATGGAATTATTTTTAGGTAGAACTCCTTCACGGATAGTTGCTGGGGTAGGCGGAAACAGAGAGACTTGTTGACACGGCAATGCTCAGCGAATCCCATTCTGTACTCCTGCCATTATCAAGCAGCCGGTATAAGGAGCATCATCATCATCATCATCATCATCATCACCGTCGTCTGGGACTACAACATCCAGCCACCAGCGCATCTAGGACTACAACATCCAGCCGCCAGCGCATCTAGGACTACAACATCCAGCCGCCGCCGCATCTAGGACTACAACATCCAGCCGCCGGCGCATCTAGGACTACAACATCCAGCCGCCGGCGCATCTAGGACTACAACATCCAGCCGCCGGCGCATCTAGGACTACAACATCCAGCCGCCAGCGCATCTAGGACTACAACATCCAGCCGCCGGCGCATCTAGGACTACAACATCCAGCTGCCAGCGCATCTAGGACTACAACATCCAGCCGCCAGCGCATCTAGGACTACAACATCCAGCCGCCGGTGGTCCGCCGGGCGCTCACCTTTGGCGATATGTAGCAGTAGACCTTCTTGGGCTTCTTGACCTTCTCGGGCTGGCCCTCCACGGGCGAGTCGTGCTCCTCCTCCTCGTCCCCCATGGAGGGCCTCCTCTGGGGGGCCAGCAGGGAGGAGGCGGGCCAAGAGGAGCTGCTGTAGTTGCCGCTGCTGTAGAGGTACGTCTCAAAGTAGATGCTGATGCCCGGCGTGGACACGTTCTTCTCCACGCAGTTCTTCTCGTTCTCTGCGGGGCGGGAGAGCGACGGGGTGTTGAGCGGGGGGAGAGGGTGAGGCGTGCGCGCGCGCGTGTGTGTTTGTGTGTGTGCGTGCGTGCGTGTGTGGCTCAGAGATTTGACGGGGGGGTAAACGCGGCCCCCGAGAGATGGATTAAGCCTGAGAACGCAGTTAGATCAGCATACAATTTAAGACCCTCTCTGGGGCCAAGAGTGAAGTTCACTGGGTAGATTGCTGGTAGATTATTTATCCATCCATTATTCATCTTGGGGGGGGGGGGGGGGGGCGGAGGGACTTGTGTGATATGATCACTGAAGGGCAGGTTTTGAATTTGGATTGGCTTGTATTGGCTAATCCACATCACAGCTGGTGTTATTATAGGAGCTTCTTATGAAAGAGTGGGTTGAAGTCAAGCGGCAACATTCCATGCTGAAAAATGAAGCCCATGCGGAAGTGCAAAAACTTGCAGTTCCTCGACTGGCCGCTTGAGGCTGGCTGCATAAGGGAGTCAACTCCCATAGACACCCATGTTAAAATGTCCAACTTTACAGCCAAAATAAACATGTTTACAGCCTGGTTCAAAAAACGGTTTTGGTGTCTTTCAGTAGTGTTCGAGTCCATGACAATTGTGAGGGGGGTGAATTTTTTTAGAATCCATTATTTTAATGCACAGAGAAGGATTTATTTTATGAATAATTAAGGGAGTGGTCAACTTGATTGGCAGCTATCATCTGTCATCACGGCATGACCTTCACGGATTCGAGGCTTTGATTGGTCTGGCCGGAGGTAGGCGGGCTTAGAACACAGACTGAAATGTCCAAGATGGCGGCGCCCAGAAGCTCAATTTTAGGCTTCATCTCCGCTGTTAAGAATGTCTATGGGTGACGTCACGGAGGGTTTGTCCATATTTATATACAGTCTATGGTTGAAGCCCACACTATGACTAAATGCCACTTATTGCACTGACCTGAAAGCATGGATGTAGACAGTTTTTCCATTGGTAGTGGTCATCCTATCTGAGCACTAATAACTAGCTATTGACTTTTTGAGACGCACAAATTAAGTACAGGGAAGCCACCAACTCAAACCCAGTCCAATACGTTTCAGTACAGCATCTGTTGGACAACTGTAACGAATGAAATTCTGTCTGTATTTCAGTGCGGTAGAATAATGACTACTCAGGGGACATCGGCAGCCAACCACATCTGAAGAGTAAATATCTACAGAAGGAAATGCACTTATGCAAAGCGAGCCGGTTAGTCGGCAAGCACAGCAAAGCAAAGCAAAAAACAAAACAACAAAAAAAAAACACCCAATCATTTCCATTTGCCGTCGATACGACAATGCAACAAAAAAAAAAAAACCCAGACGGCAGCGCTTTTTAACAGGGAGGTCCGCTCACCACTGAGAACAATAATGTCGAACTCCCCGTTGCTGAGTGGCTGCTGCTTGTAGGAGAGGCGGGCCCGGAAGCAGCCCCGCCTCCTCAGGGTCAGCTTCAGCAACACCTGACACTGCTGCTTATTGGACGACACCGACTTGCTGTAGCACTGCTCCGGGCTCTCATCATCCACCGTGCCCAGCTGCAGTCAGGGAGGGGGAGAGGGGTCAGGCATCAGAGGATTTCACGCATATCCTCAGATAACCGACAGTACTGTGTTACCATTTGTTGCTTTGGGACAACTAATTATGAGAGTTTTATGTCCCTTTCGAATGCCTTTCCTCCTGGTGATAATAAATCAATTGTTCAAAAATTCCCAGACGACATATCTGGGCTCATATGATCTCCACCAATACTCTGGGATTTACTGCCTATCTCTAATACACATCAACATTGTTTGTTTCAAAGGGCACGCAGATTTCGTCATGAGGTTGCCTTACTGAGTGGATGTGCACGCTGTAGTTGGCCTCGTCTACCAGGGAGGTGGAGTTACTGGTTGGGTTGCCGTACTCGTCCCTGGGCTCAATCTGCAGGGTGTGCTGCTGGCCGTTGGTCAGAACCAGCGTGGAAAAGTGATAGGCTATTTTGGTTTTGGACGGGACCACAGTGCCTGATGAGGACAAAAATGAGGCAAAACACTGATTCAATGTTTGATAGCACCATCAGTCTTAGATGTCCTGTTTTCATCTGCAGATCAATGGAACAAAGACAAAGGAGCTCATTGTGGACCTAAGGAGGGCAAAAACACCGGTGGGCCCTGTGTTCAACCAGGGGGTTCCTGTTGACAATGTTGAGGAGTATAAGTCAGAAATCAGAAATCAGAAAATCTAAATCAGAAACAAGTTTATTGCCAAGTAGGTTTGCACCTTCAAGGAATTTGACTTGGTGCAATTGGTGCAAGAGAAAACAGTATTAAAAATATAAGTAAGTAAAAAAGTAAATAACTATAAATATATATATACAATGTACAATGAATATGAATATGAATATGGAATACAGAGCAGTAGTGCATGCAGAGAAAAAATGGTGGTCCCAAATGAGTACACACTGTACACATAAGTAGCTGGGGGTGTACCCCAACAACAAGTTGGGCTGGACCAGAAACACAGAGGCCGTCTACAAGAAGGGCCAAAGATAACTATTTTTCTTGAGGAGGCTAAGGTCCTTCAACATCTGCAGGACAATGCTGAGGATGTTGTTTTATGAGTCTGTTGTTGCCAATGCAATCTTCTTCGCTGTTACATGCTGGGGCAGTGGGATGAAGGTCGCGGACAACAATAGACTTAATAGACTTATCAACAGGGCAGTGGTGATGTGGTGGGGAGGAATTGGGACACTCTATGACGACCGTTGCAGAAAGGAGGATGCTGTCCAGGCTACGGACCATCTTGGACAATGCCTCTCACCCTCTCTTTTCCACCCTCGCTCAGCGGAGGAGTACCTTCAGCAGAAGACTCCTCTCACCGAGATGCACCACAGAGCGACATAGGAAATCATTCCTGCCTGTGGTCTTCAAACTATATAATTTGTCACTATCATCTTAGTTTTGTTGCATAACGGCTCATTCACACAGCATGACTGGTCATTTCACTGCATAACAGGTCATCCACATAGCATAACTGGTCATTTCACTGCATAACAGGTCATTCCACTTACCTAATCCTACATGCTACATCTTTGTGTATGCTATTTACCTTTATAGTGTATGCCTAGATGTATGTACATTTATGTATATTTTATATATTTTTTGTATATTGATACATACATTTATATTATATATTTATATATGCTAACACTCTACTATACATAGAGTGTCTGTCTCTTCTTTTTTTCCCGGAGTATTGTAACAAATGCAATTTCCCTCAGGGATCATTTAAGTATTTCTGTCTGTCGGTCTGTCTGTATCGAATTGCCCACTTTGCTCCTGATAATAAGATGAATACTGGATGGACACAAAGAATGATGGTCCACATTATTCTGTTAAGCATTAATTATCTTTTTTGTTATTCTGATGCATCATTTCAGTTCATTACAAAAAAAAATGGTACACCATGAATCAATTGACATTGATTCATGAACAACTGCCATTGTTCCGATTCCCAAACCACTTAAATGACAAACCCTAGTACATGGTTGGCAATATCCATGTGACCAGATAACACATGATAGAAATACATTCATAGATCGGACTGCACCACTCCTACCTGGCTGGAATATCTTGTAGTAGGGGCTGTAGGCCACATTGAGGCCCCCCAGCTTCACGGCCACCTCGTAGCGGCCGGCCTTGCGCACGGTGAAGGCCACCTTGACCACGTTGGACTCGGGCTCCTGCAGGACCTCCTGGGTGACGGGGATGTCCAGAGCCAACTCGATGTGGGTGATGTTCACCTTCAGGCCCACGGGCCGGTGGGCGGGGAAGGGCTGCCCGTTTTTGTAGAACAGCTGCGGAGGAGAGAGGAAGAAGGATTTCTTATTTCTTCTGTTTTTTTGGCCCGTAACGCATGTTAGCGATTCACGATACTGTAAATATTGTTATTTCTATTACTGTCAATGTTGTTGTTCCTATCACTGTAAATGTTATTTGTTATTTCTATTTTATTTTTACTTTATTTACACCCGCAGTACTTTTACTTTTTAATTGCGCACCAATACCACAGCAAATTCATTGTATGTAAAAATACTTAAATCAATAAATCAATTCTGACTCTGATTCGATGCATCGCCCGCAGATGGAAAGAAAGTAAACTTCGGCCAATATTAACCGGAACGTTTAGGTAATTCCTTCGGCCCGTGTGTGCGCATCATTACGGCATAAAAAACGTACACAATTAACCTCACAACGTCAATAACTTATCAACGGTGCATATTTTGTTCCGATGAAGAGTCAATCTGACATCATCATCTCTTTGCGAGACAACCCGCCCGACGCGGGGACGCCTTACGTGCACGCTGAAGCTCATGGTCTGTCCCACTTCCTGTGGGTCCTTCCAGTCCCACGACACCTTGCAGGAGCGCGGGTCCAGGTAGTTGCCCCGCACGTAGTCGTAGATGCTGCGGTCCCCGCGTCGCCCCGGGTCCTCATTCTGCAGGAAGCTGACAACGCGTGCCGCAAGCTCACAGAGGAACTTGATGGTGAAGACAAACGCTATGATGGAAACAGTAATTCCACCTGCCGGACACACACACACACACACACACACACACACACAAACAACAGGTGTCGTCGCTTCGTAGGCGTCTCTTTGCTTCTTTGCTTTTTTTCATTGCCCCCGAAATGAAACTAGTCCGTCGTCGGAACTCACCAATCACGTAAAACATGAGGTCCTTGATCAGGAAGCACAGTGCCACAGTACAGCCAAATATGAGTGCACCTGCTGAAACACACAAATACAATTGAAGTGCACAATGAGAACGTGTTTCTTCAGATTATCATCGGAATGGCTCCAGGCTGTAAAACAAAGGACAGACACGCCCAGTCGACAACTGTCAAGACGAGCGGGAGAATGTACGGCTGGCTGAGTACACTGTAGGGATTTGTATAGCAGTCACAACAAGCCAGAAATAGTCACCGCTGCTAAAACCGTGGGGTCAGAGACCTACCAAATGACCACTTTTCATTCAGACGTCGCTTTGCGAGGCTGTGCACCAGCCGGATCTCGTAGTCCTGGTCACGGCTTCCCCTGGAAGCCTGTAGGACTTTGATCCCTGTGGACAGCCGGATGTAGTCCTCGTAGTAGTAACCCCAGGCAGCCAGAGACAGCTGCAACTGACTGTCAAACTGGGCCAAATCGTCCAGGTTCAAACACCCCAATGCTTGCAGTCTGCCAATGAAAAAAAGATTTAAAAAAAAAAAGTTTTATAGTGTAGCGTTAATTCAATTTAGATTGCTAATAGTAGATTCTAAATACAGCTACAGCTCAATGGAGCTGCAACGCAAAAGCTGACTCAACGGTGCTACAGATTGAACAGAGTCTGCTTTAACCACACACACACACACACACACACACACACACACACACACACAATAGACCAGCCCACCGAGATAGAAACATTGTGCACACAAGGCAAACATTGTGACCCAGCTGAACTAAAGTAACCCTATTAACTATTAACCAGCTTAAAGTGCATCTCAAGTCAACATCAAGAAAGTTCATATGGGAAGAATATATTATCACGCATTTCACCAATTATAGTTCCTGCCATGTTTACGACATCAGTCAATTCATGTTATATTTGATGTTATGCAGTCATCTAATTGTGGCATTTTTTACATGTCTTGATTTGACCCATTCTTAATTTGCCATCCAGTCTGCCCACCAACTGGCACCTATTGCACTCCTTGTCATCCTAGAAAGGGAATCCCTCCCTTTCTCTTGTCTATTTGAGTGCAAGCACGCACAGACACCGATACTTACAGACACACACAATGCCAGTAATGATTATTCAGATCCCAGCTGAATAAAACCAACAAGGTAGTGATGATTATGACATTCAAAAATGTCAAGGGAAGCTCTGAGAGTTTTTTTGTTGTAGTAGTAAGACATCAACACTAGAGAGGCTGCTCCGACCTTTCCAGACACCAAAGTTGACTTCACACAAACACAGCCACACGCCACCAGGCCCTTTACTGTTTGATTAGCAACTATAATCTTCTTTGAGCAAAAGAACAAAAGGAGAAGACGCCTTTGGATATTTGCTGTCTCTGAGTAGAAGACTCAATTGGCAGAGAAAGGTCAGAGGAATGCAGGTGGATGCCGATATGACTTCCACACCGTGACTACCCCAGGGCCTAGGTGTACAGCTGCAGGGCAGTGCGTCAGAGACTGCAATTTGCCAGTGTTAAGGTCTGTAAACGAATACCCATTACTGCAGTGAGCCTCTGAAATACTGCAGTCTCTGCTCAATGTCACCCAGATCAGCCCCTGAGGCAGAGGAAGGATGCCCCCAAGTGGACACACCAGAAATACAACTTTTCTCACATTGGCCCTCCATTGAATTTGGTCTTAATCTAAAGTCAATATGTTATTTAATCATACAGTTTATTTTGTTTCTCAAATAGGCACTCGGTTATCCAACATTGTACAAAACAGTATACAGCCGTGTAGAATAAACAGTGAAAACAAATGTTTAAAAGGCTTTACGTGTGGTAGTAGTGCTCCAGACTCTGGGAGCACAGCCACTCCTGAAAAGCGAGGTCTCGAAGCAGTTGGATGTTGGCCTCCGCAATTTCCCTCCAGCGCTGCTGCTCCTTCACAACCTCCTCAAGGCGACTTAGGACACTCAGGCTCAGTTCCTCCAACGTTTGAACATCTACAGTAGATAAACACAATGTCATCATTGGCCGTGCCCAGTGATCTTTCATACTCATCAAATATTTAGAAAGTAGATACTCATTGAACTCATTGCAGCTTTAGCAATACAAATCACAAAACAAACAAGAGGTGGAGGAGGCCGGATCTGACGTCTGGTCAACTTGAACTAGACTAATAGAGTAGGGCAATCTCAAGACACAAGATGCAAATCTCAACTACTGACCTTCAAACAAGTGCCTGTATTGGGAGAGGCTATGTGCTTTGAGCCATTCCTGGATCTGACTTTCTTTGCCTTTTTTCCAGCGTACTTCCCAGAAAAAGATCCAAGAGACTGAGCAAAACAGGAAGGTCAGCAAAAAGCGGCGGTCCATTAGACCATCTTCAGCCTTCACTCAGACTACTCCTGCTCACTGAGAATCTTTGCCATCCAGTAAGGAATAGACAAGTTTCCTAAAAGTCCAGACTACAATAAGAACTGCTGCATGTGTTCCAAAAAAAAAGGAAAGATAGCATAGAAAAGACCGAGTTATGGTATATCCTAGTCACGTCAGTAATCACACCTTCAAGAGAATCAGTAAATCAGTAAAGCTAAATGAGCTTACAGTTGTCCCATCAATGTCAGCAGTAAAATGTTGCCACAAACGAGCCCTCACGATTACAAAGCCTTAGAGCCAAAATAGGAATTGCAAAAAGTAGGATACGGTAGAAAATAAAGACTTGAACTTGGAAGCGTTGTAAGGGACAGTCACACAAATGCAATTGTCAGATTTGGTAAAGCCTTGTATTAAGAACTACACAAATATATATTCTACATTAATTATCCTTTAAAATATAATGGGCAAAAGCGAGAACATTGTTGCCAGTGTCAAGATAGAATCTACGTGATGCTGCTCTCGCTACCTGCTTACAGTGCCAGCGGCGTTAGCTAAATATACCGAACAGTATATACCAGCTAACCGAGGAGCTATCAATGTCAGCGTGATTAAAATAAGGACGCATGGCATAAATATGTCTTTAATAAGAACATTTTAAACAGTTCGGAGACTATTCTTATGAACCACAAAACAAAACAGTTTGTCATTATATTAGTATAAATAAATGTTTTAATAGATGGCACCTACCCTTCCCCTTTACCCATCAGCGTATCACCGGAAAACACAGCACGGTCGCTTGCTGATGACGTCAGTGAATTAGTTTAGGATTTCCACGAGGGACAGGATAAAACCTGCGGATTTTGATCATGGTAACGTAGTGTTCAACATTTAATTTGGCCGTTTGTTCTATAAAAATAAGTATCTTCAGTTTACTTTGACGTTATATTAACAAAAATGTAACCATGTCTAATACACGTTATACTTGCTAACGCGCTAACCTTAACTGGGCTAACGAGTTAGCTAGTCGCACATTACATGTGTATTATTAAATTGGGTTTTGAGTGTGCATACTATCCATACATCATTATGTCGTTTAAGTGTATTGTAGTGTTCTTCATTGTTTCATACGATTCCCAGTCAGCGGATGAAGGACCATGTATCGAGTAGTATTTAGCAGTGCCATTCTCTTGGTACAACTTTTGATGCTTGTTGATATTCTGACTAACCATTACAATCCCTGTTGATTAGGCCTGGCCTTTTTTTAATCTATTCTTCATATCTTAAATGTAGGGGAAGCAGAAGACAAAGAAGTTTGCTGTGATGAAAAGAATGATTGGTCCTAAAGATCAGCGCCTGTAAGTCATTGAATTGTTGCTTTTGTTTTGCAGTCAGCTTCATAGCATTTCAAATGTGCTTGTTTAGGTTTCACAAACCATACTGTATGTCACTGTATGCCCCAGTCAGCTGACACGTCATACTCCTAAGCTTTGAGGCAATATGTGATTTATTATGGTTTGACCTTTGCATTACACAAGATACATTTGATGGCTCACAATATAGTTGCCCTGTAACTGGTCTAGATTTGAAGGTTTCATAATATATTTTTTGCTGCTGTTGTGGAGATGATGAACAATATAAGCTCTAGCAGCATCTGACTAGGTTTGCCTTTCAAAGATGGGTTATGTACCTACTTATTACAACAATGTATGTATCTTCTGCATAGGGTCATGTACTGTATAAACTTAACAAACTAAACCCCTTTTTTCTAGAAAAGAAAAAGATCGTGCTAAACCACAGGTGAAATCAAAGGTGGATCCCTCAGAGCTCAAGGAAAAAGAAGTGTGAGTTGATCTTGTATAAAACCATTACATTGGGTGGTTGTTTATGACCTGTGACCTCATACTTCTTACATTTTATTCTGTACAGGACCAAGTATCCATCGTGTCTGTTTTTCCAGTACAACACTCAACTTGGTCCACCGTACAACATTCTGGTTGATACCAATTTCATCAACTTTTCCATCAAGGCCAAATTAGATGTTGTCCAATCAATGATGGATTGCCTCTATGCCAAATGTAAGTAATCATTGTTTGTCATGTCAACATGGACGAAGGTGCATCCAGTAGCTTTACTTTATCACTATACACTTAATTTTCCAATCAAGGTATCCCCTGTATTACGGACTGTGTTATGGCTGAGCTTGAAAAACTTGGATTAAAGTACAGAGTGGCCCTCAGGTACCCGCAGTTTTTGATTTATTATTGCATGAGCACATTCTGTACACACCTTTGTTCTGATGGAATCCTTTCAAACACTTGTAACTGTTTTTCTCTCTGTAGGATAGCTAAAGATCCTCGCTTTGAACGGCTTCCTTGCACACACAAGGGAACATATGCCGATGACTGCTTGGTCCAGAGGGTGACGCAGGTATAGCTTAATTGTATTGCAATGATGTAAAAGGTGAAGGTTGAACTGTTGAACTCTTGTTATTAACAGAATTCACGGTCACCAAAAATAAAATGGAGAAATAGTTTTAACGGGTGGCAGTAGCTCAGTGGGTAGAGCGGGTGGACAGAGCAGGTCGTCTACTAACCGAAGGGTTGGTGGTTTGATCCCCTTCATCCCCCTCCTCCAACTGTCCACATGTCAAGCCCGACAAATGTATTGATTGCAAGTCGCTTTGGACAAAAGCATCTACTAAATGCCCCCTTTTTTAAAACAGTTAAAACTATTTTTTTTTTGTTTTTTTTAACAAGATCCACATTAAATCTAAAATGTTATGTATTAGCTCACAATCTGTGCCGTATACTGCCATTGTTGTCCATGATGAATGCATTGCACCATTCAGAAGGCTAATGGCCAAGCAGGTGTTTACTCAGGCTTGGTGACATGATTCTGTACTTCCATGACAATAATGCAACGCTTTCACAGCACAAGTGTTATATCGTGGCTACTGTGGATCGAGATCTGAAGCGAAGGATCAGGAAGATTCCTGGAGTGCCCATCATGTACATATCCAACCATAGGTAACTAAACATGCACTTTTGAGTCACCGTTTATCAAATGAATGACAACAGATTAATTCACAGACACAACTGTACTTTTTCTCCCCTCAGGTACAATATCGAAAGAATGCCAGATGATTATGGTGCACCAAGATTTTAAATCTGTTAAAATCTACAAAATCTGTAAATAAACTGTTGGCAGATGTTTTCCCATTTATATTGCATTTATATTATGACAAGGTGTGGGATGGATTTGGAGGACAACCTGATATACATTCCCTACCCTGTAAATAAAAAGCAAATCAAGAGATTTTTTTCATTTGACTTAGTTTTTGACTGAATTTTGAACATGGAATACTCCGTTCAGCATTTAAATGTTTATCCATTAATAGTGGAACCTCGTTCTGTCTTTACACGTAACTTTTACATTCGTGAAGTATGTAAATGTATATTACCATTTCCGATGAGGTAGCTGTGCAAATAGATGACTGAATAGATGATTGCGGATTCCAAAATAAATATGACAGGGTAATACTATTAATGAAGATCGGAAGTTGTCATAATCCAGATTAATCATTAATGCACTGACATTGTTATCAAGTAATTAACTTAATCGTCAACTTGTTATAGTTCTGAAAGACCGAAGGAAAACCACGTTTACTCCCCATTGATCGAAAGTGGCATTTGAAACGGTACAAGACAATGACGTAATCGTAAGGCGTGTATCTTTAAATTGTATGTTGTTTTTTTAATAGCAAATACATTCAAGTGGCATTTATATGCAGTGCAATGTGTATATTATGCTTAATTTAAAAAAAAATGCATTGCAATGTATTATATTCTGCAGATAAAATAAGCTAATGCGCTAACGTATTGCGCATGCGCGGTTCTCGGAGGGCTGGGAGTGTCTGAGGCATGGAATTGATCAGCAATCACTGAAGCCAAGAGCGTTTAACCCGAACAAAGACTGTAGTAACGGTGATTTTAAGAGATGGAACGGTATTAAATTAGATCATCGAACAAGGAGTGTCAAGGAAAGGACAAATCCGGCTTTACCGAGTCACTGGAGTCTGGATCAATAGACTGAATGACCTCTGGGATAACGGTGCTGGAAATAATATTTGTATTAGTTTCCTACAATCAACTCGAATTCTAGATAAGTTGGTAAATTCAAATGGTAGCGTAATTTGAGAGTGCCGTTTGCGTATTCTCACAACGCCCGTCGTGATCGCCATTGTAAATATTAGTCGTCAATTTGTTTTAATGCAATTAATCGAGTAAGCGATGCCCTGCTATTTTTTCCCCATGTGTCATGAAAAGTCGTGGAAAATATGAACTGTGTCTGCATGTGTTAGACAAATCTAATCATCTGCTCAACTGTTAAATAAGCTGATAGATGACAAACACAAAGTAGAGTATTGTTGTGCATATATTTTTGAGAATCCGTGCAGTTAAAGCGCACACTGTACTTTACTTTGTGAGAAAGAGACGTCAAGCTATTGGAGGTCATGAGGTGGTCATCTGTCGTTGCACTTTTAATAGCACTAAACCTGCAAGAAGATTAGCGGTAGAGCACCTGTGTAGCATTTCAGCGCCAGCAGCACTCTGTTGGGGTTCCCTTTCAAAGAGGGATGCTTCGGGCTGCCACTGTTGGCTCCGTTGAGGAGAGGGATGAGGAGCAGGAAGATGAAGAGGAATTGAGGGATGGAGGGGTACCCTTCTTCGTGAACAGGGGAGGGCTGCCGGTAGACGAGGAGACTTGGGAGAGAATGTGGCGACACGTTGCCCGCATTCACTCGGAGGGCGAAGCAGTGGGCAAAGCGATACGAGGAGCCACGGATCTGCCCAAGGTTTGTAAACCAAATCCAACATGACACCTCTACCGTTTCAAAACTCATACACACACACATGGATCTATAGTGTTTCTCAAGTATATGCACATAACTAGAATTTGCTGTAGGGTGATATCTTCGGTTTAAAAATAATGACGACAATGTCGCATAACAGATTAAGTTAACAAGCACACCCACAGCCGCAGTGACTATGGGCCTTGTTTAACGTCTAACGCTGTTGTTTGTGTCCTCTGCCCAACAGATTCCAGTACCGTGTGTGCCTACATACCAACCCACCACGAGTATCCCACAGCGTCTGGAAGCCATACAAAAATACATCAGGGAACTGCAGTATCCTTGTGCATGTATATCTGCTTTGTGTGTGTGTGTGTGTGTGTGTGTGTGTGTGTGTGTGTGTGTGTGTGTGTGTGTGTGGAAAAATGTAGCCATCAGGAAATTATGTAATTAATTAGCTTTAATGTTTATTTGGGATGCAAATAACAGTGTCATAATTGTGGAATAGAATATGTTGTCTTTCACAGGCAACATCCACACTGTTCATCTTCTACTACACAACACATTGGCACTAGTTCAACTTTTAGGCAAATACTGTATATCTAAAGACCTAAACATTCATTTAGGCCAAACGGACCAGGAAGTAGGTCACTGGTGAGCATGTTCTCTATAAAACATAAACACTATCCCCATCCATGGCATGTACTCATTCATAATTTACTAGCAAATCTACCAACATCACAGAGCACTATGTAGCTGGGACTCTTAGTCTATTTATCTGATGGCTCTACCGACGTACTCCCAGACTTGTTTCTGTTATTTAACTTCAACAGTGTCTTCCAGGTACAATCACACTGGAACACAGTTTTTTGAGATCAAGAAGAGCCGTCCACTTACTGCGTAAGCAGCCTTGTATTTAGTCCTGTGAGGCCGACCGCCAGCCTTTGTTTTCGTCTTCTGTCATTTCTGTGAGTGGGTGGCCATGTTGGATGTTTGGCACTGCATGGGACAGTGCAGATGTGAAATAATGGAACCAGACCACAGTCCTGGGACGTGTAAGAGGATGTTTGGGGATTTGTTGGGGTTTCACCTTTGTAAAGCCCAAGGCTTAAGTGCAGGGCTCCCTGTGTCAAGGCTTAGCGGCTCCTCTCATGCGACAGAGGCACTTGATTGCTCTCAGCTTGCCAGCTAAGGTTTTATGTAAATGTGAAAAATATTAATAATCTTTCTCTCTTGGTTATTTTCTTGGTAGGAATAGCAGTGTGTCCTTTTCCGTGTCAGTGCTTTATCCATGAGTACATGTGTTGCATGTGTGTAAAATGTATGTACGTTCTCACCAAAGGTTTCCATATATTTTCTGCAGGTTGATGGACATTGCGAAAGAGATGACCAGGGAAGTTCTGCCAATCAAGTGTCTGGAGGCTGTGATCCTCGCAATGTATCTTTTCAGTCACAAAAAGGATTGACTGCTAGCTATAATTATTATCTTATTGGATTCTATACATTGGATTCTATACCAACAGTAATACTTACAATATCAATCCCAATGACTATGGTAATATAAACCTGAATCGTTGACATTTTAAGTTGAGTCTCAGATGTGTTATTTTAAAAATGCGATTTTGCTCATTCTACTGATATACGATTACGATATTCTGCGATCCCTCCGAATCGCAACTGTGTTCGGAGCCGTGTCGTCCGAATCGCACAGCGTGGGGGGGGGCGACCCCTCCGTGTCGGAGAAGAACCGGCGAGGGTCAAAGGTCGTCAGAGTGGGGTTCCTTGACTGGAAGCCCGCAGTTACCTCACCACCAACCTGCCCGGCGTGGAGCGCTTCCCCCTCAGCTTTAAGACCCAGTTCTCAGGGAACCACTTTTACCACATCGTGCTGGGCATCCACAGCGGGGGGCGCTTCGGCGCGCTGGGCATCAGCCGGCGGGACGACCTCATGTACAAGCACCTGGAGTTCCGCACGCTGGCCGACCTGGTGCAGGAGTTCCAGGGTGCGTACCGCGGCTACTGGCACACCCTGCGCAAGGTGAAGATCGGCCAGTACGTGTCCCACGACGTGCACAGCGTGGAGCAGATCGAGTGGAAGCACTCGGTGCTGGACGTGGACCGACTGCCCAAGGAGGAGCTGAGGAGGGAGCTGGAGAGACACACGCGAGACATGAGGCTGAAGGTAGGGTATGACAGGGGAAAGGGGGGGGGGGAGAAGGGAGGCAGACAGACATTCGGCAATATGCTGCAGTAGCTCAGCGGGTAGAGCGGGTGGACAGAGCGGGTTGTCCCCTAACCGTAGGGTCGGCGGTTCGAACCCCCTCCTCCAACTGTCCACATGTCGAACCCCACAACTGTACTGAGTGTAAGTCGCTTTGGACAAAGGCGTCTGCTAAATGCCCCTTATATAGAATACAAAAGATGTGCAAATGTTAATACACTGGAACTTCTCCAATGGGGGGAGTCCATTCCTCACTGTGTCACAAACGTGGTGGATGAATGAATTAATGAAAAATTAATTCATCCATCCATCCATTCATATGAATGCTTAATCTGCTGTGATGCCCATGTAAATGACTTCACATCTGACCTTCAATTTGAATTCCTGTGGCCGGGCCAGTTCTTTGTGCACGGCGACAGTAAGCTGACCCCATTATCTTAAGCGGCCGGCGTCGCCAAACGATGCCCTTTCATTGTCTCTCAGTGCTAATGCTAATGGTGGCAGCCATGAGGCTGAGCTGAGTGTGCTCTAAGATAAGCAGTAGGGCCTGCGTTTCATGCCAAGTCCCGCTGCCATCCGTCAACACACACTCCAGCTGCGCTCTCTCTGCACCAAGCTTTTTCTAATGAAAGATGTTTTTAAGCATCACTTTCAGATGAATTTCGAATTTCTACTTAGAAACACTTCATTGTTATCTTCTCCCATTGACAGATAGGAAAAGCTGCGCCACCCTCGCCCACCAAAGACAGGAGGAACAGCATGGGCTCTCCTCTGCGAGGCCCCGGGAGCCCGATGCGCAGAATCAGCCACATAGAGAGACGGTAAGTCAGCTTCTGTGCACTCCACTCGTCAGACATCACACTCATACAGATGGATAGAAGGCTTTTTGATGCATTGATATGTCATGGATTGCAATGGTTTGCTTAGTGCTGGATCCAAGGTTAAATGGAATGTAAGTAAATGAAATGGGTTGTGTCGTGGAAGTAAATCGTCATTTTTCTGTTGTACTGTTGTATGTGTTGTGATTTGTGTGTTTTAGACCTTCCACTGAGAAGAAAGTGTTGGAGAAAAAACCACCCACAGACTTGAATGGATACCAGATCCGAGTCTAAGGGAGGACGTGAAACTCGACCTGTTCAGTAATGAGACTTATTTACAAGGTGCTAGACCCTTTAAGGTTGTTGCTGTGTGTTTGAGGTTTGAATCTAATGTACCAGTTAACCTATTCTGGGGGCCTGTTTTTAAATAGGTCACCAGCAACTTTGTAGGTGCAAAACATTGCACAACAAAACATTCATCCATCCATAAGGTTTTGGACATCACTTGAATCAAACACTTTTCAAGAGACGGACAAGACAACAAATTAATGTAAATGTGCTAATAGACATATCACAGTGTTGGAAAATTGGCTCTTTGAAAGGACTTGGTTGTGTGTGAATTTTTTTTATTGTTATGTTCAATTCTGTACTTCAGTATAAAATACACGTTATGTACTTTTAAATTTTGAGCTCCGCAGAGCCGCACCTGCTTTTATAGTGAGTAGTTGGCAAACCACTACCCCTTGTGCCTTTAATGAATATAAAGTTTGGAAAAACTGCAGCCGTGATTTTTTTTTTAAAAACTCTTAACACTTTTAGCTATGTAAGCATACAGCAGTGCAACTTCTATTCTCTAGCCTTTAAATGAACAGCTCCTCTTGTATGAGCCCTTTTTGTTATCTTCTAGAAGACCATTAGCATGTCATCTACTGAATGGAGATGTACAGGGGGGGACTATCATATACATTACAACATTTTATGAGCATGAAAAGTGATAGGATCAACGGGATGTGAAGTATATCAATGACTGAGGATAGCATACCTTTCAAATGAGGGCGGAAACAGTTTTTACCAGTTTGTAATGTGTCACTTTTCGACATTGTTTGGTTGTGGATTATTACCTTTTACTTGGTACGTGTTCCCTTGCCTTATTTGTAGCGTTTTTTTCTACCCTGTTCCTTGGCGACTTTAAGGAGTTTCCAAGTGATTTTTTTACATTATACGCATGGTGCACATACAGTAGGTGGGTTTACAGCATTCGTCTGGATTTGTTATGCTTTAAAAGCAGGTTCTGTCGTTGTGTAGCTCCTTCAGTATTACTAATCACACGATACACGTCGTTTAACTAACCATGCACTGTTGTCATGCCACACAGTACAAAATTGTGTAAAAATGTGTAAATGTTTTCATCACAATGCTACAAAAATGGCCCTGCTTTGTACCAAAAGATTGTCATTGATCTACAATATAAAAATAAACACTATGGATGTGTCAAACAGAACACTTTTTTTCTGTTTCTGCTGGCCAATATATGCAACAGCAATGGACTTGCTTTGTCAACCCATGTGAGGACAACACAACACAGCTATAGAATAAGATTAACGGATTGAAGGATTAAATTGATTGATATGAAAAAAAGGCCTATGACGCTTAGGTTTTATCGAGGATGTCCTCAAATGAATTGCAGTGATCTGTCAGCTTCTTGCACATGTAAAAAAAAAAACAGGTAAATATCCTGGGTTGGTTTGGCAGATCTCTCTCCTCCCCACCCTCATGGCTGTCTCTGTATACAAAGAAATCTTGCTAGCAGCGCTACACAAGGAGATTCAAAGCTGGTACGTTTTGTTTTTGTATATACTGTATAATGCCCATCCTTTCATAAAATGTATGAAAGGGGACATTTAACACACACACACGTTACACACTCTGCATTATTTAATCTCCATTCATTTTTAAGTCCTGTCGAGACTATATATTTATTTAAATATTTCCTTTCTCATATATGTGTCTCTATGGCTGTTTAATGGGCCTGCTGGATACATATTTGATGTTGTACTGGTGCAGCTGCTGGATGGGTGTTATGCTGGCTGGAGGAGATGCTCTTAAAACAATCTAAACTGCTTGCAGGGAGAGGTACTTTATCCTGACTACACATGGAGAAACCCGACAAAGTCCAGATACCAACACATTGGGGATTGGCTACAGTAGAAAGCATAAAATCATTCATTGATAATGTATACATCCTGAACCATGTTTAGGTTTATGAAAAATATCAAATATATTGTTAAATGTTAACATATGCATAGTGCAGTCTAAGCTGCATAAAATAAGCAACCCAGTGAGGCAGAGATGTGTATTTGGCAGCAATTTGAGTGCATCTAAAATGTCTGCTTTGGTTGCAGGTTTTGGTTACATTCCTCACTGGAATTTAATCCACTTATGTATTTGCATGGTTTGTTACCTTTGCCCATGTGAAGAGATTGCAGCACATTTACATGAAACACATTAAATGTTTTCAATTTAAAATATCCCGGTGAACGTTGGATTTGTGAGCCTGGGTTTGAACAACGGTCTGAAAGCCACCCAACAGTGAGATGTGCAGGTTTGAAATAAGATTCCCACCAAGGACAGAACACATCAGTGGACATTCTACTCTATATTGTACAGGCAAAGCTCCTTGACGTAAGCCCCCATAAGACAGACAGATAACACCATCAGCAGCATCCACATGATAGATCTAATCACATTATCGACAAAGACATACACTATCCACATGTCTATGGCTGTCTAGAGCCGTTTCAATAAAGACTGAATGATCGCGGATACATTAGAACATTTATTTTTTTTCTTCAACATGGAAAACCTTTACATGCTTCTACTGTCCGAATTAACATTACTGAAAGAAAACTGTTTAACATGAATTCCCCAAAAAACTAAATAAATTGAAATTCTAAAACAATTACCGTCTCATAAACTGGGGGAAATAAAGGCAATTGATCCAGGTCTCAGAAAGTAAAACTACATAATAGTATAAACTATTAGAAAACGCAAACATTCTTTCAAAAAATAAAACATCTTTAACATATTCCCATATTGGCACTTTGAAGCAAAACAATATATGTATCCCCTCCACATAACCGCGTCCCCTCCACCATCCTTCCAACTTTGGTGCAGGCATTACATCCAGGTGTGTCCCATGTATAACATAAAAGGGTCTTAAAAGTGTTGAGGGCTAAGCAAACGCTATCTGTCTGGTGGTGGTTAATGTCATCCGTGTCTGTTACAACTCCCTGGTGCAATGCCTCCCTCCTCTATGATGCAGGGCTCAGGTCCAGCTGAAATTTGGCCAGGAGGCTGAGATGGTCAGAGGGAAAATGCTGATTGGGTAGGCCCTTCATCGACCACAGGTCCCCCTCGGAGAGGAGGGAGAGGTAGCCGGTCAGCTCGAGGCTTCCACTGAGAGCCGATGCAAAGCCTGAGAAAAAACAAACGCAGCTAAATGATCGGCCATCATCATCATCATCATCATCATCGTCGTCGTCGTCATCTATAGCAATTCACGCATTCAGTGCATTTTTTTCAAAACGGTTGCCTTGAAAGGCCTGAAGATGTGACTGGACAGCATCAGAATCTGAATTCACACGCTCACACACCCTTCTGATCGTCTGACGGCGGGTCACATTTGGGGGTGTAGAAGATGTAGTCGACCGTGGCGCCGGCCTCCGAGTGCAGGGTGGTGACTTCTGGGTGGCCCAAACCCGGCAGAACGTGCTGATAGACGGAGCGCAGGCCCAGCCCGTGACTGAGGACGGGACCCATGCTGTGGTAGACCAAATGCATCACTCATCTGTCTTGATCAGAGACAGCGTTTATCCATGTGCTACAATGATTTTTTTTTTGACGCCATTAGCTCTATCTCTCATAACCTACCTTGACGCTTGAGGGAAGGTCTTCCCAGAGATGTCTAAGGAAAATAAAAAGGGGGGTGAAACCACCTTAGCAATTGAACTGAAGAGGATATGAATACACACGTGGTTTTGTTTAGCAGGAGGAAGAGGCGGAGCGGTCAGACCTGGTGTATTGTCGGTCACGTGGGGAATGAATACTAGGTCAGCGGGCCTCACGGAAGCAGCCGGACACAGGCGCAGCTGCAGGAGAAAGTCGTGGCTGTATCGATGCTTCCCTGCAATACAACCAAGTAAGAGAGTTTGAGCTTCACTGCCCAACAGTGGCAAAAAAACAGCCACTAGTTATGTCAGTAGAGAATCAACAGCATGCATTTAAATAACATGTCCACTCGTGTGAACAATTTGTGGCATCCGGGGTGTTGCGTTTTCCACAGAGTTTAAGAAAAGTCCAACCTTCTTTGTGATCGTGGCGTTCACACTTCTCCTGGCTGCTGGTGTACTGGCACCGGTGGGTGACGCCCAGAGAGCTGGGCCACAGCGGCGCATAGAGTCTGTCGTGATTGGCTCTGTAGGACAGATCCTCCACGCCCGACACCTACCACACACAAAGACCATGCCCCCATAGCACAAAATGCAGTTGGTAAATAACCTCCTTCCTGTATGCAATGACCCAATGAATACATACGGGGCCGACGTTCTGTCTTGCTTTGTGGTTGTAGTACGATTACAGTATTGATCATTAGGGTGAGTGTGCTCTTTGCCTCACCATCCAGGCCGGGAGGCCGTGGTAGTAGAGCTGACCCGAGGTGATGAGCTGGTACAAGGGCATATGCGGAACCACGTTCAAGTCCCCGCACAAGATCACATTGCATTGCTGACCTCCGCTCTTGCAGGCTTTGACCACGGCGTCGACCTCCGCCAGCACTATGGCCAACTGGGCCAGCTTCACGTCCCCCCTCCGGGGGTTAAACAGCAGGTGAGTGTTGGCGACGCAGATGGGTGGGGCTTGCGCGGCGACCTCAGAAGACCCTGGGGGGAGAGTGGGCTGGAGCAGCAGGCAGATGCCCACGTTGTCCCGGTCCAAGAGTACCGTTTCTGGCCGGAAGAACTCCAGCAGGCTGGTTGACATCCCAGAGAACCGGTCGCCGCGGTAACAGGTAGCACAGCCATCCGTCTTGGTCCCAGTTCGGCGCTTGTACACACATTTGTAGCCTAGGGTCCGGGAAACGTTTTAGCGCATAATGTCCACTTTGTCCACTAGGGGCCATGACAAGAAAAGACTGAAAGGCCTAGGATTATACTTTATGGAGGCAGGTTAGAAACTACTGCATTTTGTATCAATTCATAACAAAACATTAACACCATTTTGCATGGAGACTGAAACCATTCTGATTTCAATCCATGTGCAAACAATCAAACAGTTGTCATCAATCATTAGCCATCAACATATTGCTTCATTCTGACGAAACGACTAGTCTACAGTTAAAATACGACATCATTGTCAGCTCTGACAGACCGATTTGTGAGAGGAACGGATGCAGCTGCTCCTTGTAGTGGTCCTCCTGGACCTCCTGGAGACACAAGATCTACACACGGGATAAAAACGCAACAACAGTTGCTTGCTACCCAGCACTTAAGCCTTTCAAAAAATGATCTCACTGCAGTAACTTGTCAAAAAGAGATAGGTTGGCCACACATACATCTGGCATCCATCTGAGTATTTCCTGTTGGAGCAGTTGGCAGCGGTTGCTCCAGACCAGCACCTCCAGTGGACAGTGGGAGTACAGCTGCTGGTTGGCCTCCAGCAGGTCCTGGGCCAGGATGTTGTAGGACATGACGGTAAAGGGAAACGAGGCACACTTGGGGTCTGTATCGCAGGAGCTGGGGGTCTTCGAGGGCCCCTCTGCTGTAGTCCGGCTCTCGCTCACCTCCTCCCAAACTCTCCAGACCACTGGTCAAGCAGGCAGGTACACACAAACATAACAAGTCCAGGGAACCCATTGCTTTCATTTTCCCTTTAGTAAACAAGTCATTGTGCAGGCATTAGCACATCACATTTCATAGGCTGAGGTGATTTTATTTTACTTATTTGTACTACCGTACTGCCAGTATAAAATATAATCTAGTCATCTAAGCAATGCACAATTGGTATTTCAACTCAGTGTACACTTGGCTTCAACAAGGGGCATGACAATACATAATTTTACACATTGCTCCATTAAAACTAATACTGAGATTACGCTCACCCTCTGGCTCGTGTTGGAATAGTGGGTAGTAGCTCATGGATGGAAACTGCAGCAGTGGGCAGTGAACAACATCGGCCAGGCCTGGACCTGTGGAGAAGTGCCAACCAGTCTGGGGACCACAGCTCTCCTCCTCCGCCTCAGTCTCCTCTTGGTGGGCCTGACTATCTGAGAGTAGGGACCGTAGATCCAACACACCTGCCTGCTTTCCCATTATTATGTGTTCTGTGTATTCATCCCAGCGTTCTATCCATGGAAGTGGCGCCGGGACTTCAGGCTCCTCAATGCCAGCGGGTTTGCATGATTCCACTGGAATCGTACGGTCCACGGTTTGCACTAGAGCCAAGTTATCCGCCACCAATGCATCTTGATGCTGCAGTACTGAGCCGCTGCACTCGGATGGCTTCATTTCACTCAGATTCATATCAAAGACCTGTTGGTGTAGGTGTGTTGCAGCGTGCTTGTGTTGGACCGGGGGATCCCAATGGTCCATGAGCCTCTCTTCACTCGTCCCTCCACTCGGTGTCTCATCTGCCGTTGAGAGAGAGGGGACATTTTTTCCTTGCCACTGTCGCATTAATTGCTCATGGAGGGAATCTGTTGGGTCTCTGAAAATAACATTAAGAGTTTTGGTCTTGACAGGCGCTAAATGTAAAGTGTCTTGAGATAACTTAATACAATTGAACTGATTTGCATTAAATAAATAATGAAACCGACCAAAACATTAGCGCGTGCGTCTTGACGTCATCGTACGTATAACTTCATAGAGAAGAAACACGCGCTAGCTGCTGATGCTGCTTCTAAATATAGACCACACAAGGCAATGCGATACCAGTTCACGTCTACAGAAAATAAATCCTTATTGAAATGAAAGCACTGTTCAAATCCTACGTTCACCACAGAAGTAACTCCAATATCACACACGACAACACTCGATCACGTTTCATGTGCTGCCGTGGGCAAATTTCTTCTAAACGCCTTCAACCAAATAAACAGAATTTTGGGATATATTTTAAGAATACAACAACACCACGACTGCAAACCCAAGCAACCATTACCTGTGTAGCGACCCAACAAATACCGTGATATCGGGTAAAGCCCATAAAATAACAAGCTGCCAATCATGCTGCCGGGTTCCCTCGTCTGCTAAAGCGCATGCGCATTGGGGCGCAGGTGAGTCGTAGATGGGGGTAATGAAAGTAAAGTACAGCGTTTTTCTAGTCGTTGCTTCCAAAGATCAATGCTTTACAGTTCACTCATGTGTTTAGGTTTCTTAAATATAGTTTTTTTTAACCTGACACGTGAGAGAGAGAGAGAGAGAGAGAGAGAGAGAGAGAGAGAGAGAGAGAGAGAGAGAGAGAGAGAGAGAGAGAGAGAGAGAGAGAGAGAGAGAGAGAGAGAGAGAGAGAGTTCCACACATCCATTGTTTGGTCCTCTCCACGTGAGGAATTTTACCTGTGGAGGTGGGGGTTGTGTCAAGTTCAAACACAAGCTATGGGGAGAGAAAAGTCCTAGAAATATGATAATGAAAGATGGTAATAAATTAAGAGGTGATTCTGTCAACGTGTCTCATTCACTAACTCAGTGTTGCCAACTATTGGTATCTTGGCAATTTAAACATCTAGAGCAATATGCGACACCTGATAGACGACAGCCAATTTGCAGGACAATCTTAACTAAATGTCGTAACTAAAAAAAACATTTTTTCTGTGGCTTACATATACCACTAGAGGGCACCATTTGATAAAAAAAGGTAAATACATTGCTGCAACAATTTCTTTATTCTTTAAGTGATACCCAATTATAACAGGTCAACAACATATTTCGTCGAATATCTATAACATGCAGAATGATATGGCTGCAACTTAGATGCATTTATTAAATATAGGCCTATTGGATCCACAAACAAAATACATGTTGAGACATATATCGTGTGTTCATTATGGCGAGGCAATATTAGAATTCACTTTGGAGTAGGCTACATTGCAATGTAGGCCGTTTTTGTATAAACCAATTTGAAGATATTTGTGGGGAGATAAACCAATGTGCTATCATAATTTAAATAAACCTATAAAAAGCATCATTAATGGATGGCACCAAATCTGGTCTGTAGGCGACTGCATTCGAAAAATGCTCATTCGAGCCAAATTCAGTGCCGATTTTAATTGACAAATTGCTGCTTAAGATACATACACTAGGCAATCTTTATAAGTCAATGGCTCTTTTCAGCTTGTATGGGGCAAAAAAAATGTAGAAAAGCAAAATCTAGATTTGAATTAGGAAATCATGATCACAATCAAATAATCCGATGCCTCTTATCAAAAACCACGTGCCTGGTGCTGACCATGGTGCTGAATTGTCTCTGGACTGTAACTGCTTTCCCTGGAGATGATGATGGAATGCTCCAATTGACATTTCCTCAAAGATCACATCAGTTTACTCGGGAAGCATTACTCTCTCACACACACAGACACACAGACAGACACACACACACACACACACACACACACACACACACACACACACACACACACACACACACACACACACACACACACACACACACACACACAACCTCAAGATACATGGGTAGACATCAGTTTAATTACGTGGGAAGACATTCGAGAAAGTCGTTTCTTCAACGTGTCATGTCACTGAGACGATAGACCCCTACAGGCGTACTTCTCCACTGCACGGCTGTGTGCTCGCCATCCACAGACCGTCCCCCATTTGCTCCAGCAGCAGCTCAGCGATGGCTCACAGCACACACACACACACACACACACACACACACACACACACACTACACACACACACACACACACACGCACACGCACACGCACTCTCTCATCACACACCACACACACACACACACACACACACACCACACACACACACACACACACGAGCGCGCGCGCGCTCTCTCCTCCTCCGGGCAAGTTGCAAGTGAGCGAGCGTGAGTGACTGGGCTGCAGTAGTTTCTGCTCCGGGCTCCCCCCTTTACATTGCCGTGGATTAGCTATATATGCTAATATCGACAAGGACGAGAGAGAGAGAGGAGCAGCGCGCGTGCTGCGAGCCGACAGTGGAGGCTTCCAGAGTCTCCCAAAGAGGCTCTTTATCAGCCATGACTGAAGGTGGAGAAGGAGAGGACGAAATCCAGTTCTCCGAACTGTAAGTAGTACATCCCCGCCGCCCGGCACGAGGTTCTCGAGCGGCGGCGGTGGTCTAGAGAAACGTGTAGCCGCTTCATGACGCGTACTGTCTGCCGCCGTGTCTGAGACGGCTCACACACTACAGAGTGCTGGAATCGGCTGGGAATTTTTGGATCAGCCGGTGCATCTTGCGGACCTCTGGTCATGCTCCGGTATAGTGGGCTACCCCCATTGTTACAAAAGCGCGGCTTATTGGTGATGCCTATCTTGTTTCTTTTTTTTTTCTTCTTTTTTTTGTGGGTGGGGGTTGGGGGGCTGTGGGTTCTGCAGTCCAGTCTTTTTTATATGAAGGTTGATCGTCAATTATTCCTTCTGCCTATGTAAAATGTACGTGGATGTATCCATTGGTGTCGTTGTAAAGCAGGTGTAAAACGCTGCATATTGTATTGCAAAAGCTTGATGAATGATAATTAAGTTTGGGGACATAGCTAATTTGTATTGCTGAAAGGTGTCTGGCAGTTTGTCATTGTGTGTAATCCGCGTGTTGATTGTAGTCCCGAGTTGAATAGGATGCAGCTGCAAATGTACGTGATCTACACTGACGTGTGTGTCATAGTACTTGTTTCACCCAAGAGTTTAACTGATGGTTTAATTCGATGCTCTGCCTAATTGGCCATTGAATGGCTCTAAATATCCGTGTGAGCAGAAATAATTACGAGGTTTCCTGTGGAAACTAATATTGTGGTGACATATCATGCATGTTAGCCCCCCCCCCCCCCCCCCCCCCCCCCCCCCCCCCCCCCACCACACACACACACACACACACACACCCTTCCTAAGACATTACTCCCTAAGATAGAAATAAATGTATTGTGGGTTTTGACAGTATCACTGTCCCCTCCTTATAACACCTCATACAGAGGTTTAACCGACATCCTTTTCAAAATAACAGATAACTAGGATGTTTTTCCCCCACAGCATCAAGCCTGTAGCAGTCCACACATCCACCCTTCACAGACAGTCTAAATGTATATAAACACTAACACGTTGAAGTGCTGCTTTTCAAATCATCCTGTTCTGTATTTTTTTAGAGAATATTTTTTTTTATTTGATCGACAATATTCTATCGACAATATTTGGCAACACCAATGGTTTCCAAAGTAACAGCTAACATATTTTGGATCTCACAAAGTACTGTAAATAGTAATCTAACATTTTGAAGAAAGATTGCCCCACTCTTTCGGCATTAGTCGAGAAGCTGCGTGAGATTTCTTACACAGTCAGTGTTGGTTTTCAGACGGCTGCATGTTGTAGTTTATTGCTCATCTCAGCTAGCCATCGGCTCCTCTCCAGCTGTACTGAGACCTCTTATGCGCTTTGATTTCACCACCCGTAGAGGTCACCACATCAGCATGCCACTGCCCCCCAACCGAGCCGGCATTTCAGCACCACCACCACCCCTGCTTCACCCTTCTGAGATGAAGCTTAAAATCACACTCAAAGTCACTAATCGGTGCCTATGAAGCCAAACTTCGGATGGCGCACCCTTTTTGCCTGTTTATTTGTATGGTGTTCATCAAAACTAGCGGGGGATCCGCTGT
>JAXIVH010000014.1:4959587-4980242 GCA_036785325.1 Urophycis tenuis | reverse complement strand
CATGGCTCCGGAGCGGAGTGACCCCCCCACTGTCAGCCCCCCTCCCTTCCCCCCCCACCCCCCCCCCCCGCCATCCATATCCATCACATCCTCACCTCCTCATCTGTTTTACAATGCTCGGTCACACACAGACCATTCCTATTTCTGAGAATTGTCAGCTCCAGACACTCGTGTTATCGTTTCCCGCAATCTTCATCATTGCTTTTGTTGTTTTTCTCCCCCATTTTCAATCTACGACCCCCCCCCCCCCCCCCCCCCCTCAACACACACACACACACACATACACACACACACACACACACACACACACACACACACACACACACACACACACACAAACACACACACACACACACACACACACACACACACACACACACACACACACACACAAACACACACCACACAGCATGCCCTCATGTCCTTCACACTGGTTCATCTCCTAGCTGGTATTAGTGTTCAAGCCACGTTCGGCTCTCCTCCAAGTCCCTCCTCCTCCTCCTCCTCCTCCTCCTCATCCTCCTCCCTCCTCACACCTGCTGCAGCACAGTGTTAAGTGGATCAGGAGACAGCGTCTCCCCCCCCCCCCCCCCTCCCTCCTCCCCCTCCCTCCTCCTTCCCTCCTACCCCTTCTTCCACTGGTGCTGAGTGACCCTGTCTGGGTTGGCTAGGATATATGTGGGTGTGGCCTGATGTGTGTGTGTGTGTTGGTATGTGTGTATGTGTGGGTATGTGAGAAAGTGTGTGTGTGTGTGTGTGTGTGTGTGTATATATTTGTGACAATGTGTGTGTGTGAGTGTGTGAGAGTCCCTGTGTGTGTGTGTGTGTGTGTGTGTGTGTGTGTGTGTGTGTGAGTGAGAGCAAGAGTGTATAGGTGTGTGTGTGTGTGTCTGTGTTAGCGATAGAGAGTGTTTATAGTTGGGTACGTGTCTGTGGTGTGTGCATTTGTGTTTATGTCTGTGTTTAAGCCTGTGTGTGTGTGTGTGTGTGTGTGTGTGTGTGTGTGTCTGTGTGTGTGTACGCGTGTGTGTGTGTGTGTGTGTGTGTGATAGCGCGAGAGATAGAGAGTGTTTAAAGGTGTAGACACACAAAAAACACTGACACACACACACACACAGTGTCTGTGATTGTGCCTGTGCGCATTCCTTTGTGCGTGCGCACAATCTCTCCCCCCCTTTCATCCCCCCCACCTCTCTCTTAGACGTCGTCTTAATTAATATGTATGAGGGTGTCAACACAGAAGTTGTTCCTGGCCGGTGTGTGTGTGTGTGTGTGTGTGTGTGTGTGTGTGTGTGTGTGTGTGTAGGTGTGTGTGTGTGTATGTGTGTGTGTCTGTGTGTGTGTGTGTGTGTGTGTGTGTGTAGGTGTGTGTGTGTGTGTGTGTGTGCTTACTTTAAGGTGTCTGTCTGCCTTTGGCTGACATTGCATTGCCACGAGTTAGGCTGACACCCGGGCTGAGAAACTCTCTCAACCCCCCCCCCACCCCCCCCCCCCCCGTACATCACCCTCGGCCTCCCGATATGTAACGCCGCGCTGCCTCCCATCAGCGTGTCATCATCTTTTTTGGGCTGACGCCTCTCGCCCCCTGCCCCTGATTCATCCTTCGCCGCGTCGGTTTGTGTCTGCAGCGGCGCTGATCCGGGGGAACAGGAACAACTGCACTCAGTTCTCCAACAACCTGGACTGGCTCGTCAGCAAGCTGGAGAGACTCGAGTCGTCCTCAGGTACGCACGCACGCACGCGGCCGCCACCGACGAGTCACGAGTCAGGTGTCGTCGGTGTCGTCTCGCGGTCTCTCCGAGCCGAGCAAACTTCTGAGACGGCGCCGGGAGCTCGGTCCTTGACACCGAAAGCCGCGAGGGGCCGGGGGGGGGGTGCGCTGTACCCCCCGGGGTTCCTGTTTTCGTTACAGAGATGTTCTACTGGGGAAAACGCTTGTACGTGTTGAGTGGATGACGTTTGGAAAAGGGGATTTTTTAAGACGTGCGGTTCTACACGAACCCGGTCTACACGTCGATGTGAAGCGTTTTTAGTTTACCGCCGCTGGCTGTGTGGTTTTGTCGCCCGTTAGGCGCTTCCAGAGCTACGCCTGCAGCAACATGATTGGTCGAAACAAAGATGAATGAAATGCGAAAAGAAATGCGAAACCCAGATTTGAGCTTGCCTGCCATCTGGCTTGAATATGAATATTTATATTATCATTAATATCAAAAGTCTGATGTCCTGAACTCCTGATAGATTACATCATACAAAGTTTCATGTTGCACATAGTTACACCACTGCATTGTAAAATACTTGATGTTATGTTCGCTGGTCGCAACAACATTCTCTGGGCGTGTGTTATTTTTTTCGGGACCCCCCTCAGCAAATCCAATGTTAAAATCATCGCTCTAACAGTTAGAGCGCTAGGTCACGGTTGTGTTATTCAGTATCATTGAGTCCATGTTAGAGTCCGTGTTAGATTCTGTGTTAGAGTCCGTGTCAGAATCCGTGTTAGAATCTGTGTTAGAGTCCATGTTAGAGTCTGCGTTAGAGCCTGCGTTAGAGTCTGTGTTAGAGTCCGTGTTAGAGTCAGTGTTAGAGTCTGTGTTAGAGTCTAACACAACCGTCGACCAGATGTTTCAACACAAAAACACAGCTCTGTGGAAGAATAGTGTTGTTGTTTTTTTCAGGGGATTACACCAATCAAAAACCAATAATGTTAAAGATAAAAGTAACCTCACATGTAATCTGGTAACTGTGGTGTAAGCGGAATAAACCAATCTGTGGCGTCCGTTATTGGAAGATAATACACTTTGGGGGTTGGGGATGCGACAGCGAGGCAAAGCTGCATCCCAACCCCCCCCCCCCCCACCCCCCCCCCCCCCCCCCCCCCCGAAAAACACACGATATAGCAATAAAGCAAGGCGCCACCGTTGGTTTATTCCTCACAGAGCAACAGTCACACGCCTTTAACATATGACTGTAGTGTGCATCATACCAGAGGCTTCGCTGGTGCTCGGTATTGACGTATCGAGCTATTCAGCGTGGATGGCATGTTAGAGCAGCGTCATCTGATGTTCTCCCATATCCTGTGTATGGATCATTCTAATCGATGATTCCTTTTTCTGCTTCACACCCACGCACACACACACACACACACACACACACACACACACACACCCACGCACACACACACACACACACACGCACACACACACACACACACACACACACACACACACACACACACACACACACACACGCACGCACACACACACACACACACACACACACACGCACACACACACACACACACACACGGCCAGCATTCTGGAGGTCCTCCACTGCATTCTGATCGAGAGCCCTGAAGCACTTAACATCATCCAGCGAGGACACATCAAGTCCATCATCTCACTGCTCTACAAGCACGGCCGCAACCACAAGGTGAGCTGAAAGGCCATCGTTTATACATGATATCAATGCATACATCCTGTATGTTTATATATATACACCTGTATGATAACCTGTGCAATAACCAGAGAAGCCTACAGATTGTAGATAGGCATGCCGCACTTTCGTCATCAATTCAGTCAGCTTGCCTCAGGCAGCTTCCACGTCGAAACACAAGCCTGCGCCGAGGCTGACACACCAATCATCCGCGACGCGTGACGCCACCGGCAGCAGCAGCAGCAGCGGCGCGCCGATATGGATAGATATGAAAAGGGCGACGGCCCCAATCTCTGAGAGGCTTCTGTCACGCGCTGCACGTCCCTCCTCGAAACGAACGCACACAAAGACATAGAGAGGCTACATGAACTGCGCAGAGAAGCCCCCCCCCCCCCCCCAACCCCCCACCCACCACCCACCCCGCTATGTAGGTATGTTCTCATTAGGGCTTGATGGTACGGCGGTGTGGAAATCATTCGGCGGGAATACAGATTCCTTTTCGTAGCGCCACCCGCCTCGGGGTGTGGTGGTCTCACGGTCGTTGTCTACCCCCCCGAGCCACTGAGCCGCGCGCTTTATTTATTTTTTACGAGCTCAGCGACATCCATCCTCGCAGTGTTTTTTCCTCGGGGGGGGGGGGGGGGGGGTGGGGGATGGGGTGGGGGGGGTTTGATGCAAAGTGCGCCCCCCCCCCCCCCCATCGCGAGCCAATCTGTTTACGATTGCGATGAGATTGGCTGGGGAGGGGGACATGAATCAGGCTGAACGCGTCGTTTTGGATGGAGAACGACCCGGCGATGGGAGAAGAACCCCACCCCCCCACCCTGGTCGGACGGTGCGTCACCACCACAGGCTTTCAGAACCGACCGGTAGAGACATCCATAGTGTTTAACTGTGCACGTGTCCCTCCTACGTCCTATCTGGGTCTGTGTCTCTAATTGGTAGCCCGGAGGAAGATAAACATGGGGGGAAATAGGATGACGTTGTGAACAAATGACAGGGTGCACCGCTCCGCACACACTGTCCTTCTGACCGCATCGGTTCCTCGGGCGATGCTTCACCACCCCCCCCCCCCCACCACCGTCTCCCCCATGCCCCCCAGATCCTGGACGTGCTGTGCTCCCTGTGCGTGTGCAACGGCGTGGCGGTGCGCACCAACCAGAACCTCATCTGTGACCACCTGTTGCCCAAGCGGGACCTGCTCCTGCAGACCCGACTCGTCAACGACGTCCAAAGGTAGGCGAGGGGGGGGGGTGCTGTGCACGCCGCGGTGAATCCAAATGCATCGAAATCCTACCAAAGCATGCGCATACACGCTTCGGTAGGATTGGGAATCCCATCCGAGTGCCTTTCAGAAGGGAGTCGGAACGCTGCGAGACCACGGGGGGGGGGGGGTCGCGGGTTTGATCCCCGCCCCCCTCCCGGCCTCGCCCCACACTGCTGACGTCTGTCTTTTCCTCCCCCCCCGCAGCATGCGTCCCATCATCTTCCTGGGGGTGAGCGAGGGCTCGGCGCAGTACAAGAAGTGGTACTACGAGCTGATGATCGACCAGGTGGACCACTTTGTGACCAGCGAGCCCTCCCACCTGAGGGTGGGCTGGGCCAACACCAAGGGCTACGCCCCCTACCCCGGGGGAGGGGAGGGCTGGGGAGGCAACGGGGTGGGCGACGACCTCTACTCCTACGGCTTTGACGGCCTCCACCTGTGGTCAGGTCAGTGTGCACGTGTGTGTGTGTGGTGTGTGTGTGCGTGCGTGCATGTGTGTGTGTGTGTGTGTGTGTGTGTGTGTGTGTGTGTGTGTGTGTGTGCATGTGCGTGTGTGCGTGCATGCATGCGTGTGTTTGTGTGTGTGTGCAAGTGTGTGTGGTGTGTGTGTGTGTGTGTGTGTGTGTGTGTGCAAGTGTGTGTGTGTGTGTGTGTGAGAGAGAAAAATGGGATAATCTGTATTAATGGTAAGCGATGAAAGCGGGGCTAGTTTAGGTGGTGTTTTGACAGTCAGTGGCCTGCTTCTCCTCTAGAGAGGCTGATTCTATAAATGCCTTTAAATGACACCTTCAATGATACTGAATGACAGTTATTCAAACGCTACATACAGTATATGACACTTAAACAAAGACATATGCTTAACATAATGGCAGAAATAAAATTATAAAATTAGCTATATGTATATCCCAACAAAGGCACACACCATCCACCAATGTAGAATACAGGTAAGCCCAGATTCAGAGTGTTAACATCAACACTGCAAACAACAGCACTCGGTTCTTTGTCAAACGTGAGGCAGCAGGAAAGCCAGGGAGCACAATGGTCAAAGTGGGCGGTGCGTTCAGAAAGCGCTCTCTGCGCGATCGACCCACTGTGTGTGTTGGCCTTTGCTACCCGTGGTCCTTCCAGAATAGCACCTGCATGCCTTCCTTTCAGGTGCGTCTCGCACAGTGCCGGCGCCGGCCAGGAAATGCCACGGAACAGTTTTTTTTTGCCCCGGATCATGGAATCCAAGGACAGAAGTCGCCAACACAACATTTGCGCAAATTAACAAAGAAGTGATTTTTTTCAAAATGAGTGATTTTCATTTTTTTTGCAGAATCTGTTAGTTGAGATCACAGGGAAGCCTCTCCATGTTTCAGATAACAGTATTGGTTTCTTTAAAAGTATACATTTTGTATTTGAAATCGGGTGTGCCAATAGAAAGAGGTGACAACTGCAAATCTTTACGAGGCTTTTTCTCAGTTTTAGCTTTTGTGATGTGCCTACTTTCAAATGGCCACAACTTCCCCAAATATGATATATCAGATTATTATAGAATATCAGATTTCCATGTGTTACACATCATTGAAAAGCGTAGAAACTACACTTTCAGAATCTGCGAATAACTCAAAAACGCCCCAGGGATGACTTGTGTCCCTAGTTTCCGTGACCTGGCACATATTTTGTTGTCTGACAGTTGTGAACTGTTACGATGCGTTCTGAAGCCCGCGGTCCGGGCGGAAACCGTTTAAAGGCGGCGTCTTTGGCAGCGCACTCGGCTGCAGTCGCGACGGGCTTCTTTTTTTGTAATATCTGTTGGAGCAGCGGGAGCTGTCAACGACGGCCGCCAAAGGCAACTGACGTGAGCGCGGCAGTTACGCAACGCTACTGAAGTGGCGCATTTATTATCATAAATTGAATTTGTCAAAATGCGTTTTTTTTCAGGAATACAAAAAAATACAAAAAAGACAAAAACATGGCCTCGATTAAAAATAATGATGCTGACGCCGATCAATGAGATGAATCGCAGCATCCCCGTGTTCAGCTACAGACCTGTACCTGTGAGTGTGTGTCTGTATCTGTGTGTGTGTGTGTGTGTGTTTGTGTGTGTGTCTGTGTCTGTGTGTGTGAACTATGTTGTATACTGGACCTATAAATGTTGAGTAGGTTCATTTTGTATTACCTGTATTAGAGAGCCAGTGAGAGAGAGAGAGAGAGAGAGAGAGAGAGAGAGAGAGAGAGAGAGAGAGAGAGAGAGAGAGAGAGAGAGAGAGAGAGAGAGAGAGGGAGAGAGAAGAGAGAGAGAGAAGAGAGAGAGAGAGAGAGACGGGAGACATCGATACAGAATCGGTAGGGAGGGAGAGAGACTGATTGATTGAGGTGAGAGAGAGAGGAAGATAGAGACGTTGACAGAGATACATCGATGGAGAGAGAGAGAGAGACAATGAGAGAGTGATACATATATTGAGAGAGGGAGAGAGAGCGAGAGAGAGAGAGAGAGACAAAGACAACGAGAGAGGAAAAAAGAACAACAGAGCGAGAGAAGACAGATGGACAGACTGGCAGACCGGGGGAGTCGGGGCGAGGCGCATGGCGAGGCGTCCCTTGACCACAAGGTCAAGGTCAAAACACAGCCAGTGTCGGGGCCGGCGCCGGGTCTGCGCGGCAAACAACCGCACGCCGCTCACCGTCATGGCGTCCGCTTCCTCTGCACCCTCACCACACCCCACGCCACCCCCCACCCCACCCCCCCACTGACAGGTCGCGTCCAGCGGGCCGTGGCGTCCCTGAACCAGCACGTGTTGACCACGGACGACGTGGTGAGCTGCTGCCTGGACCTGGCCGCGCCGAGCGTGTCCTACCGCATCAACGGGCAGCCGGTGCAGGGCATGTTCGAGAACTTCAACACGGACGGCCTCTTCTTCCCCGTGGTCAGCTTCTCGGCCGGCGTCAAGTGAGTACCGCGAGCGGTTTCCCCGTTCTCCTCGCCGATCACACCACCGCTCAAGTCCGGGGGCGAGCGAGCGGCGTCGCGGTTTCTTTCGTAGCCGTGTTTTTTTGTTTTTTTTGCAACCGATCGAAACGTCACTGTCGGTTAGGGGTTAATGTGTAAACGCGCGTAGTGGGTGGAAACAAACTCGTCCGGCCGGTGGTAAACTCGAAGCAAAACGTCTGTAAGGGTTTCAAATCAACACCGTGCAGACCGGCCAACTGTAGATGTACATTTCTGGAAGCGTCATCCATTCGCGGGTTAGTTTTCTTTGGGGGAATTCATCCAGGCGTAGCTCCGCCCCCCTCGCAGCCCTGGATTCCGGCCCAGGCTGTCTCCTCCTCCCAGAAGGTCTGCTGTAACGTAGCAGGACTGCTGGATCCCAGATAATAAGTTCACCGATGGAAAGTGTGTTATTATACCTTGAGATAGAAATGGTAACACTCCTTGGCACCAGGTGAACATTGCACACACACGCGCGCACACACACACAGGCACACGCGCGCGCACACACACACACACACACGCATGCACACACACACACACACATACACACACACACACCTCAAAAAAGGCATGGATTTGATTTAATCCACATTTATCCCAGTTCTAATACATTAATCCACAAGGTCCTGTGAACTTACATAGGTGAAAATTTGCTGGCGTCTATTTTCTCTCTCTCTCTCTCTCTCTCTCTCTCTCTCTCTCTATTTTTACCTTCTCTTCAGAGCATGATTGACAGGACTTTGAAATAAAATTTCATGCTCAAGCAGCTTTTTCAATGATTCCATGATTGACCGTGTTCTCAGAGCAAAGGGACATTTCTAAAGCCATCACTCTTACTCCAGAGACATGGACAACTCGCAACTTATAACTTAGAAATGAACCCTAGCATTGGATGCATCCACATTCAACTTATTAATTACAGTAACGTGTTTAAAGCATAACTATTTTTATATTTTGTGGTGTGGATTTGCAGTCCATAGAGAACAAACGTAACAGGTTCCATAGCTTATCCAATTGTATTACTGTGCCATTATCCTCATTATCCAGCACAATGCAGCAATTCACATTTCCCTGTCAGATACTCTCAAAAAGAAAACTTTAAGTTAGTTCTAACTGTAAGTGAGGAAGTTGGATCCAAAATATAAATAATACGAAAATGAAGTCATCATGTTTATTGTCGTTTTGTTTTTGGGAGGTTTTTCTACTCAGTTTTAACATTGTTTGTTGTATTCACGACAGCAAGCCGTTGAAGTAATGTCGTCGGTTGCTCTGGCAATATTCACATTCACGCGACAAATGTGAAGAGAGATTCAGCTTGGCCGTGCATGCCTTCCCCAGCAATCCACAAAGAACTAGCGCTAATGGCCTGATTAGCATTAGCTCGCACTGCTCACATGTCAGATTTTGTCTCCCTTGTTATCAATATTACATTTAATTGTAAGAAAGGCTTCTATTCCCTGTGAATGGGGAATACACTATCGCTGAGAAAGTCGATAATGAAATGGGGGGGAAAAAAGATGTGAGTCATTTGTTCACTTGGTAGTAGGCAGTGGGCCTGCGGAGACTTAAATTGAATATTTAAAATTAGAATCAGCCCCATATTCACGGTCCGAGTTATACTGGCTCTACCATAATGGTTTTTAACAAGCTGATTGCGCTGGGTCACATGAGATTTAATACTTGAACTAAATCAATTACTCTGTTTTTTAACATCTTTTTTTGGGGGGGCTTACAAAATATAATTTAATTCAGCAACTGTTTGAGGAACACGAAGCTCTTTGTTAGTTTTTTTTAATAAACAAAAGAGTTTAGCGAATTGTGTATGAATATATTACAACGCGCGATGTATTCTTTTATATCTGGTTGAAGTGTTTGCATTGCTAAAATTCAATTTGACGTCAAGAGGAAAGAACAGGGGCTGAGAAAACAACATGAACTCACCATAAATGGTCCACACACTCTCCAGACTACATCCTGTACATAAGAACTGCATCATGCAGCAGAAGAACTGCCCGTTCTTCTGTCATCAACCGGCTATTTTGAATCCACAGAAAGCTTCAGGGGCGAGAGAGAGAGAGAGAGAGAGAGAGAGAGAGAGAGAGAGAGAGAGAGAGAGAGAGAGAGAGAGAGACGTTTGGCAGCCGAATACGCAACGATGCTGATGTAGTTTAGAAACTCAACAACACGATAACTTTGGCTGACCCCTTATATCCAGCCGCGTCTTATCTCGCCATCTCTGACAACGCCACCTCAAAAAAAAAAAAAAAAAAAAAAAATGAAATACTCGATAGCATATTTCGAAGGCTCAGGGCCAGGGGCATGGGGTGAGATGGAAGATTGCTGTTTAATCTCAGTTTTCTGTTGACGCCTGCTTGCCATCAGCAGTTCACAGTACAGTAGGGTGACCGAACGTCTTCCCAGTCTGCCTTTCTGGTGCGGTAGCTGCCCCTGGAAATGCCTATCCCTAGATATTGTTTGTATTTTTTAAAATATATGAATATTTTTTGAAAAGGCCAAAGGTTGTAGCTTTCTTATGAATATTTATTTCAAGAGAGCCCCTGTTTCTATATAATAGGCTGCGGCATGACCTTGCTGCACGAGGGTCGACTTTATACCATAAGCAGGCATGACGGATCATAAACAACAGGAAATAAATACAATATGGAGCTATTTCCTATTCAAGGAGCTACTTTGGTTCGCTTTTGGATGGTTTACCAAAACTTGAAACAAATCATAACATTGTAACATTGGGCTTGAATAACCCAAAATGTTAGCAACATTCTTCACTTCAGAAATCTGGTCACCATACTAACCATGCTAACACTCCTGTGTTAGCACATGTGCTACATGTTGCTAACAGAGGAGTTGCTATGTCACACTTGCCTTAACTCCCGGTCGGTTCCGTCTTGGCATCTTTGGCCTTAGTCATCGAGCCAAGTCATGGCAAGTGCATGCGTTATGAAAACCACTCTGACCACGGAGATATACCAGCAGGCCTTCACCAACCTGCTGTTCAGAGACCAGAAGTACCGTGAAATGACTTCTGAGACCGGCGGAGGCAGTGCTCCGCTGACCTCTGTTAACCCAGATGAAAATGTGACAGCATTACTGTCGGCCAGGCGCCGGGGGGGGGGGGGGAGAGAGAAGAGAAAGTGTCTTTAATGACCTGCCTTACAATCCTCTCAGGAGTGGGGGGGGGGAGTCCGGCTCCATTGGGGTTTCAGGTATGAAGACAAACGTATGTAAAGAGCCACTGGAGGACTACGACAGAACTGGGCTGTGCTCGTTTTCAGGTTATGAAACGACAGAGCGGAAGACTTTTCGTGACACAACACAGGTGGAAGACAGGCGTCCAAGGCGAAGTTAGACTCGGAGGGCAGGATAGTGTAATTGCTTGGGTGTTCATTTGCAATTCGAAAGAGTCTGAGTTTCGATCCCAGACGTCCACACCCTCGCAGTAGGCGTTGTGAGAAGACATAGTGCATCTTAAACTATATTATATTACACAAAAATAATACAATAATAAATATAATAATAATAATAACAACAATACATAAATACATAACTACAAGCCTTCATAAATTAATACATAAAAAACATAACAATTCAAATGCTTCTTAAAAAGTCTTAGCTGTCCGACGGTTGTAAAGTGTTCAGTTTACCATCTGTTTAGATGACTATCTCGTCAGGTCCGGGGGAAAAAAACCAACCCATAAAGTACATTTCCACCCCAATGCATTAAAGATACTGGTAAGCCGCCGTCCAGTAATGGCACAAAACATCAAACGAAGTATCCGTGTTAGTGTTTTTTTAATCTAAATGTTTAATGCTCCATTCCATCATATTTATGCTGCGTATCAATTATGCATGACAAAATAAATGGCTTATATTACCCCGCTGAATGTTTCAGCGGGGGCCCCAGCGTAAATAGTCACGTGCGTTTCGGTGAAAGTGCGACAAAAAAATAACCGCCCATGGCGCCCCCGGAATCTCTCTCCGGCGCTCCGCCACGCTCCGTCCACAGGGTGCGCTTCCTGCTGGGCGGTCGCCACGGCGAGTTCAAGTTCCTGCCGCCGTCGAGCTACGCGCCGTGCTACGAGGCGCTGCTGCCCAAGGAGAAGATGAAGGTGGAGCCGGTGAAGGAGTACAAGAGGGACGCGGAGGGCGTGCGCGACCTCCTGGGCACCACCCAGTTCCTGTCCCAGGCCTCCTTCATCCCCACCCCGGTGGAAACCGGCCAGGTGAGACGCCATGTTTTTTTACCGCCATCAGCAATGGTGAATCGATGTGTGTCTGGTCGTTGTGCTGTTTGTATTCTGGGAAATTCACAGCAATTTGCCACGTTGTCGTCGCCAAGCGGCACCACGGTCCCACCCTGGTGATTTGAATCTTTATTGGGGCAGCCGCGGCCTACTGGTTAGGGCTTCGGACTTGTAACCGGAGGGTTGCCGGTTCGAACCCCGACCAGTACGAACAGCTGAAGTGCCTGTGAGCAAGGCACCTAACTCCTCACTGCTCCCCGAGCGCCGCTGTTGGCAGCTCACTGCCTCGGGATTAGTGTGCTTCACCTCACTGTGTGCCTCACCATCACTGTGTATTGAGTGTATTTCCACTAATTCACGATTGGGTTAAATGCAGAGACCAAATTTCCCTCACGGGATCAAAAGAGTAATTCTTCTTCTTCTTCTTCTTCTTCTATTCCTACAAAGCTTTTGCTTGATATTTTACACATTTAAACTTCTTCTTCTCTGTCTTTCTTTCTCTGTCTTCTCTGTCTTTCCTTCTTCTTCTCTGTCTTTCAGATCATCATGCCTCCCCACCTAGAGAAGGTTCGGGACAAGCTGGCCGAGAACATTCATGAGCTGTGGGGGATGAATAAGATAGAGTTAGGCTGGTCCTACGGCAAGGTAAGAAATACACTTTGGGTTTGGTACAGTGTGGGTTTCTTTGTTCCCCTCCCCCAACTCTTCACACATCTAAAGTATAACACATAACATGGTGATGTCATAAACATGATCAACTCAATTGGAGCAAAAATAAATTATGCATCTGCATTTTTAGAACACAAATATAAATATGTTTCATATAAACAATTTTGTGTGTAATTCTATATAATTAGTTCAACATGATATGAGAAAGACATGTAACAATCGTAAGAAAATGTCATCTTGCTTTCTCTCTTATAATTTGCGGTTCAAACCCAAAAAAAGAGGGTAAGTGAATAAATCCTTCCATTCTATGTCATGTTTTGTGCTTTCCGTGCCATCTATAGTATATCCTGCGTAGTATGCAGTATTTTTTATGCAACAGACTCGTGGTGTCTGTGTTTTAGAATCATGAATCATGAATTCAAACATATTGTTCCACACAATCTGCAGAGTGGTAGGTTTTGGCTTTACATTGTGGAAACAAACCAAGAGGGAGACCTGAGTTGTCTTAGATAATTCCTCCGACATACAGCAAGAATCAAACAGGGCACTCAGTTGCTGCTTTTATTTTGAAATCAATCCAAAAATCAATATGGAAATCTCTGTTGAAAGGTGGATTCTTACCAAAAGGCCTCAGAGACTCTCTTGGTTTGTTTGATTTTGGCAAACGAAAGCCAAAGAGACCTATTTTGCCTAATGTGCAGATTACAATAACAGTAACAATATGAGGCACAGCTCTTATGTCTATAATACAGGTAAACAGTACAGTGTGTGTCTTTTCCCTTTCAGACAGATGCTATATTTACTCTGAGCGCGTACCCTTTTCCAACTCCTCTCGCTGATTTGGTGTGAAGATAACGCCGTCTAATAAGCTGGGCCCTAACACACTTCTGTTCATTAAAACATAATTCCGCTCCCACATCATTTCTCGCGCCTATCTTGAGACGCATAATTCAGAAATCCGCATTAGTTGGTGGACGTCTGACGTCAGACTCGCCGGCGCTTGGGTCAGGCGGTCAGAGAAGGTGCTGCTTTTTTTTTTTAATGCAGAAACGGCTCGGCTATGGGCTGTAGGTTTCCATGCGTTTTTTTTTTTTTCTTTTGTCACAAAAAATACAGTAAATGATAAACAAGCTAAAACGCTGTATATTTCCGTTTCCATGTAGAACACCATTGGCTGCTTGGAAATGCTTTCCCTGTGTCTGCTGCTCGCGCCGAAAATTCACTCGGTGATTTCTCGCCATAACAGAACCCGTGGGGTTCTTGTACTATTCACAAAAGAGCTGGCTGGTGTTTATTGGAAAATAAACCCGCAAAAAAAAAAAAAAACGAAAAAAAAAAACCCACAAACACAACAACTACATTTATGACACAGAGTCCTGCATGTTTTCTTGGTTATAACAGACTAACCCCTCTTATGAAGGGCACAGCCATCGGGGGGGGGATTTGGCAGTAAATCCCAACGGAGGAATTACGCCCCTCATACTCCCTATTCCAGTCACACACGCACTGACACACACACACACACGCACACACACACACACACGCACACACCTCTCTCCTCCTCATCCCCAAGAAAACATGCTTCTTCGTTCGCCTTCTGCTTCCATCACGTCCTCTAACCTAGACTCGTCCTCGCACCGCAAGCAAGTAGAACCTTGTAGTTAAGACCTACATCTCTCCCCCCCCCCCCCATGTCCTCTTTCTCTCTCAACACCCTCCTCTTGGTTCACTGTCCTAACCCTGACCTTGAGCTACAGTTGCTGTGTATATATACTTCTGCATATGTGTCTTCCGTGTAGCCCTCATTTGTAGTACTTTGCTGTAGAGATAGTTCATCGTTTTAGATATGCTCACTGCAGGCCAGGTGGTGGAATAGAGGAGAGATGGTTCATGTTGATGGTTCTCTCTCGCTCTCTCTCTCTCTCTCTCTCTCTCTCTCTCTCTCTCTCTCTCTCTCTCTCTCTCTCTCTCTCAGATCAGGGAGGATAACAAGCGTCAGCATCCCTGTCTGGTGGATTTCTCCAAGCTGCCCGACACCGAGAAGAACTACAACCTCCAGATGTCATCAGAAACACTCAAGTATGTCGCGGCCATGATTGGCTGGAGACATTTGGCGATGGGAGAGTTTGTAAGGCTGGTGGTGGCTGCGATATTGCTGAAGTAGTAACAGTAAAAAAAAAGCATCTTGTTTGATTCCTGTCTATTTGAATGCCGTTCAATGGTTGGTCCAGATTGAGAGATAAATAGAAAGACAGGTTACCCACCCTAACCCAGTATTGTTTCCTCAAGAAGGATTCACGCACCAATGTGTTGCAATCATAGACTGTATATATATGGACAAACCCTCCGTGACGTCAACCATAGACATTCTTAACAGCGGAGATGAAGCCTAAAATTGAGCTTCTGGGCGCCGCCATCTTGGACATTTCAGTCTGTGTTCGAAGCCCGCCTACCTCCGGCCAGACCAATCAAAGCCTCGAATCCGTGAAGGTCATGCCGTGATGACAGATGACAGCTGCCAATCAAGTTGACCACGCCCTTAATTATTCATAAAATAAATCCTTCTCTGTGCATTAAAATAATGGATTCTACAAAAATTCACCCTCCTCACAGTTGTCATGGACTCGAACACTACTGAAAGACACCAAAACCGTTTTTTGAACCAGGCTGTAAACATGTTTATTTTGGCTGTAAAGTTGGACATTTTAACATGGGTGTCTATGGGAGTTGACTCCTTTCTGCAGCCAGCCTCAAGCGGCCAGTCGAGGAACTGCAAGTTTTTGCACTTCCGCATGGGCTTCATTTTTCAGCATGGAATGTTGCCGCTTGTTTGCAATACTATGGACACCCCAAATGACATCCTTGACCAGCGTCATCATAGAGTAGTATCCTGACACCGATGTCCCTCCCCCCCCCCCCCCCCCCATTACCCAACGCCCCCCAAACAGGACCCTGTTAGCGCTGGGGTGCCACGTGGTCCTGGTCCACCCCGGGGCGGAGGACAGCCTCAAGAAGATCAAACTCCCCAAGAAGTAAGAGTGTGTCTCCCGTGATCGTGCATTTATGAGCTAAATGCTAAGAGCCAAATAGATAAATATTAGTCAATAGTCACATACTGTAGGTTTAACAAATGGTAGCATAGTGAAAAGATCCTTATGAAACACCCATAATTAACTCAAAAGCCCATTTTGAGGTGTGCTATCTTTAAAAGTTGAAGATGTTTGTCTTGTATTTCCATGTTAGGATTAATCCATGTGCGCATTACATGAACTATATCACTAACTTTTCAGCTATATGATGTCCAACGGCTACAAGCCCACCCCTCTGGACCTGTCCGACATCAAGCTGAGTCCGGGTCAGGAGCTTCTGGTGGACAAGCTGGCCGAAAATGCCCACAACGTATGGGCCAAGGACCGCATCAAACAGGGCTGGACCTACGGCATCCAGCAGGTATGGAGCAAACCGACCCGGATATTTTCTGTCTCCGAAAGCAAAACTACTCCACGAAAGCAACATTAATCTCATCAGCAGATTAAGACATACCAGGTCTCATTGGTGTCTGCATAGCCTCAGCACTGGGCTGGGTGTCATGGTGATGCATAGTCTACCTTTACCCTGGTTCAATAGGGATTAACCACCACTCGCTAACTCCACAGTAAGTTTATCCATTCGTGGACAACAAATCTGAATCAACTCGGTTGAAGTCCAAGCCTTGAGGTAGGCTTGGACTAAAGGAGGCAGTTGACTAGTGGAGTTCATTTAGAGCAATGGTGCTTAACTACCGACATTTGGAACAATTAAACACAAATGTACTGTTGAGTGACTGTTGAGGTATTAGATTTTTTGTCTCTGACCTTCAATGTGCTGAGGTAAAGGGGAAAATAGACTAACACACTGAAACTAAAATGCACACCAAATGATTTACAAATAATACTAGCAAACTGGGCTTTGATGGGCTCAAAAATGGGCTCTTCTTTGACTCAACGTTTAGCCTTGCAGGATGTGTAAAGTGAACAACCAGCAAGGCAGCACTGCACAATCACAAGAAGTGCTCCTTTAATGTTCTGTTTTTTTGGACAAAATTTTTTTTTCAAGGAAAAGTGGAATTTAATAGCGATAAAAAAACATCTCTCACCTCTCATATGAACCTGGAGTGCTCAGGGATTTCTTCTTTGACCCCCCCCCCCCCAACGCAATTTCCATTGTATAACAATATATCAGTATTGTTTTTTATATACTGTCTATATATATACTGTAAATGTACATCCACACACGGAAAAGCAATTGTGCTCGGAGCGAAGACGCACACACGCTGACATTTCCCTGCTGTACGTCAGCTGGCTTTTCCCACTGTAGAGCGTGATGTGATGCCTTTGCAGCGAAGGGCAACAAGCCGTTAAATATTTCATCGAGGGCCTCTACCAGCACCAGCTCCGGCTTAAAGGTCACGGGGAAAGACAATGTATTAAGAGCAGCGGTGATCACAACTATTGCGACGATCAGCGGCTGAATCAAGAGGCACTGACAGCGCAGTTCTTAAGTGAACAGAGCGGGTGTTCCTCGAGTTGGCCACTGTCCGAGCCAACGATTAGCTTGTGTACAAACGCTGGTAATGGGTGTGAACGCAATGGTAAATTGTCAATTGTGTGTGAATGACCGTCCTCTTCTACGCAGGACGTGAAGAGTAAGCGCAATCCCCGCCTGGTGCCCTACGCCCTGTTGGACGAGCGCACTAAGAAGTCCAACAGGGACAGCCTGCGGGAAGCTATTCGCACTCTGATCGGCTACGGGTACAACATCGAGCCCTCCGACCAGGAAGGAGGTGCGTTCAACTGTTCAAACAGCACTTGGGGGACGCGTGGGTAATATTTACAATGCTGACGATGCAAAAAAAACAAAAAAACAATTCCCACCAAAGTGAAAATCAAAGCAGGGTTTGACACTAATACTCTTTGCGCAGATGCATTTTTTTTTTTTTTTTTTACTAATAATAATTTTAAGGGTTTTTTTGTACTGCCAGGCTCTGGGTTTTAAGGGTGGGTTCTCTCAGTAAGTAGCTAATTACAAATGACTTTAAACGGCAGTTACTGTGCTATGCTAGCACTGCTGGGTCAGTGGTTGAACGCAGGGGCTAGTTCAGCTTCTCTACTGGTTATACTGAGGTCCCAAGGGCTTAAGTCTGAGCTTTGGTGGGGACACTACTCAGACCCCCCCCCCCCAAAAAAAAGAAGGAAAAAAAAAGAAATAATAATAGTATGATGCATGCCTGATTTTAACTTTGTTTGATGCATTATCTGCTGATGTGATGCATATGCAGTAAAACATTTAGTATAGCACCATTCCAATTTTACACTTGTTCCATCAAATAGTCTCTGATGTCGTCCACCCTTCTTTTCTTGCCCGACATTTTCGAATCGACCAAGTGAAGTGAGCCAACAGCTTTGAATCGACAGCATACAGAGATCTAAGCCAATGAAAAAAAAAACAGATCTTTCTCAGACGTATTTTGGGAGACGAAGTGGGAAGTTAACCCTTTGTGTACCGGATGAGGCGCTTCCCCCCCCCCCCCCCCCTGTTTCAACCTGAATATTGGTGGGGAACATTTCAGTCGTCATTTGACATTGATGGGGACACGTCCTTAGGACCCCATGCAAATCTACACCCTTGTGGTGTCCTGACCAGTATCCCCCCCCCCCCCTTCCCAAGCAGGGCACGTGGTGGAGCGGCCGAGCATCGACAAGATCCGCTTCTTTCGGGTGGAGCGGACCTACGCCGTGCGCACCGGGAGGTGGTACTTTGAGTTCGAGGCGGTGACGGGCGGGGACATGCGCGTGGGCTGGGCGCGGCCCGACTGCAAGCCCGACGTGGAGCTCGGCACCGACGAGCTGGCGTTCGTGTTCGATGGGTACCGGGTGAGAGAGACGCTCCTTCAGGCTGTTCATCAGCACCCCCCCCCCCCCCCCCACCCCCTAAGCCGGTTTTTATTTGCCTCCGTCTGGTCGCGCCGCGGCGATTTATGACAGCGGCGGTGATGTTTTAAACACCGTCTCCTAATCAAAGTAAGATTTTGATCGAGTGAGGTATTTGGTGGGTCATTAAGCCGAGTTAAGGCGCGGCCGAGACCTTTTAGCGTCCCACTCCGTGAGCGTGACGCGGTTGTCTCCCAATTTCAGATGGCAAACATCGGCAGGCTTTTGAGTCATTGCTGGCACGTCACAACAAATGCAGAATATGAATCTGTTTCCCTGGCATGGACTTCTCATTCACTCAGACTTACAGACTTATGCACTCTTATGGTTATGGAGTCCTGCGTAATGCACTCTGTATGGTTGCTGTTCTCCAAAACTTTTTTTCCCCCCCTTCATTTGATGTACAGTAGTTGTTCCCATTGAGATTCTATCCTCAGATTGTTCTCAGCCTCGTGAGTCAGACTTGTGAGTCACTTTGGATAGATGTGCCATGACTCAATATAATATTATAGTATGTGTCCCTGTGTGTATGTGTGTTTGTGTGTGTGTGTGTGTGTGTGTGTGTGTGTGTGTGTGTGTGTGTGTGTGTGTGCGTGTGCCTGTGTGCGTGTGTGTGCACAGGGCCATCGCTTGAACATGGGCAGCCGCTTCTTCGGGCGCTGCTGGCGGGCAGGCGACGTGGTGGGCTGCATGATCAACATGGAGGACAAGTCCATGATCTTCACCCTCAACGGAGAGATCCTCATCACCAACAAGGGCTCCGAGCTCTGCTTCGCTGACTTTGAGACCGAAGACGGTAGGCAGGCGCGTGTGCGTGTGTGTGTGTGTGTGTGGTTCCGTCCGTCTGTCTGTACGTCTGTCTGTGTGTGGCTTTGCGTGTGTGTATGTGCCCAGGAGGAGCTCCAGCTGTGGACAGATGTGGAGTCAAGGTGACCGTGCGTGAGACCATTTTCACTGAGCCTTGAGTCTTGCATCTCGTCTCACATCTTCCCCCAAAACATCCACTTAGCCGGCGTGCTGACAGTCCTGCTGAGGTTGTAACCTAGATCCACCATGCTGGGGGAAATAAGTGAAACATAAGTGGTCCCCCATTACTAAATCACCCTTATTTAATGTGGTGCTCGCAAATTGGCTATTTCACAAAAGACCGGGGATTGATTCCCCAGCCCCCCCCCTGCTGTGTCTGTGTCTGTATGTTTGTGTCTGTGTGTCTTGTTTATCTCTGCTCCCTGTACTCCCTGTGTCCCTTACTCTGCTCTCCCCCCCCCCCCCCCCCCCCCCCCCCCCCCGGCGGTGGACTCACCCCGCAGGATTCATCCCAGTGTGCAGCCTGGGTCTGGCCCAGGTGGGACGCATCAACCTGGGCAAGGACGCCAGCTCCTTCAGGTACTACACCATGTGTGGCCTCCAGGAGGGCTTCGAACCCTTCGCCGTCAACATGAACCGCGAGGTGACCATGTGGTTCAGCAAGCGGCTGCCCACCTTCGTCAACGTGCCCAAGGACCACAATCACATCACGGTGAGTGGCAGTCCCCGTCCCGTGTTTAAACGGGCGAGTAAACCCCTGTTTTAGCTGGAGACGGGTACTTTTTGGTTCCATAGGTTAAACAATTAGATGAGATTCAACTTTGGTCATTCTCAGTATTTTTTTTAGATATGGGAACGAAATTTGTTCTCTGCATTTGACCCATCCTATGGTACGTAAGAGACATGTTCCATAGTTGGAGGAGGGGAATGGAGGGGATCGAACCGCCGACCCTACGGTTGGTGGACGACCTGTTCTGTCCACCCACTCTATGCACTGAGCCCTATGTTATGCATGTTATTCATGTTAGTAAAAGATAACACAGGAATAATCAACATCAAAATTGAGCTGTAGAAGTTATCCTGGGGTGGCAGTAGCTCAGTGGGTAGCGCGGGTGGACATAGCGGGTCATCCACTAACTGTAGGGTCGGAAGTTCGATCCCCGTGATCCCCCCTCCTCCTCCAACTGTACAAATGTCGAACCCCACAAATGTACTCATTGTAAGTCGCTTTGGACAAAAGCGTCTGCTAAAAGCCCCCCTTATTAAGAGCGGTTA
>JAXIVH010000014.1:4944587-4957087 GCA_036785325.1 Urophycis tenuis | reverse complement strand
CCCGCTCATTCCATCATCCGAACCAAGCAGCTGTGAATCACCATCATCATCCGTCACGCCTCTGTCCGTTTTCATTCACCCGCCCGCTAATCGGACCCGTCCCCGTCGGTGACCCTGCCGCTCCCGCTGAATCGCGTTCTCGGGGGTTCTGGTTCCCCGGCGCTCCGCTCATCCGTCATGTGACCTTGACGCGGCAGACGCAGCGCGCAGCTCTTCCGGTGGGCTATTTAAAAACCCAGGCGCTGTGACGTGTGTAACCACGGGTTTGACGCCCGCCTGCCTGCCCGCCCGCGCAGACTGTTGCTCCCCGGCGCCCCAAGTACCCGCCGTTTCCCCGGGAGCGGCTTGTTAATGCGATGTTCTGGAATCCTCCGCCACAGACACCCGGTGACAACCAGTTACAGAGCCTCTGAGTCATCCTCTAGACACACACACACTCATACACACACACACACGTACACACTCACACACACACACTTATACACACACACACGCACACACACACACACACACACACACACACACACACACACACACGTACACACTTACACACACACACACACACACACGTACACACTTACACACACACACACACACACACACTTATACACACACACACACACACACACACACACACACACACACACCACGCACACACACACACAAACACCTACACGCGCATGCAAATGCAAACACACTCGCTCACGCACACGCACGCATACAGTAAACACCTACACGGACATGCAAATGCATACACACATACAAACACGCACATGGGCGCACACATACACACACACGCCATCACACACAAACACTCAAATCGGTATGCACACACAAGTGCATTGTTGATTCAAGTTGTTTCAAGCCATGCAACTTCCTGTAAGTCCATGCTCTCTTACTGTCATATGTTCCTCTCTCTCTCTCTCTATGTGCTAATCACTCACTGTTCCCTGCTTGTGTGTAGGTGGAACCCAACACCAAGCTATTTCCTGCTGTGTTTGTGCGACCCACCAGCCCCAACCTCTTCCAGTTTGAGCTGACTAAGATCAAGGTACAAGCCCCCGACCTGCATTCACCGAGACACTTTCTGTCAGTGTCTCACAAACGTTCCACCTTCAACTTCTGCCACCGCCTTTTATAAAATCTGATCTGGTCATCTGTTCGCTAAGGACTGCCTTCATCAAGTGACAAAAATAATCAATGCGTTACCCTTGGTGCATGTGTCATTTTCCAATTAATCCTCTCAAGGCTGAAACGGTCACTTGAACCCCTCACGAAATCAGCGGCTATTATTCAATTAACACCTCACCTCAGAGGATCTCTCCACTCAATCTCCCGCGCTCTGCCCTTCCTCGCCCAGAACACCATGCCCCTGTCGTCGGCCATCTTTAAGAGCGAGCACAAGAACCCGGTGCCCCAGTGCCCGCCCCGGCTTGACGTCCAGTCCATCAGCGCCGTGCTGTGGAGCCGCATGCCCAACAGCTTCCTGAAGGTGGAGACGGGCCGGGTCAGCGAGAGGCACGGCTGGATGGTCCAGTGTGTGGAGCCTCTGCAGATGCTGGCCGTGCACATACCTGAGGAGAACAGGTGTGTGTGTGTGTGTATGTCTGTCTGTCTATCTGTCTGTGTGTGTGTGTGTGTGTGTGTGTGTGTGTGTGTCTGTGTGTTCATGTCTGTCGGTGTGTGTGTGTGTCTGTGTGTGTGTGTGTCTGTGACTGTGTCTGTGTCTGTCTGTGTGTGTGTGTGTGTGTGTGTGTTTGTGTGTGTGTGTGTTTGCGTGTGTGTGTGTGTCTGTCTGTCTGTCTGTCTCTCTGTCTCTCTGTGTGTGTCTGTGCGTGTGTGTGTGAGTGTTTACCGACTGCACTCTGTATGTATTGTTATTGTCTCTTTTTTGTTTGGTTGCAGTGTTTGAACGGAAATAAGCAAACGTTAAAATGCCACGCGCTCAAAGAAAAATACACACTGACGCACAAACACAGGCTTCTGCATGTGTGTGCTGACGTGCTTTTCAGAAATAAGCAAATACACACATGCCCACATACACACAGACACACTCACATTAGCGCACACACTCACATTAGCATGTTGACAAATGAACACTGTACACACATTAATACACCGACACACAGCCACAGCAGATTTTGTTTAAATATGAATTGCAAATCCAGTCATATTGAAAATGTTAATCACACTCAAGTCACGGCTCGCTGCATAAATACCCCAATTTCTGTGAATACTGTGAAACATTCCCCCGCGGTGTCGCCGGCCGCAGGTGCGTGGACATCCTGGAGCTGTCGGAGCAGCAGGACATGCGGCAGTTCCACTACCACACCCTGAAGCTCTACTGCGCCCTGTGCGCGCTGGGCAACACGCGGGTGGCGCACGCCCTCTGCGGCCACCTGGACCAGTCGCAGCTGCTGTACGTCATCGACAACAAGTACCTGTCGGGCATGCTGCGCGAGGGCTTCTACAGCGTGCTGATCAGCATCCACCTGGAGACGGCGCGGGAGGCGCGCCTGATGATGAACAACGAGTTCATCATCCCCGTCACGCCCGAGACGCGCTCCATCCGCCTGTTCTCGGACGCCTCCAAGCGGCACCTGCCGCCCGGCGTGGGCCTCAGCACCTCGCTGAAGCCCCGCCTCAACTTTGCGCCGCCCTGCTTCGTGGGCAGCAAGCGGGAGCAGCACCTGTACAGCCCGCAGATCCCGCTGGACACGCTGAAGGAGAAGGCCATCGGCATGCTGACGGAGGCGGTGCAGGCCGGCGGCCACCACATCCGGGACCCCGTGGGGGGCAGCGTGCAGTACCAGTTCGTGCCCATCCTGAGGCTGATCAGCACCCTGCTGACCATGGGCGTGCTGGGCAGCGTCGACGTGCACAAGATCCTGCTGCTCATCGACCCCGGCGTGTTCGGGGAGGCGGGCCGGGGGGAGGAGGCGGCGGCGGCGTCCGGAGGTGGCGGCGGCGGTGCCGAGATGGCGGTGGAGAAGGAGGGGCTCAAAGGGGAGGAGGAGAAGGCGGTGGAGGCCGGGGAGGAGGAGGCCGGGAAGGACGGGAGGCAGCCCATGAAGGGGCTGCTGGAGAAGAGGCTCCCGGAGCCCGTCAAGCGGCAGGTGGGAACTGTGGCCCCGCTGGCTGCTGTTGGTCCTTACAGTAGTTTTGTTTTACGTGACTTTTCCTAAAGCGACTTACAATAAGTGCGTTCAACGAAGTTACCACCCAAAAACTGCTGAATAATAAAAAATGTAATCAAAGTAATATTAGTTATATTTGAATATTTCAGTTTTATTGTATTATCAACTGCAGTAGTTTATAGAAAAGTACCTGACTTGAATAGTAGTAGTGGTAGTAGTAGTAGTGCTAAGTAGTAGTAGTTGTAATATCATTAGTAGAATTGGCATTGTTTTCAATAGTAATTAATAATAATAATAATGCATTAAAACTCACTCAGTGAATAATAATTAGCATATGTTCTAGTCATAAGTAACTGTGTGCGTTTGCCTGTGCGTGTGTGTGTGTGTGCGTGTGCCTGCTTGTTCATGCATGTGCGTGTGCGTGCCCACCTGTCGCCCGCCAGATCTGCGAGCTGCTGCACTACTTCTGCGACTGTGAGCTGAAGCACCGCATCGAGGCCATCGCCTCCTTCTCCGACAGCTTCGTGTCCAAGCTGCAGTTCAACCAGAAGTTCCGCTACAACGAGCTGATGCTGGCGCTCAACATGTCCGCCGCCGTCACCGCCAGGAAGACCAAGGAGTTCCGCTCGCCGCCACAGGAGCAGGTAGAGGCGCCGGTCGCTCAGCGGGCAGAGCGGGGGGTCGTCCGCTAACCGGAGGGGGTCAGCGGTTCGATCCCCACCTCCAACTGTCCACACGTCAGTTGGAGGTGGGGATCGAACCGCCGACCCTACGGAGGACAAGACTACTGTAGTGGTCACGTCAATGTACGCAGAGCGAGAGGGAGAGAGAGGGGGAGAGAGGAGGGAGAGAGGGGGGGGAGAGAGAGAGAGAGAGAGAGAGAGAGAGAGAGAGAGAGAGAGAGACTCAAACCCTTTAGGTTACACAAACTATTGCTCTCTCTGACTGTTTGTCAGTTGCTTTGGACTTGCGCGGTTTGGCGTTTGGCACCACGGCTAGATAGTTGTGTTCCACCCGAGGAGTGATGTGGCAACAGTTTACTCATAACTCGAACCCCCCCCACCCCCCAGATTAACAATCGAGGACAAGTGAAAGGTTAAAGGGAAAAGTCAAAAAGCACAATAACGCCTGTTGCTTGCTCACGTAAATGTTCCCACAGACAGAATCGCGGGCTAAAGTTGAAAGTAATTGGGTTTTTCCCCTGCAGTGGGTGATTGAATGCACAAAAATGGGACTGCCGCCCGTGTCTTTAAGGTAATGCGGAAGATTAAAGACGGTTCCTGATTAGTCCCCGTTGTGGAATCACAGCGCTAGGAGGACAGAGGCTAGCAGTTTTGGCCCATTAGCTGTCCCCATGCCATAACTCAGCGGAGGGCCGGGTTGTTGAACCACTGCCCAGTTTCCCCCCCCCGTGTCTCACCGTGGCGACAGAGCCCAAACATCTGCCGCAGTTAACCTCATTATGGCCGTCCAATCTACGGACGAGTAGGTTGGGACTGTAGTGGTCACGTCAACGTACGCGGAGAGAGAGGGAGAGAGAGAGAGACATTCAAACCCTTTTAGGTTGCACAAACTATCTGCTCTCTCTCTCTCTCTCTCTCTCTCTCTCTCTCTCTCTCTCTCTCTCTCTCTCTCTCTCTCTCTCTCTCTCTCTCTCTCTCTCTCTCTCTCTCTCTCTCTCTCTCTCTCTCTCCCCCCATCTCTCTCGCTCTCTCTCTGGGTATGCTGACGCAGAGTGACACATACACGTTGGCGTTTGCACAGTCAAGTCTCAAATGCAAACACAAAGCGAATATGCATATTAAAGCCCCGGGGCCTCAATACTTTATATGGTATAACAGTGTGTGTTTAGTGGCGATATTTTAAGTGACTTTGGTCATTTTCCACACACATGGGTCATTGATTTCCGCCCCCTTTACATTCCCATGGGTTTTGTATCATTTACTTTGCTCATTTGTGGGAGGCGTATACCACCACTGGCCTAGAACAAATCTGAGTGGGCTTTTGTCTATCTCTATCCCTCACTAAGTGTTCCCCAAAGCCACCCCTGTGTGTGTGTGTGTCTGTGTGTATGTGTGTGTGTGTGCATGTGTCTGCGTGTGTGTGCGTGTGTGTGTCTGCGTGCGTGTGTGTGCTGGAGGAAGCCTGCAATCGTGTTTGTTCGTGAATGATTGTCATCTTTCCCAAGCACACAAAAATGTAGAGTCCATACGCATACACCCCCCCCCCCCCCCCCCCCACACACACACACACACACAGGCAGACAGGGTCACAGCTGGTGATGAAGTTGGCTTGTGCACGGCCTCTGTATGGCTGTAATGATGTGTCATGGTGGCCCTGAAGCCAAACAGTACCCAGGGTGACTGACTCGGCCAGAGCTGTGTACCTCCGCTACCGGTCCAATGGCACCGGTCCCCATCAATGACATGTTCATTAGAATGTGATCCACAACAATGGCTTTTTGTTGCATTTATGTGCATTATGGCCCGATCACCCAACTCATGGGTGATCGGGCCTTCTGCTCAAAACTCCTCACCTCTGGAATTCCCTCCCAGACCACCTGAGGGCTCCTCAAACACCGGACTCTTTTAAGAAAGGCCTAAAAGCCTATCTTTTAAAAAAAAGCCTTTTCTTAAATGTATTGTTGTGCTTTGGCTTTTAAACCTGTTTTTAACTTGTTGTACTCTGTAGCACCTTGAGATTGCTTTTAACAATGACAAGTGCTTTACAAATAAAATGTATTATTATTATTATTATTATTATTATTATTATTATTATTATTATTATTATTATGTGTCTGGATATATTTGCTTATTTGTGTGGTGTGTGTGTGTGTGTGTGTGTGTGTGTGTGTGTGTGTGTGTGTGTGTGTGTGTGTGTGTGCGTGCGTGCGTGTGCATGACCCTCCCAGATCAACATGCTGCTGAACTTCAGCACCGGGGAGGACTGCCCGTGTCCGGAGGAGATCCAGGAGGAGCTGTACGACTTTCACAACGAGCTCCGCCTCCACTGCGGTGAGAGACCAATGAGATCGCCGGACACAGCCCCGTGGCTCCTCCCCCCCCTCACCGTCTGGCCCCACCCACCACACGTTGTCACTGAACTAGAACTGTAGTTGTGGTCTCCCCTCATCCCAGCCGGGACTGGGGGATGAGGGGAGACAGGCGACTCTGTACTTTTAAAATAAGTGACTGCAAAAATTGAGGACACACACACACACTTTGGAGAAGTTTAACACCAATGCTTCGTTTCTGTTTTTTGTTTTTGTTTTATCGGGTGGGAGCAGCCCTGCAAATGAAATAATGAAACACGGTGAATGGCCTGGTGGCTGATATGATTTATGTATCTATTAATGTCCGCTCCTCAAAGTGTTTGAGTGTCGGACTCTCAATCAAACGCAGGCGAAACGGCCTCCTGCACTTGTTTTGTCAGGTACTTTCATTTCTGCTGTGGGAGAGAGTGGTTTGTGTGTTTCTGTTTGTGTGTGTGTGTGTGTGTGTGTATGTGCGTGTGCATCTGTGTGTGCATCTGTGTCTGTGTGTGTGTGTGTGTGTCACTCTGAGGTGTGGAGAGTGGGTGACTCCAGATGGGCCAGACATCCTGATGTTTTGATAAATAATTGAATTGCTGAGTTCCCCCCAGGGTAAACAGAGATACAATTGCTCTCTGTTTGGCACTCAGCTGCTCTGATGCCCCGCAGAGCACTAAATAGAAGAGAAATATATATATATATATATATATACAGTATATATATATATTACTCTATGCCAATGCAAGGCTGTTACTGTCTGGAATTATGGTATATTGTTTTTAATAAAATTGTCCCCATATGTGTGTGTCTTGGTGTGTGTGTGTGTGTGCGTGCGCCCGCGTGTGTGTGTGTGCGCATGTCCTCTGAAGGAATCCCGATGGAGGAAGAGGAAGAGGACCTGGACACGTCCATTAAAGGTCGCCTACTGGCCCTGGTGCAGAAAATCAAAGGGCAACAGCAGAAGGTGGAGAAGGAGCCGACGGAGACCCAGGACACCGCGCCATGTAAGACGCTGCTGATTACAGCCTGACGTAGCATTCCCGCTACCGCCACCGTCACCTAGCCAGGGCATTCACGTGTGCATGTGTGCGTGTGCATGTGTGTTCCTGTGTATGTAGTGTGTGCATTATGCATGCTTAGTTCCTTTAGGGATAAATACCATGGAACATGGCGTGGAAATTAAATGAACGCTAATAACGCTAAAATAAATTATTGATACATTCCCGTCATGTTTTTTTTTTGTTGTTTTTTTTCCGTCATCACCTGACCCCTTGGAAAATGTGCTCTAATTTGTCTCCGGGGACTCTCTGATTAGTTGGGTGTTTTGTTTTTTTTCTAATTCCCTTTACGCTACAGCAAAGCCATTCATAGTGGTGCTGAAGCAGGAGTAGTGACTGTAGCAGCGAGTGTTGAAGTGGTCCTCCCAGAGCGACTGGGAGGGGGCCGGGTCTATCAGCCCTGAGAGGGAGCTGCTCTCGCTGCAGCCCGCTCTGCTTCTCATCCTGCACTACGTGTTGGCTGTTCAAGCCCTATCTCGCTGCCCTCCTTCCCTCTCTCTCTCTGTCTCTCTATGTCTCTCTGTCTCTCCCTCTTTCTCTTTCTCTATTCTCTATTTTTTTTTATTTTTCTTCCTCTCTTTTTCTCTCCCAAACAATCAATAAATCAATCAATCAATCACTCAATCAATCAATCAATCAAACTTTATTTGTCACATGTCATACATCAAATGCACCTCCAAATGCTGACCATGGTAACATTTTACATTTTACATGAAAATTAATTAATACAATATAATTTAATAAAACTAATAATGAAATAAGAAATAAGTATATATCAACTTAAGTAAAAGTACAGGTCCCAACCCACTAGATAAAATGCAGGTTAAAAAGGTGTATCCGCCTACCTCTCTGCCACACTCTGTCTCTGTCTCTGTCTCTATCTCTCTCTCTCTCTCTCTCTTATCTTCTAGCAGTCTGCCTTCCATGTCATGACATTTTCTCATCTTTTTCATTTTTTTTTTTTCATTTCAGTATCGGTTTTCAATTTCGTTATGGAAATGCAACTGTGTTGCCCGCCTTTATGTGCGTGTGCGTGCGTGTGTGTGTGTGTGTGTGTGTGTGTGTGCGTGCGTGTGTGTGTGTGCCGAGGCGAGTCACAGGCGAGGTGGACGTGTTTCAGCGGGTCATCGTGCCAGAAGCACACGGAGAGCAATAAGCACTGAGGCTAGAACCTCCAGATGCTCCTCCTGATAAGACCCAGAGGCTGAATCCCAGAGGGGGCGGGGGGGGTACACTCACACTCACAATCACAGAATCGAAAAAGCGAGACGATGTGGGGCCGATGAGTCGCCGAACGCCACCTCGTTGGCATCCCGGTGGCGTGTAATGTATGTACCACGGAGCCCCCCCCCCCCCTCCCCCGTCGTCGTAGGCGACCACAGAGTCACGCGCACGAGTGAGCGTTGTTCGGTGACCGTGACAGATGGAGTGCAGCGCTTAAGAGGCTCCGTTTAGAGAAATTGCTCAATCCGAGAAAAATACGCTTTTTTTTTTGTTGTTGCAAGAAACGGCCCTCAAAAAAGGCTTTCTGACTCCAGCCGCTGTCGCGTCGTCTCGTTTCTTTCTCCTTGGGAAGGCGGGCGGTCACGGGCAGCAGAAGTAGCCGGAGATCGTTTTCAGGTGAACATTGTGAAGGCTGAGGTACGTGCTTGGGGCCAGAGCGAAAAGGCAATCTCTCCAACAGAGGAGGTGAGGGGGGGGGTGGTGAGTGGGTTCACTGTGATCCCCAAGCATAGAGCACATCATATGTTATGAGAGCACCCTCAGGGGTGTGTTTGTGTGTGTGTGTGTGTGTGTGTGTGTGTGTGTGTGTGTCTGGGGGGTCGGGGACACATATGGTGTAAAATGGATGGAGGCGGAGCTGTAGTATTCCTCTCCCTCTGTGAGAGACTGCGTGGTCTTTTCGGTTCGAGCGGAGGATGGGTGCTGTAGGCTGGTCGGGCGCTGGGCGAGAGCTGATTGATTAGCGGGTCGATGTGTGATGGCAGCCAAGGGTTCAGCTGTATCACGTCCACTCCTGTCCTAGCTAAAGAAAGTGTGTGTGTGTGTGGGGGGGGGGGGAGGGGGGGAGGGATTAGCCCAGAGAGAGTGATTCAAACTGAGCAATATTCTCTCGGGAAAGTCTGGTGTCCACTAGAGCAGTGTTTGATTCCAAGTTTTTCAATTGATTTAATGGAGAAATAGATTGTATTGGATCAATAGCCTCCTCTTCACTGTTTTGGTGTGTGTGCGTGTGTGCATGCATATGTGTGCGCGTGTGCGGTTGCGGTTGTGTGGTTGTTGTGTGCGTGTGTTTCACGTTCCAGTGCGTTCATTTCATCATGTACCTTGGCACTTTCCTTTCCTTGGCTAATTGGCGCTATAACAACAGCCAACGGGCAGCCATTGTCGAGGTGTTATTTACTGCCCGCGAAGCCTCCGCCAGGAGACGAGCTCTTGCGGCACCGGTCAGATCCTTCACCGTGTCGTGGATTCAGCGGCCCCTTCCCCTTCCATCACCGGGAACCTGAGGAGCCCTCGAAGATGCAATAGGCATCTGCGATGGCCGTTACTCAGCGACAGTGTGTTTTCATATGTCACCCCAGATGTGAAAGGAGCAATAGATTGTCATGCACCCACTGATGAATGGGTGTAGCGTGTGTTGCTAGACAATGGTCTTTTAACACGAGTGTGTGTGTGTGTACATGTGCTTACGGTGCATGCTACGAGTTGTTAAGCATTCGCCGTGGGGGCTTCATCACACTTACTCAAGACAGGAGAGATTTGTTGGCGCGCATGATGTTGGCGAGCGGAAGCATTTGAAGAAAGGTGTGTGTGTGTGTATGTGTGTGTGTGTGTGTGTGCGTGTAGGCATTTTCTCTGTGTGTGTGTGGCTGCCTGTTAGCCCAGAAGGAGGAATCTGGTCTAATTTCAGAGTGTGGCCTTTTGACACTCCTGAGCAGCAGGATTGATTACCTCTGACTGGGACATACTGACAATTCTCTGTCTCTCTCTCTATCTCTCTCTCTCTCTCTCTCTCTCTCTCCCCCCCATTTTATCACACTGTCTCACCAATCACTTACTTGCACCACACAATTATAAACCACCTCAGCCCTCTTTGATTGAAAGCTCCCACGGACCAGAGCCTTCGATGACTTCTCATCAACACATAAGCAAACGGCGCCAAGGGCCTTTAAGAACACCAGGGGGCGCTAATTGGGCCACTTTGAAGTCAACAGGGAAATCAATAGTATGGCTCAGCCCCTTCAAATTGACGTGTCTCACTCTTCGCGAGGGCTCCTACTGTTCCTCTCACACAGACACACACACACACACACACACACACACACAGTCAGGCCTGCCCATTGATCCAGCTTTAATGAAGCCTTAAGGGGTAACCCACATATGAGCTGTCCAAAGAAATGTCTTCGTTTAGCCGCAGAAGCAGAATATCGCACGACACTATTAATATCCAGATATTCGTTTTTTTTTTTTGTCTTTTCCCATTTTTCTTCTCTCTCTCTCTCTCTCTCTCTCTCTCTCTCTCACACTCTCTCTCTCTCTGTCTCCCTCGAGTGCTCGTCTTTCTTCCGCTTCACTGAAGAAACGCGAGTGCCTTTTCTTCATGAATGAGCCGCGGATGGCGTGTGCGTGTGTGTGTGTGTGTGTGTGTGTGTGTGTGTTTTTCTTTGGAGGGACAATGGCTCATTGTTCACATACAAACTCATTAGCTGTGGTTCTGAAGCGGCAGGGATGCGGAGATGAATGAAGACGAGCGCACGTCGCCTGTAGGTTGCCTCCTCTCCGGTGGCTTTGAGCTGCTCCTTGTTAAGTTGCTGCTCAAAGGTTGTTTTGGGAGGTGTCTCTTTTTGCATCGCCGAGTGCGTCTTGAAATACATAGTGTGTGTTTCAAGGTAGGCTTTAAGTGCGGATTGTGCGGGTGATACTCAGTCAGCCTGCGTGTGTGCGGATGCACTTGCGTGTGTGTGTGCGTGTGCGCATATGCATGCGTGCGTGTGTGTGGCTGGCAGGTGGGGGTGTGCGTGGAGCGGTCTGTAGAGTATGGCTACAGTGGTGTGACCTCTGCAGATGTTGTCTGGTTGAAAGGCAAAGCTGTAAAACACACATGACAAGGCAGGGAGCTCTTGGAAGGCCACTCTGCCCCCCCCCCCCGACAGAATGAGAATGGTTATCACACACCAATAGTGTTTGCTTTTATGGGATCACATGATGTCATAAGTTCACAATATTGTGGCGCACAATGGATGTTTCCCGATGCCTCATACAACTCAGAAAAGTGTTCATTATATTGATTGAGATTTATATCATTGTACGTTATGAAGGCAACCTGCCCGCATAAAAAGTAAAGGCTCGGAGCGGCTTGACCTCTTAAAGCATTCCAGTCATTACTTTTGGAATAGATTCAACCCTTTCTACAGAAGACCCACAGTACTGCAGCTACTGCTGCAGTGGAGCGCAGAGTCTTCGGTTCATTGTGTTCAGTGGGCCGGTGTTAGGGCTGAGAGGACATAAACACCGCGGTCAATAATGTATAATGTTTCAACTTCATGAAGTTGACATTTTACAGGATTAATTAACGTTTCAATTCTTTTTAACAAATCCATTGACCTCAACATGGACCATAACTGCTGCCACCACGGGGCAACTGCTTTCACATAGTAAAACAACTCCGATACGACCAGAATCACCCCGCCAACCCTGTCGAATACAACCGGCTTTTACGGCACATATCACCAGGACACATCGTGGTCGATCACAATTGTCTTTTCGTATCGTCGGCTGAAAACACATTAATAACAGTATTGCCCTCTTGTTTTTTTTTGTCCTTTTTTTTGTTTATCCATTCCACCGAACCCAGAGAAACAACACATGTGGCCAAGAGGAGCTCCATAAGTAAAGATATTGTCTCAGCCTCGGCTCCACACCTACAGCAGCAGCAGCAGCAGCAGCAGCTTGGCTGTTGATCACCAGTGACAAGTGATGCGCTCGTTAAACACCTCGCTGGCTCTCATGGCCGCCACCCCCCCCCCTTCTGTTTTGTTTCCTTCTTCTTCTGTGTATCTCAACAAGCCGGGGCTCATTAAGGGAGAGACGAGACTCCGGTCTCTTCTGACAAATCCTAATCACGCGCTCTTCCTCTTCCTTTGCCGAGGCCCGCCGGCCCGTGGGTCCGTTACAGGTTTTGCCGGATGGGCGCGTTGTTGTTTTTTTTTTTTTTTGCGCCGTCTATATTTTGCATGCAAAGAGATGAGATGCGTCATTAATTCCAGACGG
>JAXIVH010000014.1:4889587-4932087 GCA_036785325.1 Urophycis tenuis | reverse complement strand
GTGTTTGCGCGTGTGTGTGGGTGTGTGTATGTGTGTGTGTGTGTGGGGGTGGGTGGGGGTGTGTGTGTGTGTGTTTGCGCGTGTCTGGGTGTGTGTGTGTGTGGTAACTCTTCTTTAAGTGCTGGAGAATTTAGTAGCTTGATTTCATGTCGCTGACCTTGGACCCGCACTATTGAAGCACGCTGGGATAGACTCATGGAGCCTCGTGGTTAAAAAATGTCACGCCTTTGCCTTTCCTAGCTTATCGCTGCCTGAGAAGCTGGAGTACTTTGTCAACAAGTATGCCGAGCATACCCATGATAAATGGTCAGCGGAAAAGGTGAGTTTCTCCATGTGTTTTAAATGGGGTTTAACATTGAACTGTCAGTTCATGGGATGGAATCTATAATAATACAGAATTGATGATGTTTGTATATGTGGTTAATATTGGTGGAAGCGGAACTATGTAAAACAGTAAGTAACTCATCTGTGTGTGTATTTAACAGTTTGAGCTTTCTGATCACAATAATTGTGGAATTGGTTGTTCATTTCCACTGATTGTCATAACCCATAGCACCGTGCGCCCTCTGGTGGTTCAAACACTGAACTCCAACCCCATTCCGCTCCGTCCCCTTCAGGTGTTGCTGGGTTGGAAGTATGGAGAGTGTGTGGATGAAAAGGGCAAGACTCACCCTCAGCTCAGGATGTACAAGGGCCTCACAGAGAAGGTGCAGTGAGAGGAAATGCCCTAGATAGAATTGTGACATAATAACCAAAGATATACAAATATATTTAATCATACAAACAGTTATATTATGTGAATGAATGAATACAAGCATGGTTGGTGTTTATCAATCATTTTTCACACATCAGACAAATCAAATGACAAATCAGATTACGTACCTAATTTAAATGTTATCATGTCATATCAATATATCAATGTCAAACATGCTTGATTGCACATGCGGTCCTCTTCTCTGGACCTCAGGAGAAGGACATCTACCGCTGGCCCATCAGAGAGTCTCTCAGGAGCATGCTGGCCATGGGCTGGATGGTGGACCGCACCAAGGATGGAGAGAGCATCTCTCAACAGAGAGAGAGCGAGAAGATGCGCAAAATCTCCCAGGCATCCCAGGTGGGAAGATTCTAAATGATGCCCAAAAGTGATCTGACACTCAAGCACAATTCTTTGAGACAATCCACTCATGTTGTGCCAAATAATGACCTGACCCGTATTTGTATACTTTGAAAACGTGCAGGCAAATGGTTTCAACCCGTGCCCGATCGACACAAGCAACGTGGTCCTGTCCAGGGAATTGCAGGTGGTTCTCCTTCCATTCTTATCAGTTTCTTATGAAGCCTACAAGGAGTGTGCTCTGTCTTTATGGCCGCCTCTCCCCTTCAGATTGAAGTTCACTGGGTTATTCTGTGCTGCTGATTGTGACGCTGTGACACTATGTGTTTTCCAAGGGCATGGTGGATGTGCTGGCTGAGAATTATCATAACATCTGGGCTAAGAAGAAAAAGACCGACCTTGGAAGCAAAGGTGATTCTCTAGTGTAGCCGATCTCCCTCGCACACTGCAAACACACACGCACGCACACACACACATACACACACACACACACACACACACACACACAGGCAAACACACACACACACACAAACACACACATAACGGATGGTGTAAAGGGATTAGGTTATGTTGTGAATTTGTGTATAATGTGTGAGGTGAGGGATTGTTCCTGGAGTGTGTGTGCATGTGTGTGTGTGTTTCCATGTGTGTGTGTGAGAGATCACACTAGCAATAGATTCTGCTAAAGCCGCTGCTGTCAGATAGAGACATACAGGAAATAGCTGTATACAGTCAGCCATGATCAATGCTCAGTCACTGCGCATGGCTGCCTGCTGTGCGTGTGTGTGTGTGTATCTGTGTGTGTGTGTGTGTGTGTGTGTGTGTGTGTGTGTGTGTGCATGTGTCTGTGTGTGTGTGTGTGGTTTCAGGTGGGGGAACGCACCCTCTGCTGGTACCCTACGACACGCTCACAGCGAAGGAGAAGGCGCGGGATCGAGAGAAGGCTCAGGACCTGTTCCGCTTCCTGCAGATCAATGGCTACGTCATTACCAGGTTCATTGTTTGTATAAATAGTGTTCCTGCTCCTCGTTATTGATTTGGCTCAAAACATGTCCGTCCAATTTCCCTTCTTGATTTATTCCACCCATACCACTTTTTAATTTTTTTTTCAATAGGTGTTTAGCAATAACATGATGCCACGTCATGCATTTACTAGAGATAATAGCAAAAATATACAATAACATTTTGATTCTTGGGTGTGTTCGTGTGCGTGTGTGTGGTGGGCGAATGTGACTCTGTGCACCTCAGAGGCATGAAGGACATGGAGCAGGACTCGTCGTCGATGGAGAAGAGGTTTGCGTACAAGTTCCTCAAGAAGCTGCTCAAGTACGTGGACTCTGCCCAGGAGTTCATCGCCCACCTGGGTAGGAAGACCACTGGCCACCAGGGCTGTACTCTTGGAGCAACTTGAGACCACAGTGTCATGGGATGAGGATGGTGTTAATAGTGAATGAACGATGATGAGGATGGGCCTGACTTAACGCAAAAAACGGTGAAGGAAGGTACCCCACTTGATGACTCCAATGACGTGACGCATACCGCTGTTGGCTAGGCTTGGTAATAGGTGAATGATGCCACCTGAGGAATGACCTCAGGTGATGATTTATGATGGTGTAGCCTGATGTCTGCTATGGTGTTGCACCTAATGGTGGTTATATCACTTGCGTGTTTCTGAGCTGGCCTTCTACATGTGTTTACCTTGGATGACAGCACAAGGGATAGTAACATCTTGTCCTGTGTAATAATGAATAGTGAAAGATGAGGATGGTGAAGATCATTGGGATACTACTGATGATGAAGACAATGATGACTATGCTAACATGATGAACATCATATTCCAGTATTCCTTGTTGTCGATCATTCATGTCCATTTTGTTGTACCATGTTCTTACTCAAGAGGCCATGGCCATCAGTGGAAAAACCGACAGGTCACCACATGAGCAGGAGATCAAGTTCTTTGCCAAAGTGAGTCCGCGCTCTGAACGAACATGTCCAGATGGAAAAGCATGGGGGAAATACCGTCTCACTCGATCTGGCATCGCCCCTTCCTCATCCTCTCTCAGGTCCTCCTCCCCCTCATCGACCAGTACTTCAAGAACCACTCGCTCTACTTCCTCTCCTCGCCCAACAAGAACCTGAGCAGCAGCGGCTATGCCTCCAACAAGGAGAAGGAGATGGTCACCAGGTACCCAGCCCGCCGCGTCCTTCTGCCCACCCGCAAAAACACACCCTTTATCAACCTCTCACTCTCCGTTGCCGGGCTCACCCTTAATTCAACGGTTTCTCCTCTGATTTTCCCTTTCCTCATCTTCCACTCTCTCTCTCTCTCTGTCCTCCTGCTCCTTCAGCCTTTTCTGTAAGTTAGCTGCTCTTGTGAGACATAGGATTTCCCTCTTTGGTAAGACCACTACCTACCTCTCCGCGCGGGTGACTGTGTGTGGTGGGCGTGCGTGATGTCTGTCTGTGTCGTGCACGTGTAAGGTGATGTGTGTGGGACCGTAAGCCCTTTTGTGTTTCATGTTTTAAGGTACAGGAGGAAGTTGTTATTGCAGTCATGTATCGGATGCTTGTGTCTTTGCGTGTGCGCGTGCCTGTGCGTGGTCGCATGTCCGTGTGATACAGGCAGTGACTCCACCACCATGGTTAGCTGTCTCCACATCCTGGCACACACATTGGACACCAGGTGAGTACCGCATGTCCCGGCGAATGAGAAGAGACACGCCGCACGACAGTACACACTACTTGCTCCAGGGAAGATCAGCAGGAAAGCACTGCGATCAAAAGCATCCAATTCACTTCTACTGTAGGCTTTCATGACTACAATGTTTGTTGTGTATGTCATAAACCAAAGCTCTGTCAGAACTACAGGAACAAAGTATAAAGTTGGTTATCATGTTAGAAATAGAGCCCCACCCCCTGCTGTGCTCGTTCGGCTCTCCTCTGGGAAACGCTGACATTAACACGAGATCCCCCTATGGCGTTCGAATGAGGCCAGAGCCTTTCTCAGTGTACGTTTTTTTTTTTTTTCTTTTCTTTCTTAGCCCGAGGCGTCTATTGTTCTTTGAGGAGGAGACGGCATGCTGTTTGTTAACGTAACGTTCGGCGTAGTGACGTTAAATCATGCGAGTGTATCGGAGCGTGCGGCTGCAAAGGGGCAGGGAACAGCTGCATCCACGGGAGCTGCCTTTTGACGTTCTTGTTCCCGCGGCGCTGCATCGGGGGGGCCTAAGCTAAGCAACAGCAGGGCTCATTATGGGATGTTACGCAATGTGAAATGCCACGCCAAAAACATGAAAACCGCCAAAGGTAAAAAAGAATAAAAATAAAAAAAAATAAAAAAAACACGCACACAGTCTCGGATTCATCGCCGTCGACGCGTTATTGTTATTCATGGGATGCCGTCTGTTCAGCCGATGGCCTCAGACTCGCCCGTAATGAGCCCCTTCTCTTCTGGATGCAAACACCCATAAAAAGAATCGATGTGCATTAGCCCGCAGGACCGGAGCGAGGCTCTCGGGCCGTTGTGCACAGAGAGGCCTAAACGCCATACAGCGGTCCGCTTCAAACCCCCCCCCACCCAGACACTCACAGTGAGATCACAGTCTGCCCCCCGTCGGCTCATCAGCTCAGCTCCACCTCCCTCCTCTTCCTCCTCCTCCTCCTTCCCCTCCGCCTACCTCCTCCTCCCCCTCCTCCTCCTTCCCCTCCGCCTCCCTCCTCCTCCTCCTTCCCCTCCACCTCCCTCCTCCTCCTCCTCCCCCTCCTCCTCCTTCTCCTCCACCTCCCTCCTCCTCTTCCTCCTCCTCCCTCCCCTCCACCTCCCTCCTCCTCCTCCTCCTCCTCCTTCCCCTAAGCCTCCCTCCTCCTCCTCCTCCTCCTTTCCTTAAGCCACCCTCCTCCTCGTCCTCCTCTTCCTCCTCCTCCTCCTCCTCCCCCCTTCTCCTCCTCCTCCTTCCCCTCCGACTCCCTCCTCCTCCTCCTCCTTCCCCTCCACCTCCCTCCTCCTCCCTCCTCCTCCTCCTCTTCCCCCTCCTCCTCCCCCTCCTCCTCCTCCCCCTCCGCCTCCCTCCTCCTCCGCCTCCCTCCTCCTCCTCCTCCCCCTCCACCGCAGGACGGTGATGAAGTCTGGCTCGGACACGGTGATGGTGGGCCTGCGGACGTTCTTCGAGAACGCGGCCGAGGACCTGGAGAAGACGTTCGAGAACCTCAAGCTGGGGAAGTTCACCCACTCGCGCTCGCAGATGAAGGGCGTGTCGCAGAACATCAACTACACCACGGTGGCACTGCTGCCCATCCTCACCGCGCTGTTCCAGCACATCACGCAGCACCACTTTGGGGTGGACCTGCTCCGTGAGTGACAGCGGCAGAGGGGGTTCCAGAGGGGGTTAGAGAGGGTTAGAGGGGGTTAGAGGGGGGTGTCTAGTGGGTTACAGAGGGTTTACAGAGTGGGTTCCAGAGAGGGTTAGAGGGGGGTGTCTAGTGGGTTACAGAGGGTTTACAGAGTGGGTTCCAGAGAGGGTTAGAGGGGGGTGTCTAGTGGGTTACAGAGGGTTTACAGAGTGGGTTCCTGAGAGGGTTAGAGGGGGGTGTCTAGTGGGTTACAGAGGGTTTACAGAGGGGGTTCCAGAGAGGGTTAGAGGGGGGTGTCTAGTGGGTTACAGAGGGGGTTCCAGAGAGGGTTAGAGGGGGGTGTCTAGTGGGTTACAGAGGGTTTACAGAGTGGGTTCCAGAGAGGGTTTGAGGGGGGTGTCTAGTGGGTTACAGAGGGTTTACAGAGTGGGTTCCAGAGAGGGTTAGAGGGGGGTGTCTAGTGGGTTACAGAGGGTTTACAGAGGGGGTTCCTGAGAGGGTTAGAGGGGGGTGTCTAGTGGGTTACAGAGGGTTTACAGAGGGGGTTCCAGAGAGGGTTAGAGGGGGGTGTCTAGTGGGTTACAGAGGGGGTTCCAGAGAGGGTTAGAGGGGGGTGTCTAGTGGGTTACAGAGGGGGTTCCAGAGAGGGTTAGAGGGGGGTGTCTAGTGGGTTACAGAGGGTTTACAGTGAGGGTTCGAGAGAGGGTTAGAGGGGGATGGGTCTCTGTGGTGGGTGTTTTTTCACTCAGTGATGTTGGTGTTTTCTGTGTGATTGTGTGTCTGCAGTGGATGACGTGCAGGTGTCCTGCTATCGCATCCTGAACAGCCTCTACGCCCTGGGCACGGGGAAAAACATTTATGTTGAAAGGTACCACAAATTGTTTATATATATATTTATATTTATATATTTTTGGTATTGAACTTCATCAATATTGTTACAGTAATAATATGAAAAAATGAAATTATCCATGAAATTAAATTATTGACGATGAACACTCAACAAATTGTCTGACCTGTCTGGTTCCCCATACACCTGCTCATCTTCCCGGAATGTGATTTTAGAAAACAAATATATTGATTCATCGTGAAGTCGGTTTGCTTGGCATGATGCCCCCAAGATGAACGACAAATGCCAATTTCCTATCCTCCATCCCCCCCCCCACCACCCGTCCCTCCCTGGCCCGTCCCACCAGGCAGCTGCCGGCCCTGGGCGAGTGCCTGGCCACCCTGGCCGGTGCGCTGCCCGTGGCCTTCCTGGAGCCCCAGCTCAACGCCTACAACCCCTGCTCCGTGTTCAACACCAAGTCGGTGCGGGAGAGAGCCAGTGAGTGGGGTGGGGTTGGTGTGTGTGTGTGTGTGTGTGTGTGTGTGTGGGGGGGGGGGGGGGGGGGGGGGGCTGGCGATAAGGGAGCCACAGGGGGATGCAGGAGTCGTGACGCATGGAGCAGATGTTTTGCTGTGACTAGGAGATCAGACGCTTGTTTTGCTTTTATGTGCTGTTGGTTAAATTGGATGTAAAATTGATAAATATAAATATTTATATATAGCTCCATTGAATTGCAGCAAAGTATATACATATAATGGGGGTGGGGGGGGGATTAATATATAAAACAATACAAAATAAATAAGCTGTTTTAAATGTACTTTAGCCTTCATTTGTATTCATGTAATGCGGATGGAGTTTGTGGACACAACATCATCACACGGGGGGAGCATTCTGTGTGTGACGACCGACCGACCGTCTTTCACCAGGCCTGGTGATTTCTCAACGGGGATGTGTTGAGAAACAAAGATAATCCAACGAATCCCACGCTCACGCTTCAGTGTTCCTGTGTCTGTGTGCATGCGCGTGCGTGCGTGTGTACACGCATGCGTGTGTGCGCCTGTGTGCGCGTGCGTTGGGGGCAGCCACGGCCTTCTGGTTAGGGCTTCGGACTTGTAACCGGAGGGTTGCCGGTTCGGACCCCGACCAGTACGAACGGCCGAAGTGCCCTTGAGCAAGGCACCTAACCCCTCACTGCTCCCCGAGCGCCGCTGTTGCAGGAAGCTCACTGCATTGGGTTTAAGTGTGTGCTTCACCTCACTGTGTGCCTCACCATCACTGTGTTCTGAGTGTTTCACTAATTCACGATTGGGTTTAAACGCAGAGACCAAATTTCCCTCGCGGGATCAAAAGAGTAATTTTCCTTCGTCTGCGTCCAGTCCAGGGCATGCCGGACTCGGTGGAGGACATGTGCCCCGAGATGCCCCGCCTGGGCGGCCTGATGAAGGACATCAACGACATGGCGGAGTCGGGCGCCCGCTACACGGAGATGCCCCACGTCATCGAGGTGGTGCTGCCCATGCTGTGCAACTACCTGTCCTACTGGTGGGAGCGCGGGCCCGAGAGCCAGCCGGCCAGCGGCGGCTGCGTCTGCTGCACCACCGTCACCTCGGAGCACCTCAGCCTCATCCTGGGCAACATCCTGAAGATCCTCAACAGCAACCTGGGCATCGACGAGGCCTCCTGGATGAAGAGGATCGCCGGTGAGGGGGGGGGGGGAGGGCAGGGCAGGGGAGGGGCGGAGGAGGAGGACTTTTGGGACCGTAGTGGAACCAATGCATCCACCAGGGAGGGGGGGAAGGAGAGAGGGGGTGACGTGAGGGGCAGTAGTGGAACCGATGCGTCCACCGGGGGAGAGGGGGAGGAAGGGGGGAGAGAGGATGTGACGCGAGGGACCGTAGTGGAACCGATGCATCCACCAGGGGAGGGGGGGTAGGAGGGATGGAGAGGGGGGTGACGTAGTGGAACCTGAGAGTGGGAGAGTTGTGTTGAGATGAGGTCCTTTAATAAATGAATAAGAATGACGCAATAGTCTAAAGAAATCCATTCAGATGACATGAGGAGTACAACTTAGGATGTAAATGTAAAACATTATTGAATGTTTTGGTAGTCATTGACTGTGTATGTTACACTCTCGGCATGCTACCTTATTGACCGCGCACACTATTGACTGTATACATTATTGACATTGCTAACATGCCAGCGAGACGAACGACTTGCTGCCAAACTGGGTTTACATAAATACGATCCAGAACGGCTCAATTTCAATACAGTAGGACTCCCCCCCCCGGAATCGACCGTTGGTCTATACCGCTTCCCAGCTATGACACCTGAACCCCCGTCTCATCCTGTCGTTTTCCCCCCCCCTCCCCCGCCACCGTGGTCCAGTCTACGTCCAGCCCATCATCAGCAAGGCGCGGGCCGACCTGCTGAAGAGCCACTTCCTGCCCACGCTGGACAAGCTGAGGAAGAAGACGGTGAAGGTGGTGGGCGAGGAAGAGCTCCTCAAGGCGGACAGCAAGGGGGACACCCAGGAGGCCGAGCTGCTCATCCTGGACGAGTTCGCCGTGCTCTGCAGGGACCTGTACGCCTTCTACCCCATGCTCATCCGCTACGTGGACAACAACAGGTGGGTGCCCGGTGCATGATGGGTAATGGAGTTTCTTCTCTGGTTTTATCGGCCTTCATTGGAATTGGAAGGTCAATGTAATTATTGTATTTTTTATGATAAAAATTTGACTGGATTGGAGTGGTTTATGGCAAAATATATCACACATTAGTCACATCAACCATAGACACGTTCAATAAGTAATGTTCATTCGGTTCTATGACATTGACTGTGTGGGTGTGCGTGCGTGCGTGCGTGCGTGTGCGTGTGTGTGCGGCTGCGATCCTTTCTCATGTAGATCCCGTTGGCTCAAAGAACCGGACAGGGACTCAAACGAGCTCTTCAGAATGGTGGCGGAGATATTCATCCTGTGGTGCAAATCGCACGTGAGTAATGGCTCCCCCCGGCGCAGACAGGCACACCGCTCAAAGTCATCACAGCGAGCTGCTCCCAGTGTGACCGGCCATGAATGATAACAGATGGCCTAACCGCGCACTTTTGGCGTTTCCTTCCTTTCCTTCCACAGAACTTCAAGCGGGAAGAGCAGAACTTTGTGGTGCAGAATGAGATCAACAATCTGTCCTTCTTGACCGGTGATAACAAGACCAAGATGTCTAAGGTAGACCCCCCCCCCCCCCCCTAGTTGTGTTTACCTCTCCTTCACCAAATTCAGTCCAGCCGGAGAGAGAGAAGTTCTTTATATCTCGGATCAGATTGAGAACCCAACTGGACCCGACTCTGGCAGAAGAGCAGAGCCCTGCTAGTTACGTGTGAAGTGGAAGCCATGACACCTCGGGCTCTCTGCCACGCCACTCGCTTTGTGTTGCTGGCATGTCTGTGACTGTGCGTGTGTGTGTGTGTCTGTGTGCATGCTTGCATGTGTGTGTGTGTGTGTGTGTGTGTGTGTGTGTGCGTGCGTGCGTACATGTGTGTGTGCGTGCGTGTGTGTGTGTGTGTGTGTGCGTACTTGCATGTGTGTGTGTGTGTGTGTATATGTGTGCGTGCTTGCATGTGTGTGTGTGCGTGTGCGTGCGTATGTGTGCGTCTGTGTGTGTGTGTGTGTGCATATGTACGTGTGTAGGAATGCGTGGTTCCTCTGAGCCAAACGCTTTAATTTGTCTCCGTGGGGCCCTCAGTGTTTGCTTCTCTGCGAGCAGAGGGGAAAGCGTTTGCTCTGTTATGGATTTCCAGCGCCTCTCACCTAAATGTTTCCAAGTGCGCCAGACGGCCCGGACTCGCACCCGGGATGCCCGGTTTTGCCGGCGTTGAAAAATGAACTCCCTTACCCGCACCTGACTTTTATTCAATCGAAGGGCTCCCTCTGTGAAATAAGTTCGAGTTAAACGCTTTAACCCCCCCGACTTATCAATTACATCAGGCGGAGGTTTAAAGGCGGTGGGGGGGGGGCAAGAGAACCTCAAACAACCGTGTTCTGTGTGTTATGAAATCGTGTTCTGCGTTCCCCGTGAAGTCCGGAGGCCAGGACCAGGAGCGCAAGCACAAGAAGCGGCGCGGGGAGTTCTACTCCATCCAGACGTCTCTGATCGTGGCGGCGCTGAAGAAGATGCTGCCCATCGGCCTCAACATGTGCACCCCGGGGGACCAGGAGCTCATCTCGCTGGCCAAGACGCGCTACCTCCTGGTGAGTGGCCGGGCCCACGCGGGTGCTGCCCTACTGGGGACGAAGAAGGGGGGGGGGGGGGGAAATATACAGGGCAGAATTGACAGAAGACGTCATTGGCTTTCCATCCCTGTGGATGATTGTGTTGAACTTTAAGTGCCGTATGGGATGTGGATCTTTGCTGAGATGTTTTGCTTGCTGGTGGTTTATGCTAAAATGTAAAGTCAATATCCAAATGGAACGCATGCATTTCCATTGGGAAAAGTCTAATAAGCAGCATATATCTTTGCGCTTACAACTTACATCTTACATTTGCTTTGCTCCACAAAATGAATTTATCAGAACTAGAGATAATGTTTTGAAAGATGGTGAACTCTTGCAGTTCATATATTAACTTATCTTTAAGATGATAATCCAGGGCTTTTAATTTGATTTGAAAATGCAATAATGTTGCCTAATGAGGCAGTCTCTAAGACTATAATAATAATAACTATAATAATACCGTTGTGCAGCCTGATGATTTTCTAATTCCCCCCTTTTAACTCTTCACAGAAAGATACAGACGACGAAGTCAAGGACCACATCAGGCAAAATCTACACCTTCAAGTGAAGGTGAGCACTGTCCGAACGTCAAGTGGGTGATCGTTGCACATCGACGGGCACCTTTGGGTGCCCCCGCTGTGGTTTTGGGGCCCTCAAAACCTAAAGCCCCCTTCACCCCCCAACAGTCAGAGGACCCAGCGGTGCGGTGGCAGCTGAACCTCTACAAGAACGTGGTGGTGAAGAGCGAGGGACACGCCGATCCAGGCAGGACCGTCAACCGCATCCAGAGCATCTCGGCTGCCGTCTTCAACCTGGAGCAGGTCTGGTTCCCCCTCAGGCGAGACCCTCTGCTTTAGAGGCCTAATGGACCCAAATCACAAAAACGCATGCAAAAGCACTTCCATTTTCCTTTAGCTTAAAGTCAAACCAAATATGAATCCGGTGTAATGGAACCGATACTGTACATGTAACACATTCAGTTTGAGAGTGATTTTGGGAGGTTGTGCAGAAAATAACAACAAGCCACAATGGGGTTGGCAGCATTATTACTTTGAGATTATCCTGACCCACTAACTTACTGTCCTGATGTCACCGTAGGTGGAGCAGCCGCTGAGGTCCAAGAAGTGTGTCTGGCAGAAGCTGCTGTCCAAGCAGAGGAAGAGAGCGGTGGTGGCCTGCTTCCGCATGGCTCCTCTCTACAACCTCCCCAGGTATGGCCGCCAATTCACCCAAACATGCCCATGTCATGAAGGCAGAGGAGCCTGAGGGGTGTGAGGATACCATACCTCTTCATGTCTTTCATTTCTGAAGTCTTGATATGAGTTCAGAGTCTTGAGGCTGGAGCTCAGTCTCTGTGTGTCAACGCTATCAAAAGACGAACTGTCATTTTGATAAAACAGTTCACAGGCAGTAAGATTTTTACTACCCAATCAAAATTGAGATTGAGATGAAATACGAAAGCCAGCAATGGCAATCGTTGATACAGTTTAAAACTGTAATGCACTAATCAATTCTATTTAATATATATATATATAACCAACGTGACAGCTGTTCTGGTAACCCTCTACAAACAGCAGTGTTTAGCAGCCATCACAACTGACCACAACCTCAGCAAGAAGGCACTCACATCACCTTTCTACGCCCCCCACCTTCTGGAATTATTTCATTTTCTTTCCTCAACCCCACCTCCGTTTCATTTCTCGTCTCTCCCGGGTTCTGACCCTGAATTAATACACAGCCCCCCGCCCCCCCCCCCCCCCCCCCACCACCACCAATCTACAGGACAAATGCTGGGCCGGCAGCTGTTCTGGCAGAACAGAACGGGGGAACGGGACACAACCAATTTCACGGGCCGATGCTCCGTAACTCAATCAATGTGAGGCCGGGCTGCGCGGCTACAGTAGCGGAGGGTGTGTGTGTGTGTGTGTGTGCGTGTGCGTGTCTGTGTGTGTGTGTGTGTATAGGTGTGTGTTTTTGTGTGTGTGTGTGTGTGTATGTGTATTTGTATGTGTGTGTGTATAGGTGTGTGTGTGCTTGTGTGTTTGTGTGTGTATGTACAGTATATGTGTGTGTGTATAGGTGTGTGTGTGTGTGTGTGTGCGCGCAATTATGTGTCTAACCCTGGGGGGGGGGGGTGGCGAGGAGGTGGGCCCAGACGCGCACCTCCTGTCCGACAGGGTGACTCATCTTCCTCCCCCTGTCGTCTCCTGCTGGATGCACTGGCCTGGGCGGTAATTAAGGCGCCGCGGCTCCAGACAACGCACAGGATAGACATAGCTGAGCACAATGTGTCTGCCCTGCCGCGAGTGTGCGTGTGTGCTTGTGTGTGCGTGTGTGTGTGTGTGTGTGTGTGTGGGTGTGTGTGTTGTGTGTGTGTGTGTGTGTGTGTGTGTGTGTGTGTGTGTGTGTGTGTGTGTGTGTGTGTGTGTGTGTGTGAGTGCGTGCGTGCGTGCGTGCGTGTGTGTGTGCGTGTGTGGGTGCGTGTGTGCGTGTGTGTGTGTGTGTGTGCGGTGTGCTGTAATTAGATGATTTCCTGGAAAATGGCTTTTTTCGTTTCTTGTTGTCCACACACACTCAATACTTTTCTTCCCCCGACAAAAACAGTGTTGTGTTTTCTTCCTCTGTGTTTTGTTATCTTGACTCTTTTGTTATATTTATTTATTTTTTATTTTATGTTTTTGGTCTTTCCGCCCTCCCCTGAATGCCCCACTTAATTATACCACCTCGCCCCCCCTCCTCCTGTTTAGGTATACCAGTAATAATTACCTGCTGAATGCCTTCCGACTTATATGGCTGGAGGAGATGCATGAGAACGCAGACTGTGACAGTCTGCTCTCCATGCTGACGGTAACGTAGTCCCTGAGAAGCACCTTGCTCTGACCTCCTACAAGCACCTTGTTGTGTGACCTCCGATGCCCTGACTAAACTGCACCCCCCCCCACACCCGTGCCCTTGTCCTGTCCATGTTTTCTGAAGGTGAATGTTAACCCTGATCCAAATCCAAACCTGTCTTTCCCCCCCCCTCCCCAACACTGGTCTGTCCTGGGTACTCAGTCAGTCAAAGGGTATAGCAAAAAATGAAATGCAATAAAATAACATAAAAAGGTGCAGTCTGAATGGAAGCGATTATATTACATACTAATTTGGATCAGGTGCTTAAATCTTTTTTTTTTTTTTTTTTTACATCAAAAAATCAAATGGTCAAATGGTGATAACGATGGGTGGGCTTGGAGTGTGTCTGCGCTGGGAGGACTACAGGGCTTTCGTGGCTTCGGCGTTCCGCCCAGGCCTCACCCGCCCACTCACCCGCTCGGCCGTTGTTTCTCTCTCCCTGAAGGTGACCTGCTGTATGCGTTACTAACCTGTGATTAACCCCCCCCCCCCCCTGTGCTCCGCCGCTGAGCTCCTCTCTAACCCCCGGTCTGATCTCCCCCTTCCCTTCCCCAGGCACCGCTCTATTAACCTCTTCCTCCAGGCCTATCAGAGAATATGGATAGAGACAGAGGAGTACTCCTTTGAGGAGAAGCTAGTGCAGGACCTGGCAGTAAGTACGAACCTCGCCCCCCCCCCACCCCCCTCCGGGATCGTTTTTTGCACCTCAGGATTTCCGAGGTCCTGTCCGCGAGGCGCTTCCCTCGAGTGTCCGCCGCCCATGTCAGTGTGTCCGTGTCGTGCGCCTTAATGTCCTTCCCCTGCCTGTTCCCCCGTGCGCGTGGGGCGTGGAGCGTGGGTGGGTGGGTGGGTGGAGTGGGAGCATGACATCACCAATGATGTCAGTGGACAGGTTGCTCCGTGAGCGGCGAGGCTCCGCCTCCTTTGAGCAGCGGTGAGGAGGCCCTCCTCCTCCTTCCCTACTGATTACATTCACGGAGGGGGCGTAGTGTCCTTCCTCAATGCCCTTATTGTTATTCTTCTTCTTCATCTTCGTCGCTGTCGTTTTTGACGCATTATTGTTGTGCCGGGGAGCAGAGGAAATTAAACGCCCCCCCTCCCGCGCTCCGCTTCCTGCGCAACTTAACAGAAATTCCCTTCTTAAAAGAGCATCCATCATTGCGAAAGCCCCCCCCGCGGGGAGCGGAGGCACAGCGCGGTTAATGGCCGCCGCCTGTGTACCCTCAGAGCGCACACGCGTGGTTATCCGACTGGAGATCATAGTCAATGAGGGATTGTGTTCGGGATAAATTGGCGGGTCGTTACAGTGGTGGTGAAATGGGCTCCCGGAGATTCATGCTTACTTCAACTCCTTTCCAATTCCAACTAAACGCCGCTTAGTTGATTAAACATTGCATCATCCGGCTGGCCTGTGTTTGCTTGTGTTTGCGTGTGTGTCTGTGTGTACTCGTATGTGTGTGTGTGTGTGTGTGTGTTTGTGCATGCTCGTGTGTGCATGTGCGCGTGTGAGTGTGTGGGCATGCCCCCGTGTGTGCTTGACGTGTAGCATGTGTCTGCGCCTCGATAACCTGCATGCGTGATCGATGGCGCGTGCAGCTTAATACTCCCATCCGGTGCGGTTATCTGTTGCCTCTTCATGTCCAGGTGTTGTAAGGTGCATAGAAGTGCCGCCGTACCAACATTGATGAACCCTGTGTGTAACGGTTAGCTGCAGAGCGGGTGCCACCGCTCATTAGATGCACAGGAGGTGCTGCAGTGTATTTGACCTCCCCCCCACACTGGCACAGAGAGGACATGGCCGACACTGAAGTCATAATGTGCTCTGTGGATGGCCGCGCACACGCGTGACATGCCTGGGTGTGTGCAGAAAACCCAGCCCAAAGTGGAGGAGGAGGAGGAGGAGGTGGTGGACACGCAGCCAGACCCTCTTCATCAGCTCATCCTGCACTTCAGCCACAACGCTCTGACCGAGTGCAGGTAGGCTCTCTCTCTCTCTCTCTCTCTCTCTCTCTCTCTCTCTCTCTCTCTCTCTCTCTCTCTCTCTCTCTCTCTCGATCTCCCTCTATCACCGGTCCATCTATATATCACTCACAAACGCACACAGACACACCTGGGTACCATGACAACAACGCTCTGTCAAACTGGATGTTTGTGATCTTTCATTTCGATTGCCTTTTGCCGTAATGTGAGATTGCATTTACTAGTTTGTCACTTTTGAAACGCTGGAAGATTGTGTTTTTTTTTACTGTATAATTTTATAAAATTACTTTATCACTTCGCAGTTCATTGGAGGAGGACCCGCTTTACATTGCCTATGCAGATATGATGGCCAAGGTGAGGTGCTGTTTGAACCGTTTCTCAGCACTCCTGTGTCCCTAGCATTGTGTCCCTCTCTGTACTGTGTCTGACCCGTGAAACGTTTCCCCCAGAGCTGCGCCGAAGACGAAGAGCAGAACTACGAGGAAGAGCGAGAGAAAACATTTGAGGTACTCGCGCGCCTGTCTTCCCAGCAGCCCCTCTCCTCCCCAACACTGTGACGTGACGTGTGAGTGGCCGTGACGCCAAGCCGGCGCCGCAGACTTGCCACCGCCTTCAGTGCGCCTGCATGCTTGTTCCCCTGTCCCAGGAAAAGGAGATGGAGAAACAGAAGACCCTCTACCAGCAGGCCAGGCTGCACGACCGCGGGGCCGCGGAAATGGTGCTCCAAATGATCAGCGCCAGCAAAGGTGAGGGCTCCTTCACCGTTACCCTTTGCACTATTGACAGCTACCAAGGATGTCTACTATGTACGCATACAGGTTCTCACTTTTCACCGACCTGACTTTAAGAGCTCGCTTTTAACTTAATTTATTTTAACCTAATCTTGTCTAGATAGATCTATTTATTGTTTATTGTTTATTGACTATAGTCAGGCTCTTATTGCACTCATCTATCCCCTGTACTGCTGGTCACTGTGAATTTCTCCTAAGGGAGATTAATAAAGGAATATCTTATCTTATCTTACCACCCCGTCCTGTGGATTTCAGCATACCCCGGTGAAGGGGTGGGGGGGGGTGGGCGTTGACTGGACTTGGGGGGGTCTAACCTCGGCATGTGATTTGGGGATCCTCAGGTCGGCTCGGCCCCATGGTGACCTTCACGCTCAAACTGGGCATCTCCATTCTCAACGGGGGGAACATACTGGTACAGCAGGTACGTTGTATGATGTGGTGTCGACCACTGACAATCCGGTGCGCTCGCCCGTCAGCTCGTCATAACGGCGTCAACTGTTGTGTTTTAAACCAACGCAGAAAATGCTGGACTACCTGAAAGAGAAAAGGGACGTGGGGTTTTTCAAGAGCCTGTCGGGGCTCATGATGTCGTGCAGGTAAACGCGCGCCTGAGACGTGTTTCGTTCGAGTGAGACGCTGCGACGTGTCACCGGAACATGGGAGTCACGTGTGTGTGTGTGGTTGTTGTGTGTTTCCGTGCAGCGTCCTGGACCTGAATGCTTTTGAGAGGCAGAACAAAGCAGAGGGTCTGGGCATGGTTACTGAGGAAGGATCAAGTAAGTGAGGAGAACACTGCAACAACAGGAGAACTGCGGAACCCACACAGCTTTCATTCTAGTTGTTGTTGTTGTTGTTTTTTCAAATGAACGTGATTTACTGTCGGAATGAAATTGTGCCTTTTCGTGTGCAGCATTGCAAGAGACAGTATATTAAACGCAGCCAGAAAGGCTGCCTTGTTTACTCTACAAAACTATGCACTGTTAACAAAGTCACTGTATTTGAAGTGTCTAGACAGTATACAGCATGAAATATGGCTAATAAAACCATTGACCTTGCAGAAATGCATGTTATCTAATGTTTAAAAAATTGTGAGCAAACTGAGATTGTCCAATTCAGAGTGAATTCCTGATGCATAAAGAGACATCAGTACCACCCAAAGCAAACACATTTAGATGCTCTGGTGTGGATTGTACACATTGTATGTATGTTTCTCGAGCTGGCTGCTAGATTGAGCCCTCGCTGTTATTAATGTTGGCCCTTGACTAAGAGACCAAAACAAAAAACCACATGGCTCCGCATTAGCTTCACAATACTTCTACTTTTCCCTTTTTATTCATTGATTTATTGGTTGATTGATTTTTTTTTCTGGACGACCTCATCTCCGTGTGGCAGATGTGCCCTTGTGTGTGTGTGTCACGGTCTCAGTCACGAGTCACGACACATCTGTGTATGTTCACCATACAGGAAAACCTGTGCTACTGTATGTCCTGTCTAGTCACTGTCTGTCCCCCCTACCCCCTTCCCCTCAAAGTATCAAAACCAAAATGTGAATCCTCACCCCCTTCCGCCCACTCTCATTGAAGTATTGAGTGCATCACAAGAACCCTAACACATAGCGTCTACTGTAAACCTACAGTCTGTATTATCTGATGGGACGCATACAGTATAGAGATGGTTTTTTACTCATACATGCTCCAACCCATTTCCACCTCATCAGCCCAGGCATAAGTGACGGTAAATGTTAGGCTGTACTTTTTTTTTTATTGAATCCTCTCTTATCCTGTTATCCTTTAACACTGGCATATCGCCACAGTCTTAAGTACCCGTTGAGTACCTGTTAACGAGTGGTGGCCGCATGTCAGTGTCACAAAGGGATGTTGACAATGTAGAGTTACTGCTAATGATCTATATATGTCTCTCCTGTTGCTAATTCCTCCGATTGAAACTCAATGTCTTCTCCTTTGCTTATGTCTGCTTTTTTTGTATGTTTGTTTGTATGTATGTTTGTTTGTGTTCTTCTGGTCATGTTTTTAACTCATCGGTCGCAGTCAACGTGAGTGAGCGGGGTAAATACATGGTTTAGATTTTACTTGTTTTTTAAATTAAAAACAGCCCCACTCTGGTGGCTATTTGCACAGCAGCACCCCTCCTCCTAGACCTCCTCCTCTTCCTCCTTCTCCTCTCCTCCTCCTCCTACTCTTCCTCCTCCTCCTCCTCCTCCCTAGACCTCCTCCTCTTCCTCCTTCTCCTCTTCCTCCTCTTCCTCCTCCTCCTCCCCCCTAGACCTCCTCCTCTTCCTCCTTATCCTCTTCCTTCTCTTCCTCCTCCTCCTCCCCCCTAGACCTCCTCCTCTTCCTCCTCCTCCTCCTCCCCCCTAGACCTCCTCCTCTTCCTCCTTCTCCTCCTCCTCCTCCTCCTCCTCCTCCTCCTAGACCTCCTCCTCTTCCTCCTTCTCCTCATCCTCCTCCTCCCCCCTAGACCTCCTCCTCTTCCTCCTTCTCCTCCTCCTCCTCCTCCTCCTCCTCCTAGACCTCCTCCTCTTCCTTCTTCTCCTCATCCTCCTCCTCCCCCCTAGACCTCCTCCTCTTCCTCCTTCTCCTCTTCCTCCTCCTCCTCCTCCGCCATAACGAATGCTCCATAACTCCACTCGTGCTCTGAACTGAAAAAAAAGGCACATGCATGCACCTCTGACACCTGACACATGAATCATTACTCTCAGCCAGCTATGCACCACCTCCCCGCTACCCCCCTAAACACACCCTCTACGGTCTCTCCTCCTTGTAAGACAAGTAACTGCTTGTGGTCTTTGTGGAACCCCCTCCTCCTATATCTCTTTATGTCTCTTTATGTGTTTAGTATACTAACATTTTAACTTTTTAAGAGGTGCAAACAACCCCCAAAGCTTTGCTTGTGCGAAACAGCATCGGCAAGCCCTTTTATTCTAACTGGAGTCTCATTTATGCAGATTAATACTCATATTATAAAGTCATAAAGGGACTTTTGACCGTGTCCTCCGGAGACACGACGCGATGCGTGTCGTCCACCGCGACGTCCTATGTCTTGCATCTTACGGACGTTTACATGTCTTGAGACGCGCGCATCTTAACGGCGGAATGAAATGCATCGCTGAGAACAGTTTTTTTTTTTACGCTCGTACACGAGGGTTGTGACGTCTGAAGTGTTTGGGGGGCCGGACATCAATCCCGTCTCCCTCGCCCCAGGTTCCAAGGTGCTGCAGAATGACGAGTTCACCAAGGACCTCTTTAGGTTCCTGCAGCTCCTCTGCGAGGGCCACAACAACGGTAGGTTGGTTCCTCTGCGTCTGATGATTGCCCCAACCCCCCCCCCCCCCCCCCACCCCGGGGCGTCTGCCCTAGGGCCGGGTCCAGTGGGAGAGCTCTTCTACCCCCCCCCCTGTAGGTTCTCCTGCATGGGCCCCTCGGGTCAACTGCTGGCCGTCATCTGTTTCTCGTTTTTTTTTCGTTTTTTTTTCATTTTAGATTTCCAGAATTTCTTGAGAACCCAGACGGGGAACACGACCACCGTCAATATTATCATCAGCACCGTGGACTACCTGCTTAGACTGCAGGTGAGCGAGCGCGTGTCGTGACTGACGACGCTTCACTGCGTTTCTGAGAACACCGTTTTTTTCAGAGTGGTTGGCATTCTTGGCATATTACTTTTTCTTTTTTTTTTTTACTTTTAGGAATCCATCAGTGACTTCTACTGGTACTACTCTGGTAAAGATGTGATGGATGAGGCCGGTCAGAGGAACTTCTCCAAAGCGCTGGCTGTCGCCAAACAGATTTTTAACTCTCTAACTGAATACATACAGGTAACGGCTTGTTAGGTTTTCTGCATATTTTTTTCTGTATATTTGCCTGGCTATGCACACAACACTGCACACTACCATGTGTGTGTGTGTGTGTGTGTCTCAATGTGAGTCATTCACATTCACACTTTTGAGTCACCATTTGCATTTAACCATTGCACTCAATTTCCTTTCAGGGTCCGTGCATTGGCAATCAACAGAGCCTGGCTCACAGCCGATTATGGGATGCAGTCGTGGGTTTCCTGCATGTGTTTGCTAACATGCAGATGAAGTTATCACAGGTAAACGGCCGTTTTGATCTCACGGTCTATCAAAGAGCTGGGCAGATCCCGCTCATGCATACAAGGCTACAGCCACAAGAGGTCCCTCAAGTCCCGACCAAACAAACAAACAGGAGTTCTCCTTCTGTTCACTCCCCAGCACTCAGCATTCAGTTCACCTTTCCCCCCCCCTCTGTCCCCCCAGTGAGGGTGTGAGGCACGGGTGCAGAAAAACGTCCAGCACCTTACCTGATTATAGTGTCATTTCCAAAAGGTCAGGCATGATTACATCAAGTCAGAGAGCGATGGCAGGTGGAGAGAGGATTCGGATTGACTCCCATCACTGGAGCACCCCCGCCTATGAGATTTATAGCACTCTGAAAGTGGGCTCCAAGGATATCCTTGATGCGTCCGTCTGGCCCCAGCCATCTGCTCCCGGACCGTATAACACCATTAGCGTGTACTGATGGATGGATACAACGCAAGAGAGCCCTTTTGGTTTCCTCACCCAATCCTAGCAGGAGGCCGGCTGTTCCCCGGCTGCAGCCTTGATCCCCTCCTTGAAGTGCCCACGTATAAAAGACACCAGACGGGAACCAGGTTCGAGGTCCGCGGAAGGCGAGGGCGATAACTTTAACGCTTTCTGCGCTAAACATCAAGAGAGGGAAAGTCGCACATTTTCTTCCTCTTTGTCTCTCTCTGTCTTTTTTTTTTTTTTTAGGACTCCAGTCAGATTGAGTTACTGAAGGAGCTGTTGGACCTCCAGAAGGACATGATCGTGATGATGCTCTCTCTCCTGGAAGGTCTGCCTTCCTGCTGACTCACTCTGCGTTCACTGTGAACACAGGGCCCTGCTGGTGGAATTACTCCAGCAATCTCATTATCATTATCTCGTTAGCTTGGCTTGTTTTTTTTTGTAATGAATCAAATATTGACACGTGTGGTTGAGAAGACTGAGCGCCTGTTCCCTTTACATAGGGGGGGGGGGGAGGAGCACACCTTGCTGATGTTGTATACATTGTGAAAATGCCTTTATTGTATCTCCCCAGGCAACGTGGTCAACGGCACCATCGGCAAACAGATGGTGGACACGCTGGTGGAGTCGTCCAGCAACGTGGAGATGATCCTCAAGTTCTTCGACATGTTCCTCAAGCTGAAGGACCTGACCACGTCGGACAGCTTCAAGGAGTACGACCCCGACAGCAAAGGGGTCATCTCCAAGAAGGACTTCCAGAAGTCCATGGAGAACCAGAAGCAGTACTCCCAGTCGGAGATCGAGTTCCTCCTCTCCTGCGCCGAGGCCGACGAGAACGACATGTTCAACTACGAGGAGTTTGTGGAGCGCTTCCACGAGCCCGCCAAGGACATCGGCTTCAACGTGGCCGTGCTGCTCACCAACCTCTCGGAGCACATGCCCAACGACGGGCGCCTGTCGGCGTTCCTGGACCTGGCCGAGAGCGTGCTCAGCTACTTCGAGCCCTACCTGGGCCGCATCGAGATCATGGGCGGCGCCAAGCGCATCGAGCGCGTCTACTTCGAGATCAGCGAGTCGAGCCGCACGCAGTGGGAGAAGCCGCAGGTGAAGGAGTCCAAGCGGCAGTTCATCTTCGACGTGGTGAACGAGGGCGGCGAGAGCGAGAAGATGGAGCTCTTCGTCAACTTCTGCGAGGACACCATCTTCGAGATGCAGCTGGCGTCGCAGATCTCTGAGCCCGACCCGGTGGAGCGGCCCGAGGAGGACGAGGACGACCGCCAGAGCGTGGCGGAGGAGCAGGACGTCGAGGAGGAGGAGGAGGAGGAGCGCGCGCTGCTGGAGTCGTCGTCGGCGTTCGCCGTGGCCTGCGCCTCGCTCAGCCGCAGCCTGGGCCGACTGCGGCGGCTGCTGACGGCGCGGAGCCTGCGGCTGCAGTACCGCCGCGTCCGCAGGATGAGCGTCAGGGAGATGGTGCGGGGCTTCTTCTCCTTCTTCTGGATGATCATCACGGGCCTCTTCCACTTCCTGCACGGCCTGGTGTGGGGCTTCTTCCACATCCTGTGGACCACCATGTTCGGCGGCGGCCTGGTGGAGGGCGCCAAGAACATCAAGGTTAGTCAGGTAGTTAGTTAGTTAAGCGACGGTTATGGTTCCGCGTAGTGATCACGTAGTGATCACGCAGTGGCCACGCAGTTACTTGGACGCAGTCATGAGACCGTGATGGTTCTGCGTGGGGTTTACGTGTCGAAATGCATTTCAATGCCACACCGGTAGAGGGCGACCAGAATGACCATTCTGGTCATTACATATGGATTACTAGCGAGTAAAAAAAAAGTTTACAGACATGAAGGCAAAAGTTATATATATGTTGTTGCCAATCAGTTGAAGCATTTATCACACCGTGGCGGTGTTAATGAGTGGAAACCGGAAAAGCGATCTCCAGCAGATGTAGTTAGCGGACCAATCACAGCCAAAGCCACTGCAGTGGTGTTGCGTCGCCTCGACGCACGTCTAGGATTTTTTGGGAGGTGCACTTCAGGCCTTTGCGGTGGACGCATGTGGGGTCCGCATGGACGTAATGGGTCCGTAAGCCCCCTAGCATTGCGTCAACGCGGAGGCATAACTTAAGCATAACTCAGCCTTTAGACTTCATTGTCCCCGGAAGGGAATTCTTTTTCACTGTACATCAGCTTAACACACATCGTCCCACAACGACAGACAGAAATACATTAAGTACGACACGACAGCAAACAATAATGACAGGCAGAACAACATGAAAACAAGACTCGCAGTTCCCTTCAGCTAGTCACCCTGTTTAGGGCTGCTATGGCTGCAGGTACCAGGCTTTTGCCAAAGCGAAGCCCTTCTGCACCTCAGGGACCTGTAAAGGGTAAAGGGGGCATTTAGCAGACGCTTTTGTCCAAAGCGACTTACAATCAGTACATTTGTGGGGTTCGACATGTGGACAGTTGGAGGAGGTGGGGGATCGAGGGGATCGAACCACCGACCCCACGGTTAGTGGATGACCCCCTCTGTCCAACCGCTCAACCCACTGAGCTACTGCCACCCCACCCCTGTACCTGCGCCCAGAGGTACAGTGCAGTGAGTTGGTGAGTGAGTGGTGTCCTGTGTCCTATCGTAAGGTGACGGACATCCTGGGCAACATGCCGGACCCCACGCAGTTCGGCATCCACGGCGACGCCCTGGAGACGGAGAAGACGGAGGCGCGCGAGGCCTCGGCGCTGGCGGCGCTCGGCCAGCTGTCGCCGGGCGACGAGGCCGAGGCGGACCTGATCGCCGAGCTGCTGTACGTGCAGCCCAAGAAGGAGGGCAAGCACGGCTCGGAGCCCGGCCTGGGGGACGTCTCGGAGGTGGTGGTCGGGGACGCGCCGTCCATCGCCAGCGCCGTCAAGCAGAAGAAGGCGCAGGTGGGGTGCTCCGGTGCCGCCGCTTTAAGGCGCGAGGGAAACGGACTGCGCGGTTTCTGTTTGTTTCCCCTCTCGGCCGCCGGGGTTTCGTGTGTAATAGCGGCGTCATCCGTCTTAATGATGCAAACGCTTCCTCCCACCGCGTTGAGTGTCTTCCAGGCAGGTTATTAAATATTTAGTCTCACGACAACCTGATAAAATGCCGCAATTTTGTTTTTATCGTTTGGCTCCGAAGGACGCGGCGAAGAAGAGAGCGGCCAACGGCGACTACAAAGCAGACTCGGAGTCGTCGGAGTGAGTACGCTTTAAAGGACCTCCCTTAATTGGATTACACTCATTGATTGGATTTCTCGTATGAACACAATCGTCCTGGCCCCGTGGCCACATAACAGGATTTAGTCCACTGATTTTAAGGGGTTTGTACAATTATTATCCTAGGCTGTTTTTGGACAGCGATTCTGCCCGCAGATTGGTTTGCTCGACTGCTCGTTAGTTTGTGCGTTAGATCACATGTTGATGTTTCCTTAGGTGTTTAGTTTGATGTTTGATATGCACTGTATGTCTGTGGGACGATGCGCGCCAGTCGTGGTGGGCTCACCATTATTATCACAGCTATGTGCTAACGTGCTAACAGCGACAACATGTGTTTGTCTCTCCAGCTGGGAGCATGGGGAGAAGAAGGACCAGGACAAGTCCAGGGAGGAGGCTCCACAGGGCTCGTCCCCAGAGGAGAGGAAATTTCACAAGAAAAGGCCCGGTCTGAAGAAGGAACCTCCCGAGGCCTTCACCGCGAGTTTCCTCGCCGGCCTGGAAATCTACCAGACCAAGATGCTGGTCAGACACCCCAGACGCCGTGTCCTTGTGTATCGCTTTAAAGCAGAATAGTTAATAGTGTCGATATCCTCCATCTCTTATGCTCGGCTCGCTCGTTTGCTCACTACGTCCACAGAACTACCTTGCTCGAAACTTTTACAACCTCCGGTTCCTGGCGCTGTTCGTGGCCTTCGCCATCAATTTCATTCTCCTCTTCTACAAAGTAAGCACCTTCGAGGGCTCCTACCTTACCGCATGTCATCGCCGCGTCCAAATCATAGTCGTGTTGTGTTGTGTTGCATACATGGAGGCCCCCCCCCCCTCTCTCTCTACCTCCATCCCTCTGTTAATATTTCAGACCGCTTGCTTTTTGCCTTTCCTGCATCCTTGGCTAAGAGAAAGTGTGTATAAATAAATGAAGTGTAAAGTGCTACACGGCGCGGCGGTCGGGGCGGACAAGGCTAGGGCTAGCGGCTAACGGCTAGCAGCTAACGGCTAACGGCGGCCTCGCTCGCACGCCACCAGGTGACCGGCGACGACTCGGACGAGGTGGACCCGTGGAACGGCGGTGGCAAGGTGGTGGCGGAGGAGGAGGAGGAGGAGGGCGTCATGGAGTACTTTGTGCTGCAGGAGAGCACGGGCTACATGGCGCCCACGCTGCGCTTCCTCGCCATCCTGCACACGGTCATCTCGTTCCTCTGCGTCGTGGGCTACTACTACCTGAAGGTACCCACGGGGGGGGAATCACACATAACACGTTCTGGCTGGTGACACACACACGCACACACGTGCATACACTTTGTGCATGCTAATGCATTTACTGTATACATGTACATACATACATATATACATAAATACATACATACTGTACATACATACATACATACAAACATACATACATACATACATACATACATACATACATACTGTACATACATACATACACACATACATACATACATACATACATACATACATACATACATACATAGGTACTTACATGCAGACATAGATATACACACACACACACACTTCTTCATGAGACTTGTGTGTGCACAAGGTGTTTGTCAACAGCACAACTCTTCACACACTGCTTTATCCTGGTCCTGATCTCAGCCACGGTGGCACTACTAGCTACTACTAGTAGCCACTAGCTCCATACCGTCCGTAGAATCCCCCCCCCCCCTTATTCTTCAGAAGACCCTTCCATCTCGTAAGCAGAAAAGAGCTCAGAATACAGAACAGCCTCGGTGGAGACGCCCCGCCGCGGCTTCAGCCAGACGCGGAACATGGAGTGGCCACTACCGCGCACTCGACTCGACCCGCGTCTACCGGCCCTAGTGTGTTCTGAGCGCAGAACGCGTTCCGCACTCCCACCACTTTCCTGAGTTATTCTGATGTCGATTGTTCTCAAGACGCACTCCAAACCCACTTTGCATAAACGCATGTGACCGACCGACCGACCGACGCGAGCACGCAAACCTAGCGTGAAATGGGCTGCGAGTGTCGCGGCTAATTTCCTCCCCCCCCCCCCCCCCGGCCCCGTGTGTGACACTCAAGGTGCCCCTGGTGGTGTTCAAGCGGGAGAAGGAGATCGCCAGGAAGCTGGAGTTCGACGGGCTCTACATCACGGAGCAGCCCTCGGACGACGACATCAAGGGCCAGTGGGACCGGCTGGTCATCAACACGCCGTGAGTGCCGGTGGAGACGTTGGCCAGCTAGCCACCTCGCTCGCCGAGGACGTAGCGTCCTTCAGCGGCAGAACTGTGTCAGATGGAACGGGACAGATGGGAATGCAAATGATTTGTGTTCATTTGAATGTCTTTGACAGTCTGCTAATTGTTAATTTGACAAGTCATATTGTGAAAAGATTTTTGTTAATTTCACAATGAATTTCACAATGAAAATGAGCAACTTGCTCATTTTACAAACAAATACGTGTCGGGTCGTGGAATCCAAGGACACAAGTTGCCAAAACAACATTTGCACAAATTGTGCAAAAAAAAAAATCTCTTCTTTGTTTGCTATCTATTAGTTGAGATCACAGAGAAGCATCTCCATGTTTCAGATAACAGTATTGGTATAGATTTTGTGTTTTAAATTGGGGGTGCCCATAGAGAGGTGACAACTGCAAATCTTTAGGAGGCTTTTTCACAGTTTTAGCTTTTGTGATGCGTCTAGTTTCAAATGGCCACAACTTCTCAAAATATTATCAGACTTGTGTGAATAACTCAAAATGCCCCAGGGACGACTTAGTCCCTAGGGCATTTTGAGTTATTCACATGAGGCGTGTCCCTAGTTGCCATGACATGACACATATGCGTTGCACTGTGTGTTTCAACAGCTCTTTCCCCTACAACTACTGGGATAAATTCGTCAAACGTAAAGTAAGTGTCGTGCGTGCGGTCTTGGGTTTGTGTTGTGGTGGGTCGTGTATTACATATACAGTGTATAACACTGTCTGTCTGTCTGTATCAGTGCACGTGATTAACACAGAGGATCCAGACGCACGCGGCACACAATCAGTCCACTAGATCCCGAGCTACGCTGCCCAGCGTGGCTCATACTCCGGCCCTTCGCCGAGAGAGTGTGTTTAGTGTGCCCGTGGGTGATGTCGCTAACATGCACCCGCGGGTGATGTCGCTAACATGTGCCCGCGGGTAACATGGCTGCAGGTGATCAACAAGTACGGCGACCTGTACGGGGCGGAGCGCATCGCCGAGCTGCTGGGCCTGGACAAGAGCGCCCTGGACTTCAACCCCACAGAGGAGACTGTTGCCAAGGAGGCTTCACTGTCGTCCTGGTGAGAGGGGGGGGGCAGTGGGGGTGAGGGTGGGCGGAGAGGAGGAGAAGGGAGGGAGAAGCGGGAGGGAGGCTGCTGTTAGCGGGGAGTCAGTTGTAATCAACCCCCCGTCTGTCTCTTTCAACAGGCTGAGCTCCATCGACACAAAGTACCACATCTGGAAGATGGGGGTGGTGTTCACGGACAACGTGAGTCAGATGATTGCTGTTGTTGTTTTTTGTGTCAAGACGTTGTTGTTTATGAATGGCCCATCTCGCCAGGTTGATTGATTGAATGAGAAATGGTTGAAATCATTGCACTGGTTCACAGCGAATGAAGTAGATTTTATTTGACTTCTGTTCTGTTATTCAAAGATGTTTACTTCCCCCCCCCCCTCCCCCCCTCAGTCGTTTCTGTATCTGGTGTGGTACACCACCATGTCCATCCTCGGACACTACAACAACTTCTTCTTCGCCGCCCACTTGTTGGACATCGCCATGGGCTTCAAAACGCTCCGCACCATCCTGTCCTCCGTCACCCACAACGGCAAGCAGGTGAGGCGTGCTGTGTCGGCCACCGGGGGGCACTGCAGAGTCACAGTTCTTTCAGTCGACTCATATCAAGCGCAGCACGTGTACTTCTTTAACGCTTTATGATTTTTGCTAATAACACAATTTAGTCACCAGCACGCTGTATCCATAAATTAAATGACTTATTAACGTTCAATTCATCACATGAAGATGGGATGATGTCTTACTTTCTCCGATTAGTATACATTATTTATTTATTATCTCGCGCTGAGATTGGTCTGGCTCCTATAATTCACTTTGGAATTACAAATTGGACCATTAAACCAAATATGCCCACCCGATCAAAAACGCAAAATCAAATTATTCGGTATTATGGATAGAAGTTTAAGCAGGGGACTGAAGCAGGGAGACTAGTGGAGCTACAACTTCATGAATACCCACAGACTTTAGAAGGTGATGGTGACCCACTGACTTGGTGCTGGTGTGTGTGTGTGTGTGTGTGTGTGTGTGTGTGTGTGTGTGTGTGTGTGTGTGTGTGTGTGTGTGTGTGTGTGTGTGTGTGTGTGTGTGTGTGTGTGTGTGTGTGCGGTGTGTGTGTGTGCGGTGTATGTGTGTGTGTGTGTGTGTGCCTGGTGTGGTAGCTGGTGCTGACGGTGGGCCTGCTGGCGGTGGTGGTGTACCTCTACACCGTGGTGGCCTTCAACTTCTTCAGGAAGTTCTACAACAAGAGCGAGGATGAGGAGGAGCCTGACATGAAGTGTGACGACATGATGACGGTGAGGACCCGCCCCTGACCGCCCCCCCCCCCCAGCGACGCTGGGACACACACACGTTAGCTGTTTGCTTGGTGTTGGCTGTTTTTGTTGTTGTTGTTGTTGTTTTTAGCTTGGTTCCCCGGGCAACCAGTCCTGGGGGAGAACCGGACACTAAGGACTTTACAAGGATTTTTATTGTTGTTTTGTGCACCATATGCTGTTTTTTTAAACCAAAACGGTGTTGTCTTTGCTGCAGCGTTTGCCGCAGCAAAAGGCTCAGACGCTCCCCAAAATTTTGCTCTGAAATATCTATACATCTATATACTGTATATGTGAAGATCTCATACAGAGATGTTTTGATTGCGCCTTACGCGAGCGATTGTTTCGTGTATTTATATGCCTCCCCATTTTTTAGGTATCTTTTTTGGCACAAGGTTTTCTGCAGTGGGCTTTCATTTGTGCCATCTTGCCCCACTTTCGAGCTAAAGGTCTCTCTCTCTCACCTCTGTGTGTTTGGTAACTGAACTGAACTCTACCCTCCCCCTCCCTGTGTGTGTGTACCAGTGCTATTTATTCCACATGTACGTGGGCGTCCGGGCGGGGGGGGGCATCGGCGATGAGATCGAGGACCCGGCCGGAGACCCCTATGAGCTCTACCGCATCCTGTTCGACATCACCTTCTTCTTCTTCGTCATCGTCATCCTCCTGGCCATCATCCAGGGTGAGGGGACGCCGGCGCCACACTGCCCGTGTGTGTGTGTGTGTGTGTGTGCGCATGAGTACGTGCGTGTGCGTGTCTGTGTGTGTGTGTGTGTGCGTGTGTGTGTGTGCGTGTGTGTGTGTTTGCGTGCGTGTGTGTGCGTGCGTGTGTGTGCGTGTGTGTGTATGTGTGCGTGTGTGTGCATGCGTGTGTGTATGTGCGTGCGTGTGCATGTGCGTGTGCGTGTGTGTCTGGGGCCACTCCCAGAGTGAAACGTGGGTAACGGTAGGAGAGATGTCTTGAGATTTGTCTAATCAGACACTTTTACGTCTCGCCACAGACCTAACAGGCGGTTGGCGTTTTGGAAACCGTGTGAATAATTGATTTGTTTTTTGTTCGCCCGCCGTTGCATGAAAGCACCATAATGAAAGGCTGCCAAAGAACATAACGACACTCTGGATTTATACTTTTAATACGGAGGGAAAGGAATGCTTTCAATCTGTGACAGATGTACCGAAATCTCTCGGGCCGCGGCCTTGGCACCAGACAGGGTTCGGTTTGTGCACGGGTGCACATCAGTATGCTATGTATGTGTGTGTGATCTTCTGGCAGCTGTCAGCTACTCCTACCACACACACACACATGCACATGCACACTTGCACGCAAACACACACACACACACACACACACACACACACACACACACACACACAAACACAGCGTGGAGGTTAATGTACAGGTTTCAAGGTTGCTGCCTGTGGCTCTACAGTATATGAGCAGGATATTAGTTACATACAGCCCCCGCCCCCCCCTCCCCCACCTCCCCCCGTAGTTCTCAAGGCAACCAATCAGCTCCCTCCAATCACCACACATTAAAACGCATTCAACTTTTAGCACCACGAGCAGACACAAAGAGGCAGCGAGAACGCGCCTGGCGCCTGCACGCCGCCGTGTGACACGTGTCGCTGTTTTGTTTCCTCCGGGGGCCGACAGGTTTGATCATCGACGCCTTCGGGGAGCTCAGAGACCAACAGGAGCAGGTGAAGGAGGACATGGAGGTGAGCGCCAGATGGAGCTTTGCCCTTGTGTCGGTGACATGGTCGCGTGGCATCATGGGGCGCTCCTGCTGCTGCTGCATACATACTGTACTACACACTACTACACACACAGTTGAATACTTTTATTTGGATCGTAACAAGTAGGGAGGTACAACTGATCCAAACATTGATGGAAGCATTGCAGGACTAAGCAGGTTTGATCCGACAGAGAATGCCTTATGCTAATACGAATTTTGATCATGGATACACATTGCATCTTCTTCTCCAGATTGCTAAACTGCCTATTGTGGCAGAGATGGAGCAGTACTTTGCAAGTCTTTTTGCTTTTGGTTTACTCAGTCCACAGCGTTGTAGCCCACGTAATACAAGTTTATGAACATGTCCTAGACTTCCAAAAGTAAGAACAATGAATGTGCAATTAAAACCTAGATTTATGATACTGTTAGCCAGTGGTTGATATTTTAAACATATTTTACACACACACGCACACACACACCTGTGTAACCCATTTCCCCTTCCTCGGCTTCCCCCAGACCAAATGTTTCATCTGCGGCATCGGCAACGACTACTTCGACACAACGCCTCACGGGTTCGAGACCCACACCTTGCAAGAACACAACCTGGCCAACTACCTGTGAGTGCGGTCCGAGCGGTCCAGGCCCGCGCACGTGCCCTCGGGCCACCGCCGCCGCCGCGCGCCATCCATCACGCCGCGGTGCTGTCGTTTTGCTCCCCCCTCGTCGCCGGGGCTCTGCTCTCTAATTGAAGCGTCTCCTTAACGACCCGTCTGCATGGGCGTTAGTGTTACTAATGACCCGGGTTCTCTGGAGCCACCTCCACCCTCCTCCACCCTCCTCCACTAGGCAACTCTTTCTTTTCCTCCTTATTCTTCTTCATCTGAACACTCCCCCCCCCCCCCCCTCCCTACATACCTCCCTCCCCTGCTCCCATCCCCTCCCCCCCCCACCCCGCCTCCCTCGCCTGCCTCCCACGCTCAGCCCCCTGTTTCTCTCCCCATCACGTCCTAGTCAGGAGAAAATCTCCTCTGTTTTTCTGCAGTGGGAAAGGAGGAGGAGGAGGGGGTGGGGTGGGCTGTAGAAGTCATTATCTCTCTCCATTACTTTTTAATGCCCCCCCCCTCCCATCCTCATTGGAAGCGGAGGTGTTTCGGGTATTGGACCTTCAGGCGGTGTTCATTCGGCGCTGGCGCCGCGCCGTGCCGCACGTAGGGGTCCGATGGCTCGTTGCCATCTGGCCCGCCAAGCGCCCGGGGGAGACCACAGGGGCTGATCGGATCGCGGTCCGTAACTCGGTTTAGACACGCGAGCGGGAACGCCATCTCAGGAATGTGACGTCGAGAAGTGAGAAGTTAAGGCTCAAGCCGGGGGGGGGGGGGGGGGGGGCTTGACATACCTCTCAAGCCACCCACGTGCCCCCACCCCCCCCCCGAGCCAAAGTTTCTGACATTTCCAACATTTTGTGTTGGAAGTGTTGGATCGTTGTCCGGGTGGGTCCGGGAGTCATCGTTTCACGGCGAGACGCGACGTTCACTCAGGAACCCTGTCCTGCGTGGCGGCCGCCTTTTGTTTGATCGGACTGCTTTCTGCTTCCCTGTCAGGTTTTTCCTCATGTACCTTATCAACAAGGATGAGACGGAGCACACGGGACAGGTAACGCCAGCCAGACGAATCTCTCAAACCTTGTTATGTATCACCACGCTGTGTGTGTGTGAGTGTGTGTGTGTGTCGGGCACACCCTCATGGCTGTGTGTGTGTGTGTGTGTGTAAAGAGTAAAGGGGCATTTAGCAGACACTTTTGTCCAAAGCGACTTACAATCAGTACATTTGTGGGGTTCGACATGTGGACAGTTGGAGGAGGGCGATCAAGGCGATCGAACCGCCGACCCTGCGGTTAGTGGATGACCCGCTCTGTCCACCCGCTCTACCTACTGAGCTACTGCCGCCCCGTGTGTGTGTGCGTGTGCGTGTGTGTGTGTATGTGCGTGCGTACGGTGTGCGTATAAACATGTGTTTGGCCTTCAGGAGTCCTACGTGTGGAAGATGTACCAGGAGCGCTGCTGGGACTTCTTCCCGGCTGGAGACTGCTTCCGCAAGCAGTACGAAGACCAGCTCGGATAGGGTCAGCGGGCGCACGGTGACACCCAGAGCTGCTGGGAAACGTAGTCCGGAGACGGGCGCACCGTCGCCGGTCCACAACGCGGCGCAGCGACCCCACTGTTGACGCTGCTACCGAGAAGCTACCGGTTTGAGGAGAATACAAAATGGAGACCTCAAAGAGTTTTTTCGTCAATATCAAAACCGTACGGCGGCCATCTTGGAAGGGGTGGGGGGGGGGGGGGGGTACAGTGCCAATCTCTGAACGAGGAGGGCGGGGAAAAATAACTACTTTTCCCGGACTTTTGTGTTGGAATCCCTTGGTTTTGACAACGTGTTGCCTTTTACTCCACATAATCCCAAACCATTGCACAATTTTTTTCGTTGGGGTCTTTTTTGAGAAACACTGGGTTGTGTGGGGTTATGGGACAATGTGTGAGTCATAATATGCACAAAGAACCCACTTTTTGTTATTTAGAGAATGTTTAAAAAAAAAAAAAACGGAGACTTAATGCCAAAAGAGACACTGGGGGGAGTGGTCGATTTTGTGGAAAGTGAGAATCGACGTGGGAAAACTCTATATGTTGTGAACACCTATATTGAGATGATGGGAGTATTAGGATGAACTGACAAAAACTGATGTTTTGTTTATTTTATAGGATGTTACATGCCTAAAATTATTCATGAAGTGCCTTACGATACTGTATCTACATTACAATAAAGCTATGCAAAACCTCAGTTTTTTTTCCTTTATTGTATGTAACTACAGTAGATTTCTTGAAGCAGCACCAATGAGCTGTCCAGGTCTAATTTGTGGCTGGTGTTCATTTGAAAGGAGAAAGAACAGCATCTGTTATTATGTATGTATGAATCTATTTATTTATTTAATGATTTATTTGCAGACTGCAGCATCTGAACTGCAAATTCCTCGATACAAAAAAAAGATAAATATATATTACACAAACAACAGGACTGACTGAAAATCTTGAAACAATAACTAAAAATGAGGTTGCTATTGTATGGCCATTTGTATGTAGTAGCTTTGCTGAACCGTGCATTTCTTTTGATGGAAAATAAAAAAAAACGAATCAAAAGTGGGTCTGTGTATTCGCATCATTTGTCATGGGATTGGCGTCGTTCTATTTTGCACGTCGTAGCCCATTTCTGGTATAAAAATAATTTCATCCTGCGCTCAACATGAAACATTGGCCGACTTTATAACATCTGACTAGGTGTTTTCCAAATTGAATAACTGCAAAATGTCAACCTTTCATTTCTGGATTGACTGTCCACTGAAACAGTTAATGGTAGCTGGCTGCTTTGATCATTTTTCTTTCCTTTTGTTCTCTCTACCATTCAGTATTATAGTCGACTTCATGATGTCTTCATTTCATTCATTTTGCTAAATGTAATTGACTCCCGACTTCTCATTAGCAAGTTAGGCTGTGACCTGGCCATTTCCCCCGCAGCATTTACATCCACATCCCAAAAACATTGAACACAATAAACACACAATGACACCAGGCAATTAAAAACAAACATCAAACAGTGTTAGGAGAGGAGCTGAACCAAGATGGCCCCACCGCGGGGCTGGTCTGGAGGGGCTGCTGGTGCGGGGGTCTCTGCAAGCTTCCTCCTGGGAGTCTGAGTCCTGGTCCTCCCCCCCCTCCTCCCCTCCCCTCCCCCACGTGGTGCCACCTGTCAGCCTGCATCAGCTCACCACACCTCAGGCATCACACAGAGCTGGAGCTCACACCTGAGCCCCAAAACCAGCTCTGGCAGCCCCGACTGGGAAATAGCTTTCTCTGAAAAGTTGCCATTTTGTAGTACAGTGAGGGGAATGGTAAAAAAAACCCAACCCAATTTAATTTCTTTGCTTGGGCAATTAAAGATACAATCATTTCATTGCTGAATGTGAAACACCGCAGACCCAATTCCGCAGCTCAATGTCACAGTTGTGCTGTCAATTAAAATGTTTTTGTTTTTGAATCCCGTTAAATAGTTCCCAGAATATTGAGTTTATCGTGGCATCATTGGGCTAGTTGGGGAACAACGTGGGAACGGTTGGGACATTATAAGCAACAGGCTCACCCGTTCTAATGAAAGCTGCAGGCATTTTCAGAAAGATGCATTGATTGGTAACACTTTACCAAAAAATGCCCCCTCCTATACCTAATAATTCCTAAATAAACTACTTTATGTACCTTAATCCAACAGCAGCAAATGCAGAGCGAATGTACAATTCACATCGTGAATCAGCATTCCAGAAAATCATCTGAAATGTCATTGCATATGAATGTATCTAAATGATCATGTGTTTTCTATCATCATAATTTTCTATCCTCGTCCAGTGCTAAAAGTACATGACCAGGCACTCGTGGCTGTTTTTTTTTTTTTTTAAATACATCAGCCCAACCACATAGTGGTCAGTAAGAACCTTGGGCAGTGAGGACAGCCCTGTTCTCTTCACTTCCTTTCATACTATTTAGCTGTTTTGGTGGAGGCTTTAATCCGAAGCATGCGGTACAATTCAGATGCTCCATTGTTATAAGGAGCAGGTATGGGAAGGCCATGCATGTTGCTCAATGGACCCATGATGAGCGTTATCAGCGACTTGCCCTGTTTGTCCCACGATGACACCTCTCTGAAAAGGGGCCGTTGTTGACGTCTACACATCGGGCTGCTGGTATCGGGGATTAAACCCAGCTGTGCCTATGCTTCAGCGCAACCTTCAGACGTCTGGGCATTGTGCAGTTGAGACCACTTTTACACATAGCAGGGTATTCTGGAAAACGGCTATTTTCTCCTCCTCATTTGTGAAAATAATTGTGTTTACACCGATGATAAAAACAGCCGGCGAAGGGTGTCACAAACACTTTGAGCAAACAGGTGGCCAATCAGAAATGCCAAACGAACGACTCAAAACGACAGACCAACGTGTCACAATGCAAAAACACCGGTTTCCCTATTTACATGCAACCGCGAAACCCGAGAGTTTTCCAAAATCTCCACTTTGCCCGGAGTTTTTAGAAATAATCGTTTTCTCTGATGAAAACGGAGTTTTCGTGTAAATGAGAGGCCAAACCGCATGGAAATATCTGCGTTTTCCCATCGTGTAAAACGGGGCCTGAGTGTGTGCGCGGGTGGTGGCTGGTTTAAGCAGCCTCACCTGGCCTGAGTCTGAGGCTGATTAGACTCAGGGGGCTGAGGGTGAGGCCGTACACCTGTGGTGCACGGGGCAATCAGGGCACACAGGTTAAGCCGTCCATCACCAAACACACTCAGAGGGGGGGGGCGGGGAGTGCCATGTGTCGGGCTGCTAGAAGCTGTGTTAGTGAGGGCGTCAGAGACCATAGAGTGTGCTACACCCTTCATTTAGCCTGAAGCCTTTAGGAAAGTGGTGTCAAACTCAATCCATGGAGGGCCGATGTCCCTGCATGTTTTATATGTATCCCTGGCCTACTCCAACACACCTGATTCTGATGAATGGATCGTTTGTCAGGCTTCTACAGAGCTTGATGATCAGCTGGTCATTAGAATCATGTGTGTTGGAGTAGAGAAACATCTAATCTAAAACATGCAGGGACACCGGCTCTCCATGGGTTGAGTTTGACACCACTGCTTTAGGAGGTCCTTAGTACACACACGCACACACACACACACACACACACACACACACACACACACACACACACACACACAGTGCCAAATATTATGTTTTTTATACATGGATAAAGTAAATGGGTGCGTGTGTTTGTGCGTGCGTGTGTGTGTGTGTGTGTGTGTGTGTCTGTGTGTGTGTGTGTGTGTGTGTGTGTGTCTGTGTGTGTCTGTGTGTGTGTGTCTCTGTGTGTGTGTGTGTGTGTGTGTGTGTGTGTGTGTGTGTGTGTGTGTGTGTGTGTGTGTGTGTGTTTAGTGTCTGTCTGAAAGAGTTTTTTTTTTTTTTTTTTCATCACACAGCCCCATTAAAACGCCAATACTAAAACGCCCTGCTTGAAATGTGCCAGAAATAGCCCTAATGACCGAGCGCCTCCACATGGCCCGCCGTGTGGCGGACCGCTGCAGCTCATTTCCACCAATCCCTGACGTGTCCTACCGGGGCCCCTCGCAGCGCGCTGGCCCGAGGAGGAGAGACGCGTCAGATGGACGCCGAGATGACGACGACGAAGAAGGAAAAGAAGAAGAAGAAGAAGAAGAAGAAACGGAGGAAAGGAAGAAGAGAAGTGTATATTGCGCACCTGCTGCAGCACACGGCATCTGCGGAGTCTCTCCCCCTCCAGTCGCGTCTTCTGGCGAGGCGGCGGCACTAATAAACGGCCCCCCCTGTTTTCATTTCACCTCTCTCTCTCCGAGCTGTTTATGTAGCGCGGCGGGGCAGCGCGCCGTGGATGCCGCGCCCCAGGTGGGAGAGGTGGTCGCGCTGCAGCCGCGTTGATGGCTACTTTCGTTTGATGAACTTCCTCATGGTTCTGGGTGGCGATCGTTAGGTCGGCATTGTTGTGAATGAATTGGATCGGGCGTTACGTCATTTCGTGGAATGACTTTTTTGTTTCGCCTGATCTGATTAAAAAGTTATTTTGGATCTATAAGGGTGACTTATTGGAATTGCTTTAGGGCTTTTCTTCTGCGTGTGCGTGTGTGTGTGTGTGTGTGTGTGTGTGTGTGTGTGTGTGTGTGTGTGTGTGTGTGTGTGTGCGCGTGTGTGTGTGATGTTATCTCTACTCAATCTTTTCCGTTTTCGTATCCTCGATCACTTCCCCCCGATGGATGCGATTGCCGCAGTCGGGAGTGACGGAGGGGCGATTTAAATTCAGTCGCCACAGAAGCCAAATGTAGACTGAATATGTGGGGATAAAAAACGGTAAAAGCATTTTTGACTAAATGGGCTATTAAGAGGCGCAGGAAGGGTGTGTGTAGGGGTTGCATAAAGTACCCTCCATACAATGAGCAAACCCTCATGCGCTGTAGTGCTGGCACCCTCTCGGCTGACAGATGTGTTCCTCCCTGAAGCACCCTTCACTTCAATAGAGAATGAGAGAGAGAGAGAGAGAGAGAGAGAGAGAGAGAGAGAGAGAGAGAGAGAGAGAGAGAGAGAGGGTATGCACTTATGCATGTGTGCACCCCTCCCTCCACTTCAATAGAGAGAGAGACTCTCTCTCTTCTCTCTCTCTCTCTCGCTCTCTCTCTCCCTCAGAGGCAGTAATAGAGAGCGGCATAACCCAGCAAAATGGAGCCAGCCGGCTGCAGTACAAGCGGCTGCAGATCGCGGGGATTAGTCCCCATTCCCCCCTGGCCCTCTCCCTGACCGGCTGTAGAGGCGAGGTGGGGAGACTTACATGGTCAGTGATTTCCAAGAGCTGATTCAACCCGATGGTCGGCCTCTGAAACTTCGATCCCGCCACCGGCCTTGGAAATCTGAGTAATTATGTAAGATGTTGGTGGGGGGGGGGGGGGGGCTGATACAAATGTACCTGTCCGCTGGGGGCCAGTGACCCAGCCTCGGGGGGGACGGCCTGGGGCCCATGTGGGAGAGAGACGCACAGGGAAGCCCAGGAGACTCACACTGCAGTGAGGTATTTAGGCGCTTCATTAATAACACGGCCCGGCTGTTTCCTGCATGGATGAGCCGCAGGTTGACGCAGCAGAGAGCTGAGATTGTGTGTGTGTTTAATATAACTGAGAAATAGACACACAAACCACATTGCATTGCTTCAACCAGAAGGAGAGAGGACCTTTCGGCCTTTATTGGTCATTCTCAGTATTTTTTAGATATCGGAACGAAATTTGTTCTCTGCATCTCTGCATCCTATGGTACACAGGAGCAGTGGGCTGCTATGTTCAGCGCCCCGGGGAGCAAGTCGGGGTTCAGTGTGTCTTGCTCATGAATCAAATAGATATGATGATGAACTGGCAATTATGAGGGACCCATATTTGGGGGGGGAACAAATGGAAAGAGATAGAGCCGTTTAAAAACAACGCAACAACAACACAGGGTCTCTCGCTGTCTGCTGAGAGGGATGCGTCCACCTACAGAGGCAGGCTCCACGTGCGCGGTGCACGCTGACTCGAAAACACACCAGCGGCTCTAGTGGAGCCCGCTCGCCCCAAGCATTCCCAACGCCCTCATTCAGGGGCCTCTCTCCAACCCTGACACGTCAGAGAGAGGCCCCATCCCCCCCCCCCCCCCCCCCCTCCTGAGTCCGTTTCACATAATGTCTTGTTCCTTTCTGGATTGTTTCCCCCCGCCCCCCCCCCACCCCTGCCCTCACTCCCTGAAAGTCAGGACAGAGGCAGCGGAAATAACTGAGGGAGGCGGCGGTCGTTGCTGCTGCTGCAGCGTTGGTTGCATGGACCGGCGTGCTGCTGAGGCTGCATGTGAGGGGCCCCCCCCCCCGGCAGACAGGGCATGCAGGAGCCGGGGCGGCAGACTGCTGTATAATTCAGCCGGTGTTCTATTGCGCTGATACAGCACGCCGCTGCTCGCAGCGCAGCACAACACATCCAAACGTCTGACGCGAGGCCGACGTGCTAGGGAGAGCGAAGAGAGGAGAGTGGCCTCGTCTGGCTCTGTGTGTGTGTTGGTGTGTTGTGTGTGTGTGTGTGTGTGTGTGTGTGTGTGTGTGTGTGTGTGTGTGTTGGTGTGTTGATGTGTTTGTGTGTGTGTGTGTGTGTGTTGGTGTGTTGATGTGTGTGTGTGTGTGTGTGTGTGTGTTGGTGTGTTGAAGTGTTTACGTGTGTGTGTGTGTGTGTTTGTGTGTGTGTGTGTGTGTGTGTGTGTGTGTGTGTGTGTGTGTGTGTTTGTGTGTGTTGGTGTGTTGATGTGTTTGTGTGTGTGTCTGTGTGTGTTTGTGTGTTGATGTGTGTGTGTGTGTGTCTGTGTGTGTGTGCGTGCGGGTCAGTGGTGTAGTGCACAATAGCCAGCGGATGAGCCAAGAACAAGCCACGCGGTTGATCGTTCCCCATGTGACCTTAGAAAGGAATCAATGTTGTAGAGGTGGAACAGCAAAACAGGGGTGGGGGGGGGGGGGGGTTGAATGAATATTCATATATTCATTTAAAAAGCACATGCAGTTCCGTACGTCAACGCGCAACGGATTCCATCGATTCCAAGTGGTTGTTTTTTTTTTCCGCTCCTGGTCGACACATTCCTGGCTCCGTGCACACAGTTCACCTGAGGTTCTGTGGAGCGGGAGGCGGCCGCGCCACTCAGCCGCTGTGTAGAGAGAGGAGAGACACTGAACACCGAAGGAGCGCGGTGAAACAGAAGAGGAATGGAGACAAAGCGTGGCGCGAGAGCACAAAGCGAAGGCAGTGAATGAGTGGGTGAAGATAGGACGTGCGCTTACACACACACACACACACACACACACACGCACACGTACTCTCAAAGAGCCGGAGAAAGATTTGGGAAAATGAAGATATTCCGCAGACCGTACTCGTTACCTGACTGACTTTCATCTGGAAAAAGTTTAATTCTACCGCTGTGAATTTACTTTGCTGGAATCAAATGAACTCATTTAGGTCTTCTGTCTGCAACAAAATGTATAACATGTACAAATGCTTCAGAGATTGGAGCCAAATGCAACAACTCTCAAAGTGGTTCTCCAAGGAAACAATCTTGGCTAGAAGCAAGTAGAAAAAAGGAGGAAAAAAGGAAAGGGACCAAACGGCTATGCTAAACAAATAAGGCTCCATCTTAACAAACAAACAGCGGACGAGATAACAGGCAACACAAACTAAACTGCAGACTGAGTGAGATGGGTGTGATGGGGACAGGGAGAACGCCTGCGATAAGCAGAGGGTTAGGAGAAACACCGGTTACATGGCTACAGATGAGGGTGGCTTCTCTGGGTCCTCCAGGCTCCTGGGAAAGGTACCACAGAGCTTGCACGCGGCTTCCTGTTTCCCACGGTGCCAGGATGGGCCCCCGATGCCCCCCCCCCATGGTCAGGGTTCAGGAAAAAGACCCCATGGACACCGCGACACACACACACACACACGTTTAGCTGAAGATCAGGTCTGTTGCGGTAGTGTCGCCATACCCTGTCTAGCAGAGAAGCCGCGGCTAACAGCTAACGGCGGGCACTTGTGAGTTGGATGCATGGCGGCAAGTACCGCACATTTGAAGGATTGCCACTTTAAAGGTTCGGTTTGTTTATAACAATTGATGACTTGAGGAAATGAGCACCAACATGTAATTCCGTAATTGGCTTTAGCCAGTGGGGGATAATCCCAAAGGACTTCTTCCTTGCTAAATGCTGTTGTGCTAAGCCAGATGCTTCCTCTCGAACCTAATTGTACAATTATGCTATCGCCGCGCAGCGCCAAACCACCGCTGCTGAAAGCCTTTGAATATGCCACGGCAACTTAACAAAGTGCAGATTATGCTGTCGTCAAACCGCGTTATTCATTTTTGTTCCCATTTTTGTTCCCAATGAATAATGCATGCCGTAATCATCTTAGAATATCAATGAGGTCGCCACCGAGGGCGGCCCGCGTCGGACGTACACCGAGGGGGGGGGGGGGATGGGGGGGCGGGGGGCGCGTGGGATGAATGCAGGCGTCTCCTCCTGCTGGCGGAATCGTCAGACTTGGAGTTCCACTTCACAGCCCATTGCCTGGGACAATGGCACCGCCAGGCACATAGTTGTGTCCTTCCCGTCGCCTGTCCACCCCCCCCCCCCCACCCCCCACGGAGAGGCGACCGTACGAGCGCAGCATTGAGTTGTTGGAGGGGGTGTTCCCACCAGTGTGTCTCGTGACGCGCCTTGCATCTGCCGCTGTCACATGACAGCGGGGATCTGAAGATGAAAGTAAAATGACGTCGTCATGTGCTGGTGATGATGACGATGATGCCTCCTACTACAGTTTCATTGTGGTTGTTTTTATATGTATATATATATACTTTTTATATGCATCTACATCTGTATATAGTAGTTAAATGTTTACCTTTGTTTATATTTATATTAGTTAATGTTTATGTTTATGTGATGATGATGATGACGATGATGATGATGCCTAGTGCTACAATTTCATTGCTGTTGTTTTTATATGTATATAAATATATATAGACTTTTTTAATATATGCATCTACATCTGTTTATAGTAGTTAAATGTTTACCTTCGTTTATATTTATACTAGTTAATGTTTATGTTTAGCTCATTGTCTTGTTTCAACTGTATGTATTTCAACATTCTTGGCGAATAAATCTGATCTGATTCTGATGATGATGATGATGATGATGATGATGATGATGATGATGATGATGATGATGATGGGGGATAACAATTGAAGACAGGAAGATGCTTTGTTTGTCTCGGCTTGACGCAAGCACCCATGGTCTTGGCTTTCTTTTTAACAGGAAGCTTGGCCGGTGTGTTTTGATGTGAAGGCGCATTGCCTGGAGTTGTGTGGTAGTGCTTGGGTTTGGTGTTCTGCGAGGGAATTTAAAGTAGCAGGACTGGGTGTAGCTAGTTCTGGCGGGGGCTCTATATTCATGCGTCACCTCATCAGCTGACAGCTGACAAGGTCCGATCAAATGCACGTACCACCACCCCAGCCTCCGCCTGCTTTGGTTCTGCTCTGTAATGTATGTAACCTACAAATGGGTGGAGACACCTGATGTATGCCGTGGAGGTGGGGGGGGGATTGTGTAGCATTCCCTGTTGTCAAATGTAAGACATGCATCTGTATGTCACGCTTTAAACCTACAGCACGGAGTCCCCTTAAAGACTGGACCCATACCGCCTAAACTAAAGCGTGTAACCATTTCACGCAATAAATGGCAAAATCTACAACAGGGATCAGGGATTTCTGACAGAACGATGTCTCCCGGCGGATGTTGGGTTGATGATCCAAAATGATTTTGGATCCTGTGGGCAAGATTGGGTGTGCTTTCGACATGCACGACGTGCACCGATAAAGGTAATATACTGTTGTTTTTGGCTTTTCTTCCACTCTCTGCATTATTGAGTTTAGTATGTGGTCCCTCAATGCGGCGGAGCCGCTGGTCTATGGGGGACTACCTTATTG
>JAXIVH010000014.1:4858199-4876887 GCA_036785325.1 Urophycis tenuis | reverse complement strand
CAATACGTATGGCTATATTCGGCTTCAGATTGACTCAATTGTAAACCCTGATAAATATCTAAATAATAAAATGTCCCTTTCACCTATGTCTATTCTATCTTTGATCAAATGGACACAGGGACTGTCAACTTTAACTGTCGGATGGTGTTGAAAGTGATGCAGAATGCAGCAGAGGTATCAAACACATGGCAGTGAGCTATAGCAGGTCTATATTTCATTATTACCTTAATAAACTAGCGCATAAAGCCAGCCCTCATAGCAGCCGGTTACATCTCAGTGGTTTTATGAGGTTAAGAGCCAACGTTTGATGCTTGGGTGAGACTGTGTGTTCAGCAGCCCGTGTGTGGTGTGTGTGTGTGTGTGGTGTGTGTGTGTGTGTGTGTGTGTGTGTGTGTGTGTGTGTGTTGTGTGTGTGTGTGTTTGTGTGCATGTAGGGAGGGTCGGAGAGAGGGAAAGAGAGGGAGAGAGGGGGTGAGAGTGATATGAAGAGAGAGACCGACAAAAGGGAAAGGGACAGATTTTGTACGGGGTGTAATGTGATGAATTGTGAGCTTTGTTGTGGTATGTGTGAGCTAATGACATTCTGAACCAATGGCCTCAATGTCATAGGTGTGCTGCTTTTGGTTTGCAGTGCAATACATAGACAAACTGAGAGAGAGGGATAACAAATATGTGTGTGTGTGGGGGGGGGGGGGGGGGGGGGTATGCTTGAGAAACATTCTTATGGCACACTTTCACCTGCGATTGCTGGTGGACGCGGCGAAGATTCCCTTCATGTCGAAGATGTTTAACACAATACTCTACTCACTCAACGACAACACGGAGAAAAAGCTCAAATAAAGAGTATCTCCCTCCACTGCTGTTTACAGGACTGACAACTACCCCTGTTTCTTTTTTTAAGTCTTCCATAAACACAGGACCTCTCCCTGTCGAACCTTCCTCTCGGATTGAAAAAATGATCAACACTGGAGGATGTTCTTGTGTATAGAGAATCACATTAGACTGGACCTGGAGGTGGTGTTTTCAATTCCATTGTGTACTTCTGTTTTTGTCTTCTCTGCTCCTGTGAGCAAGCCCCAGGGAGGGTGGAAGCCTCTTCTGGGTCTCCCAGTGGAGGGCCAGATATGCAAGAGTCTTAACCATGGGTCACTGGACTGACTGCAGTCATGCAAGACTCACCGAGCTGAACCGCCTGCGGGCTGTTGTACACAACACGGATAATCAGAGAATGACACACACACATTAATGGGCACATCCACCCACACACACACACACACACAGGTGCACGCACGAGTACAAGCACACACACACACATGCACACACACACACACACACACACACACACACACACACACACACACACACACATGCACACACACATGCACACACACACACGCACACACATGCACACACACACACACACACACACACACACACACAGACACAAACACAAATATGTTGCTTTTAATTACACTATAGCGCTAAATGCAGCATAGGTCATACGCACAAAGGCCGTTACCCCCGCCCTCCCTCGCTCCACCCTCCCACAACCGCACTCCGGGCCCCTCGACTCGACAGGGTTCAGCCGCAGTTAACGGTGAGGCCAGCAGCCGCGGCGTGATAAAAAAAACCCCAACCCAAACAGAGAGGTCACGCACCACCGTGGGATGACCTCCCGCAGGAAGTCTCCCGACAGCCCGTGAGGCTGCGCATGCAGCCGGGAGATCACAGGGACGAACCTTACCCCCCCCCCCCCCCCCCGTGCGTTAATGGCTGCACGCCATCCGTCAACGCCCGAGAACAGCAAGCATCCGTCACCTGTCTGCTTAACCCAACGTGACGTTTCTCAGAACCCGCGGTGTGTGTGTTTGTGCGGAAGGCAAGCCGAGCGCGGAGGAAGAGACGTAAGTCCACCATCACGCCCGGGGTGTGACGCACAACGACTGCTCCAGCTGCAGCTGGCCGGAGCTACGCGTCTACCGGTACCCCCCCCCCCCGATAGAGGTGGGGGTCTTGCCGCCGCCGCCCCCCCCCCCCTCAGCTGACACTTTCCGTGCTCGGCTTAAAGGGAGGAACAAGCCCAGAAGGAGCTATGTGGGGTGTTTCAGACGAACTATGGGGGGGAGGAAGGTGAAATACATGAGTGAAATCCATGGGTGTCACGACCAGGCTAGGACATAGGACGCAGACGCAGGGTTTCGGGTTCTTCAATAAAAGTCTTTATTGAAAGAATCAGGCAAAAATCACTTTCACTCATCATACAGAGGAAACAAAGGGCTATGAAAACGTTAGCTGAACGGAACTGAACTAGGATATAAAACTTACAACTTAAATCTCTCTCTTGGAGGAACCGGAACAAAACCAAATACGATCAACGACAAAGCTGTGACAAGACTGTGGAGAGGCTGGAGTGATCGCACGCAGACCAGGACGACGACTAACACACAGGCACAAGACAAAGGGAGACGCAGACTCTTGCACACAGGGTAACAGGGAACAGGTGGAAACAATCAGACCAAGACACACAAGGAGGGGCAAGTGACCTGAAATGAGAGGAAAGGTACTTTTCAAACATGACATGGAGGGGGGCGGCAGTAGCTCAGTTGGTAGAGCGGGTGGACAGAGCGGGTCGTCCACTAACCGTAGGGTCGCTGGATCGATCCACTCTTCGAAACTGTCTGCATGTCGAAGCGTCCTTGAGCAAGACACTGAACCCCACCTTGCTCTCCGGGCGCTGAACATAGCAGCCCACTGCTCCTATGTACCATAGGATGGGTCAAATGCAGAGAACACATTTCGTTCTCAGTATTTTCTCTCCCATTGTCACCGTGGTGTGACAATGGGATGTTTTTGGTTTTAGTTTTTTTTCCCTTCACATCCAGACTAGACCGCGTGTGGTCATCACAGATGAGCTGTTGACTGTCCAGCCCGTCCGCGTGTTGCGCGATTAGCTAACGCTATGATGCATACATGAACCCCTCCCACCTCCCCCTCAACCACTCCACCTAAAAAAAAGAGAGAATAGAGAATAATAATAGAGGATAAGAACAAATTGTACTTGGTGTATTCCCTATTTATAGGGACGAGGAGGGCAGATTCATTTGATGATATTTAAATACCCCGAGAGCATAATTTGCTTCTGTTTAGAAGCCATCTGACTGTTCCAGTAAGAGACAAAGTTACAAGACAGTGTGCATGTGTGTGTGTGTGTGTGTGTGTGTGTGCCTGCGTGTGTGTGCGTGTGCATGAGCGTGTTTCGTGAGTCTTTGTGTACACTCGATACACGACACATCATTAGAGGGCCAAAGCCGAGCACGACAGCCCCCTCTGGATTCAAGCGTTTACGTGAACCCGACATCATTAATTCATGATTTTAACGGCCATTGAAAACACTGGCCTGGGAAGTCCCGCCCACAGGCTCGCTGATAGACGGCTACCTTTTTTTTTGTGTGTGCGCCGGGCGGCTAGAGTTCGGCACGGATCTCTCCGGAACCATTCCAGGGATTGAGCCGTTCCCCGGTGTGAGTTAAAGCCTTCAAGGTAAAAGAAAAAAGAAGTGGATATTCTACTCTCTATCAAAGTCATCGATGGCCTCCCGGTGGAAACGTTTATTTTCTGCCGGGGAACTTTAGATTCCATCCACCTTCGCTTGTCCAATTGGCAACAATTTGAGGAGAGTATGAGGAAGACAAAATAAAAATGTGTGTCTAAAATGTGACCCCGCGAGGACACGTGAAGACCCATTAAAGATGCATGGTGATAACTGGTGAGGGACACGGTAATACAGATTTAAGCGATGCAATATAAAGTGCCAGTAAAATCGGGCCAATAACTAGCAAGGTGGGTCGGGGGTGGTGGAAGTGGAGGAAGGAGACGAGACACCTCGGGTGAAGCCCCATAATTTGTGCTGAATGTAATGAAAATAAAAGGATGTCACAGAGATTTAATCATCTTGTTTACTCCAAGAAACTACATGTTGAAAGACATTATTTTGGAATGGGGGCAAAATTGATTTACTTTCACACTCTTAAAGTTGTGATGCACATAGACCAACATTACAATACACATTTTTGGTGCCTCCACAGAGTTCTCTCTCGACGGCCATCTTTGGGTCCCATAAAGAGACGTTAGGCTGTAGCAAATGAACGCTCGCTAGCGAGGAGTTTCTGCTTAATGACAATGAGCCAGCCAATGACAAACCGCCCCATTCAATTTAAAGCCTTCGCTCCGCAACTAGTGCGCTCAATGGTTTCTCCCACTGGGGAGACAAAGCAGCCACACCGTGGAGAAACCTCGATATCTGTGGCACCAAGTCCCTCTTCAAATCGTTTTCACTATCATAAACGCTGGTCTCTTGAGTGACACTGGCTCCAAAACGAACACAATTGTTTGCATTTTGGAAAACGGACGGAAACAATGTGAAGGGCGAGAAGTGTTGTGTCATGGAAACATTAGGGATGTTATTCTCGACTCATTCAAAGCGCCACGCGGTAGATAATGATGACGTTGAATATTAAATCGTATACAATGTATGAACTCGTTCCGTATAAATCCCTATTAGTTTCCAATACATTAAAAAAAGGTAAGATGCTCGACTACAGATGTCTCATCAGAGTGTACGTGTGTTTGGTGAAATACAGTGCATCTCAGGTGAATACAGAGGTACACCGTTTCAGATCAATTACCGTTGACGTCGCGATGCTCTCCTGCGGCCCCAGTCCACGGTGTGGTACACTGGTAGACAGTAGACCACTAACAAGCCCCCCTCGCCAGGGAGGACCACAGCTAACGATTCAAATACCAAATATCTTTCTGTTTTTTAGGAACCAAAAAAACTAAAGCCCGAGACCTAGAAAGTAATTCAGGACTATATTCTCCTTACGCACAATGTTTTAGATTAACCGCTAATGCGACTCAATGAAGTGAATTATCGGCTGACCTGATTTTTAGAAATGTAGCACAGATGTTTGCAATAGACACACACCAGTTTTCTGAAGTTTTCTGAAGTACTTAGTGTAACTTTGCCCCAGTAAAAATTGAATGATAATCCAATCACACACACACACACACACGCACGCACGCACGCACACACACACACACACACACACACACACACACACACACACACACACACACACACACACACACACACACACACACAGACACACACACACACACACACACACACACGGACCTGAACGACCCCAGATGTTAGACTGAGCAGACCTAAATGCTGTCACCTAGTGGCCATTTGAGGTAACTCAGGGAAATGTGTAACGTGTGTGTGATCTAATGTCGTTCGACTCCTTTCATCTCTTCTCGTTTCAGAAGAACTCGCTCGCCATGACGAAGACGAGCTCCCGGCTTTCTCTCCAGGAAGAATGAACACATTGGAGACGATGGAGCCGGTGAGAATGCTGAACGCCACCCTCAACGAGAGCGCCACCAGCCAGCCGCTCCACCTGGGCGCGAACAACCTGTGGGAGGTGATCACCATCGCCACGGTCTCGGCCATAGTGAGCCTCATCACCGTTGTCGGCAACGTGCTGGTGATGCTGTCTTTCAAAGTCAACAGCCAGCTCAAGACGGTGAACAACTACTACCTGCTGAGTCTGGCCGCGGCCGACCTCATCATCGGGGTGTTTTCCATGAACCTGTACACCTCGTACATCCTGATGGGCTACTGGGCCTTGGGGAACCTGGCCTGTGACCTGTGGCTGGCCCTGGACTACGTAGCCAGCAACGCCTCCGTCATGAACCTGCTGGTGATCAGCTTCGACAGGTACTTCTCCATCACCCGGCCCCTCACCTACAGGGCCAAGCGGACACCAAAGAGAGCCGGCGTCATGATCGGCTTAGCCTGGACGGTGTCCCTGGTCCTCTGGGCCCCGCCCATCCTCTGCTGGCAGTACTTTGTGGGGAAAAGAACCGTGCCGGAAATGCAATGCCAGATCCAGTTTTTGTCGGAGCCCGTGATCACCTTCGGCACGGCCATCGCGGCGTTCTACATCCCCGTGTCCGTCATGACCATCCTCTACTGTCGCATTTACAAGGAGACCGAGAAGAGGACCAAGGACTTGGCGGAGCTCCGGGGCATCCACTGCTCCGCGGACCCGGCGGCCCCGCGGCCCCAGAAGGCCATCCTCAGGTCCTGCTTCGGCTGCAAGCCGACCTCCAAGTCCCAGGACAGGAACCAGGCGTCCTGGTCCTCGTCCAGCCGCAGCAACGCGGCCAGGTCGGTGTCGGCCGCCGCCACCTCCACCACCACCACCAGCGACGAGTGGTCCAAGGCGGACCAGCCCGCCACCTTCAACAGCTACGCGTCCTCCGAGGACGAGGAGAGGACCACGTCTCCGGGGCCCTTCCGGCCCGACTTCCACGACCGGGCCGGCGGCGTCCGGCAGAGCGCCGCGCCGGGCGGCGAGACGGAGCTGGCGGGCGGCTACGAGGAGGACAGCTTCTTCGGCACGCCGCCCGAGGGCAACTCGCGGAAGAGCAAGAAGTGCGTGTCGTACAAGTTCAAGCCCATGCTGAAGGACTCGGGCGGCCAGTGGCAGCAGCAGCAGCAGCAGCAGCAGCAGGAGCCGGAGCAGGAGCAGGAGCAGGAGCAGGAGCGGCAGCCGGGCAAGAACGGGGACACCAAGATGTCCTCCTCGGCGGAGTCCATGACCGCCCCGTCGAGGTCGTCTGCGTCCAAGCCCATGGACTCCACGCTGAAGAACCAGATCACCAAGAGGAAGCGCATGGTGCTGATCAAGGAGAGGAAGGCGGCGCAGACCCTCAGCGCCATCCTGCTGGCCTTCATCCTGACGTGGACCCCGTACAACATCATGGTGCTGATCTCCACCTTCTGCTCCGACTGCATCCCGCTCTCCCTCTGGCACCTGGGCTACTGGCTGTGCTACGTGAACAGCACCGTCAACCCCATGTGCTACGCCCTCTGCAATAAGACCTTCCAGAAGACCTTCCGCATGCTGCTGCTCTGCCAGTGGAAGAAGAGGGTGGAGGAGAAGCTCTACTGGTACGGGCAGAACTCCGCGGTGACGGCTAAGCTCACCTGACCCGGCGGCTGGTTCCTCGCGTTCCTCTGGGGGGTTTTTCCTACACATCAGATGGACGCGTGAAGACCGGTTGGATTTCTACATGTACATTTTGAACGCTCATTTCGGTTCATGTTGGTAGAATATTAAACGTAGTGGTCTAATCATTAGGTGTACTCTATGCTGAATATTTATCCAACCAAAAATGGGAGAATTTTGACAAATGGCTAAATGTTAATTGGCTAAATGTATATATATATTAAAAAAATACAGATGTATGACTCTGGGACCAATGTTAGTATGCACATAACTGCATTGTATCGCACACATGCATTATACACACATGCGCGCGCGCTCGCACAAACACAGATACGCCCGCACACACACACACACACACACACACACGCACACTCACTCACGCACGCACGCACAAGCAATTCCCCCCCACACAAAAATATACATTGTTTTGTACTGTTGATGTTGTGTCAGTATTGATATGCAAAAAAAATGGATTTGGTATTGTTCTGTTGCTTTAAAGGGCTAACGCGTTTCGTTTCGATGTGAGAATCTGCCTGCTATGTAAAGATTGTAACCGATGAAGTCCGAAGCCTTCTCACACGTGCCATTTGCATTTAGGAAGAAAAAAAAAACAACTAACAAAGCTTTTACTGCACTTTCAGCTTTTTGCAATTTAAACAACATTTACTTTTACAACAGAAAACTAATTACGGATTAACATCTGGAAATGTGACATCTTACAATATCATATGGCGCAGGCGAGTCGGGCCTACGGTTATTTATAGTAGGCCTCATTAACTTCCAATTACAAACTCAAAAAAATATTTTCAAATGTTTTGTCAGTATCTTTATTTTTACTGAAGATACAAAGTGAAAACAAGGAGTGTTGTATGTGGGTCAATGGATTTCTCTTTACTTATCTTTTGTCGTCTCAGGAGAAGATCAATGTTTTGATGATGAAAATGTAATATTTATTTACCCCGGGGAGCAAATCAATAGATTACCAAATTACCAACTCGCCTTCCTTAACACAATTGCCATTTGCACACACTCTCTTGCAATGCGGTAACAACTAAGTATAAGCAGTATAGAGCAGTATAAAGCAGTATAAGAGTCAGGCATTAAGTTGCATTAAAGCGTGATTGTTATCCTGCTCTGTGCCTACTGTGTTCCAATGTTGACAAAAGCCCTCTCATTTGACAAAAAAGAATACAGAAATCTTTGCTTTCTTTCTTTGGCAATACAAATCCAAAATGCAAAAGTAATTGTTTTCATTAAAAACAACGTAAATATATAGCCAAGGAAGTACTGGCCATGTATTTTTTTGCTATCCATGTTGTACATTTATGGTCTAAAGCTTCCGTAAGTATTAAATGGAATTGCCTAAATATCTGCAAAGTATGTCTATTTGTGTAATTGGCTACAAAGTCAAGGTATGCTTCAATATTAACTGTGATGAACCACAAATCTGCTCTCACAATTTTCAGAGTGAAAAAGATAAAATATTGTAAGAACATCATTGTATGACATATGGATAAAATGACGTCAAAAACATACCACAGTTCTTCATTTCATATTTGGACATTTTGTGATAGATCAAATTATCCTTTGTTCTCTTTTGGGTATTCTGTGATCATGTTATTTGGTATTTGAATAAAAGGTTGAACTAAAAGACGGTTAGCATTGTTACTTTAAAGAGATAGGAAAAGTAAATAATAGCTAACAGGCCATCTCCTCCACCTGTATTTACATCTTCATCAATATGGTAGTCAGTTAGCCATAGTATAGCTATAGTAAGTTGCAATAGTGAGTTGGATGTCCCAAGAGTTGGATGTCCCAAGCATCTCAAAAGATTGAAACTGCTGATCTGGTCAGGGTTACGATAAGGTAATTTAGATTGTCCGTGCCATGATCACGGTTAGACATTAACCTGCTGATCTGGTTAACAATAGGATGAGCTACACACACATCAGCCCGGTACATTGGACTGATTGTAAGAGTTGCTTCTTCCTGCCAGATACGGCATCACCTCATCTTTGTTGACAGTCAGGCCAGATACATTATTGTTAGGTTATGGATAGAATATGGGCGCCTTATGGATAGGAGGCTAAGCACGTCAATAGGGCTTGTATGCACCATGGGATTTGTTTTTGACGATATTCTGCCATTTTGTGATGCCTTGAGAGAGTAGTAGTAGTAGTAGTAGTAGTAGTAGCAGTATAAAATCCAAAATAAATGTAAACATGTTACCAAGGCTAATGAAAACTTTTTGTCTCAAAAACACTGTGGCAGTCTCTAACACAACAATGTCACCAACCACACAATGACAAATAATTTCACGATCAATCATGAAACATCAATAACAGAACGCCACGACTACCAATGACATCCCCATGCTCTGGTCCTTCCAAAATGGAGGTCGGTGTGACGTCACGATGCACAGGCCTCATGGAGGGGGGGGGCGTCACCTGACCGCGTGCTTCCTCTACAGCTCGTCCTTCCTGCACTCTCCGGTGTGCACCAGCTTGAACGTCTCCGAGGGCTTCACCATCATCCAGGCGTACTTGCACAGGTGCTCCTTGTTGCAGTCCTTCTGCCAGTAGATGACGTTCCTGCGGTTGAGGTTGGCGCCGGCGCAGGCGTCGTACCACCAGCCGCCGCCCGCCACGCCCTGAAACTCCAGCCGGGCGCAGTTCTGGAAGTAGTTGTCGTTGTCCCGGTCCTTGGTGGTGAACCGCTGGTTGTCGTGCAGGTAGTTCTCCGTCTCCTGCGCCAGCGCGTCCAGGGCCGTGCCCTGGTACAGCCCCAGCCTCAGCCGGAACGCCGACGCCTCGTCCTCCACCAGGAAGGGGTCGTACTCCCCGGCTTTGGTGACGGCGTCCTTGTCCACCAGTTTGACTCCCAGCTTGTAGCGCCCGGGGCCGCCGGTCAGGTCGTGGAGGTGCTGGTTGCCCAGCCAGTGGTCCCCCGTCAGGGAGCCGAAGCCCTGCTTGTATTCGGACCAGGTGCGGTCAAAGTCCACGCTGCTGTTCATGGTGATGTGCTGCACCACGGTCCAGCCGCCCTCCTGCATGGCGCAGGACGCCAGGATGGGGAAGCGGCCCGGCTGGATCAGGTAGACGCCGTCTCTGGCCTGGCCCGATGAGCGCATCAGCATTTCATGGCAGTCCCTGGGCAGCATTGCTAGGGGGAAAGATAGTGGTGTTATTCATGACATAATGGCATAATCATTGATCCTTATGGCGCGGCATTATGCATCATTTGCAGCAAGTATCATGAATGCAAATTCATCCAAAAACGATTAAATGCATTTTGGGAAGCATCTGTTTGAGATGTTGCACACAGAGAAGAGAGATAAAAAAAGGCTTGTCTCTCAGATGCATTGTCAACCATGGTTAGATTAATAAGTCTGATAACTGTTACACAAACTGTGTGCCCCAGTTAATATACCGGTCAATGAGCCACACACCGTAACAATTTGGACGTGATAGGGGAGTATAATACCATTCCCCAAGTATCATTTAAGTTCAACTTATCTTTATCGTCCCTTAAATGACGAGTCGCTTTGCAGCTACCAGAACAGCGCAACCATTTCTAACCAAAGTGTGATGCAAAAAAAAAACAAACACAAGAACCGTACCTGACATTTGGCGGTTGAGGACTAGCTTGTGCTCCTCTGTGGTGAGCAGGTTGAGGTTCCCGGCCTGGATGGGCTGAGACGCTGCTCCTCTTACGCCAAGCAGTGTAGCCAGCAGCGCGAGCAACCAACACCTCAGACCCCTCATCCTTCACCCCTGTCCGAAACAAAACACCAACACACTGTCGAGTTGGCACTACGTTCACTGCTCGTATGTAAATGACCTGCGCACCGCATGCACACGCACACCCAATGACAGACACAATTGACGTTCTTTATCAGGTGTTGAATTTGACTTGATAAACAAGAGCCTACAATGTTTAACATTTTATGACGTGTGAAATGAATATCCAGAAATGCTCACCTTTAAGTAGCCAGCAGTGAGTGGGGGAAAAACTGCTGGCAAAAACAGCGTCCAAGCTAAACAAACTCCTGAGGGCTGTACCACGATGTCGTCCCTCACACAAAACGCACACTTCCCCTGATCACCTAATGAGAGCCGCTATTGGGGGGGAAACTAGGCTGGGGATGATGACATTGTCTGGATCCAGAGTCCACGGAGGTGACACATGCCAGGACTTTAGCCCCACGTCCATGTCTCTACCGGAGAGACTAAACCAACGCACGCAGCGCCAAACGAGATTGTAAAGTCCATTATCATTCTCACAGTGAATCCACAGACAATAGGTGTCCAAAGTCTCTGTTGAAGAACGCAAAGGGAATGGACGTCGGGGTGGGGCACGCAATCTGATAACTAATACACACAATGATGTCGGCAGTTCCACAGCGGTTAAACTTTAATTTATTTAGATTTGACACATAGTCGATTCTGCTTTCAGTTCTCATCTCACTGAGACGAAACCTGATTGCAAACTTTGGTTTCACCATCATTTCTGTTATCAAGTTCTGAAAAATACAAATAGGCCTACAACAGTTTTTTTTTTTAACTTTGAACGTTGACTTGGGACTTCCAAAATGCCATAAATAAATAAAAAGTTGTTTATTCAGTTACATAACACCACACGTAATTTGGTGAACATACCAAAGATATGTGTTATGCTTTGACTGTCCACAGGTTGTTTTAGTCTAGAAATTCTAGAAATTCTCTTCTTTAAAATCCCATCCGTACGCACCGCGGACATCGCTCAAAAAGTTCAACGGGGGGAGCTTTTGTGATGCTGCGCACATCAGGTGAGCTGGGAGAGATACGATTCGATGACCTACAGGGGGAGAAACAAACAAAAAGCCAACATTTGCATAAAACATGAGAGCACGGAGCGAGAGACGGTGGCCATGGCGCCAGTGGCTCAGGAACACGCCACTCACCTTCACCAAGTCAGGCGACATCTCCTGCACTAAGGTCAAGCCAGGGTCTTGGTGCCACAAGCTCACGAGTTGCTGATTGAAGACTTGGTAATTTCTAGAACAGAGACAACAACAACAACGAAAAAACAACGTAACAATCATTATTTAGAAGAAGAAGAAGAAGAATTACTCTTTTGATCCCGTGAGGGAAATTTGGTCTCTGCATTTATCCCAATCCGTGAATTAGTGAAACACACTCAGCACACAGTGATCACACAGTGAGGTGAAGCACACACTAATCCCGACGCAGTGAGCTGCCTGCTACAGCGGCGCTCGGGGAGCAGTGAGGGGTTAGGTGCCTTGCTCAAGGGCACATCAGCCGTTCCTACTGGTCGGGGTTCAAACCGGCAACCCTCCGGTTACAAGTCCGAAGCCCTAACCAGTAGGTGGCCTACTTCCTTATAGGAAATATCTATTGTGGGACAATAATGAGTCATAAGAAGCTGATTCTTACTTATCCAGAGTTTTAGTAGCCCTTCCAGTAAGGCCACTAGCTCGGAGTTCTTCAAACCATTTTTTCAAAACTGAATGAATCCATTTTAATCCCACAGCGACATACCTGTAGGAGCAAGACAAAAGGGAGAAGCTCCTCTCATTTCTATTATTCTACCACATTGTGTCAGGAGAATAATGTTTGCGTACTGTGCAGTCATAAGTCCTGCTATGCATGTCACCACAATAACAAACTGAAGAGAACACTCACTCCTCATATGGACTAGAAAGGACTTTCTTGACTAAAGGAAAAAGGTCAACACAACAGCCAATCGTGAAGCCCGACGAGTCCTCGTCAATGCTGGAGTAAACACACACACACACACACACACACACACACACACACACACACACACACACACACACACACACACACACACACACACACACACACACACACACACACACACACACACACACACACACACACACACACACACACACACACACACACACACACACACACACCTTTATGTTTTATACGAGATTGACATTATTTGATATTTCTTCTGGAAAAAAAAAACTAAATAATAATAAAAATTACCTTTGGGTTATTATGGGAAGAAAGTCAAACAGCACACTAGTGTCTTCCATCCTGGGAACAAAGAGAGAAAGTCGTGTATTCAAGATGTCCCCTGTAGACCGGCGCTTCCTACCAGCAATAATTACCTTAGAAAATATGTCAACAGCTCTCCCACATTCCTCTGCCACAGAGTCGACGCCACTCTCAACCGCAGGTTTCTTCCAAAGAGCACATTGACCATGGAGCCATGATCCCTGGTGAGCTGAAACCCCCCCCCGCACACACACACACACACAAAACCCATTACTTTTTACACAACTCTCACCCATCTACACTTGCATGTATGCATCCATCCACCCACCCACCCACTCCACATCGTATTTACCTGCATGTGCAGGTCATGTTCCCGGGACATTGCACTGCACACATCAAAACAGTTAAAAAGACATCCCCTTTTCGAACCTCAGCGAGGCTGAAGCCGTCCGTGTGCTCGGAACCGGTTCCTCCACCCAGGTGCTTGTTGATGTTCAAAGGGAACTCCCAGGGATCCGCGTGGAACCTCTCCCGCCCTGTGGCGTCCTCCGGGCGGGCGCCGGGGCCGGCCACGCGCGCCACCTCGTTCTCCTTGTTGCCCGTGGCGCCCGGCCTCCCGCCGGCGGCCGGCGCTTTCCTCCGCGTCACGACCACGTGGTGGGTCTTCCTTTTGCATGACACCACCCGCTTCACGCGACCTGCGCCGCCGCCGCCGCCGCCACCGCCGCTGTTGTAGTTGTTGTTGTTGCCGGACCGTGTTGCCGGGCACCTGAAGGCCATAGGGTCACCAAAGGGTCACGGGGCGTTAAAGTGTTGTGTCAAAACAGCCGATACCCACATGAAAGAGAGAAAGAGCGCGGGTTGAGAGAAACAAAGCTCAGACCTCTTTCTGATCAGCTCCTCCTTTTTGCCGTAGATCCCCTGAGGAAATGTACATACGGACGTTAGCGCTAGATGCAAATATCACGCAAATATTTACACAAGAGCGCTAAAGATGGCCGACCAATGTGAAGCCGTTAAAACGCCGCTTTTTCATTGGCATTGAGTTGTTGTTTTTTTTCTCATTGTACTAACCTCCTCCTGTGATGAGACTTCGCCCATGTATTGCTCATCTTCAAGGTTAGAATCCATTACAGAACTGGAAAAAAAAAACTACAAAAAAAAAACATTTAAATTAATTACACAGACTCTTCAATACACCGTCACATACACGTTCTCTCCAAATGGCGAGAAGGCATTATTTCCCCAAATTGGGGCCCCGACCTGCCTTATTCGATATACGTCTGAAATCAATAGACCTAATCATAGAATCTAATCTCTATGAAGACTGTGTAATTATGAATAATATTTTACATAAAAAGAACATCTTTGTTAAATAAATAGTAAGCCATACTTTAAAATTATCCCACAAATTGTGTCACAATATGAGGGTGTGACAGCGCTTTCAGTGTTTGCTAGCACTGCTGCATTGTTGCATTTTTCCAGTTGCTAAATACCATACAGTTGTGATGACTTTCACATCCGGCGATATTGCGTTGTGGCGTTGGGTTGGAGAAGTGAGTGCATCTCTAGTGAAATCTACCACAAACATGATTCCTACACAATCCAATCTGTAGCGTTTAATTCTCACTCATTAGCTCAGTCATTAGCTCACTGTCATTCAGTGTTTGGAGAATATTTCTCCTGCCTCTTCTTTCAGCCATTTTCTCCTCTGCTTAAGAAACTTTCCTAAGTCTCTTAAAAGTCCTCCTCCCTGCTCTTAGCAGATTTCCCCTTAGGAGCTCTCTAGAGCTAAGATTCTTTAGGAATACCTTTTACCTTTACTAGGATTTAGTCTTAACTTTGAGGGGAAGTTCTAAGAAAATTTAATGATTCTAAGAATTTTCTTAGAATTCGGCCACTAGGAGCAACTCTTTGTGCAAAGAATCTTTTGTAATACGGCCCCTGGTGTTCGGGTCTGTGGGACACGTTTCACTTTTTTAAATTAAAATAAAAAGTGTGATCTTACGAAGGTAAAGGGAAAATATTGGGATGAAATGATCAGCTTTTATGCTATGCTATTAGCTATTATGACATTAAATAGTTTTATTGTGTTGAAATGAAACCCCCAAAATGCTGCGAGTCCAGCAGACCCACGAACACTGGCTGTTTGTATACATTTTTTGTGTACATTTGAAAGCAAGTGTGCTTTTTCATCCAGGGTCTCTCACAATTGATATATTAATCAGTGTGTGTTCCACACAAGGGTTAATGCAAATGTGCATGCAAATGTATACAAAAAAAGTACATTTTAAATAACAGAATATTGTACCGTGCTTGCCAAACTTCGAAGTGAACCCTTCTTACTTTACAACAGCAGCTGCCCTCAGGGTTCGAGTTATGATTCCATCTTTGTGGGAGCCCATATGAGCGCGGGGGCTACGGTTGCTGTGAGGGTACCGCGTTTTTTTTAAGCTCTCTTGGACTCTCTTTTGCCCCCAGTCTAGTTTTTAGCTTAGACTACTGTTATTACTCGTCGTCGTCATGTGAAGCTATTTATATTTTACGTCAATATTACTCTACATGTGGAAGGGAAAATAGCTTAATTTATAATTGAAATATTAGGCTATACTGTTGTATTTTCAGAGACCCCACAGATGTTTGAGTTTGCCGCTTTCATGGGAGCGAGCCAGACCTCTCTTTATGGAAGCTCAGCTCCCACTGGCTCCCACCTAACTAACTCGAACCCTGGCTGCCCTTCACGCCCAGCCGCGTGTTCTTGCTCCACCTGATAGAAAGCGGCCGATAAACTGAACACCATTACCCACAATTCAGCTGCGCATCATTGTTTTTTGGACAATGACGTAGCCAGGAACTATTTCCACCCTGGAGTTCTTGTGAGTATTTGACATTATGCATGACAACAACATTAACACAATCTGGCGAGGTTTTGAAGCAATCTCGTTTTGCATGTCCTCATGTCCAATAGCAGCGATGCTCAGAAAATACGCTTTAGCTTTCACAAACTGCGATGCTTTACAACTCTGCTCATGCTTAGCTTACCTTCTTTCCCCGGGGATGACGAACGACGACCATTCACTAAGAGGGGTTGCCTTGCTTCTCTCTTGGTTATTTGGGATGAATGCTGGAAGACCAAACGTTAACGATATCAGTTTCAATGATCTCACCCAGATGATCACACTTCCTAGGGTGCACTCGGCTAAGCGCTCCCCCTAGTGTCTTTTATTGCTTGGGCTGGGGCTGAAATTCAAATTCAAATCCAAACACATCCTCATGTCATGGCTGAGATAAACGCTCTAGTGTCCAGACAGCGCTGTTTAACAGTAAAATGGTATATATGTCTACTAATATAATCTGCTGCATGCGCCTTGCGGCCGCTTGTTCAGTCCATTTGACGGCACATCGAGTTTATTTCCCCATGAGTTTACAAAGGAAAAACAACAACAACTGCTGACTGGGTTTTTTTCAGTTCACTGTGTAATCCTTCTGGCTCACTGAATTAAGCATCCCGACCTGAGACTAACAACAAACTCTTGCAACCAAGCAACCTCTTTCATGTCATAGACAGTAATTTGATTGTCCATTAAATCACGTCATGTGTCATGTGATCTGTGTGGGATGTTATTCTTGTTTGGAAACATGTGACTGCAGGGGTGATTTAGTCATTATATTTCCTGTTTGGGTCCACATCTGTTTTTTTTGCATGATCCAGTCCCAGTTTCAAGATGGGGACTTTTTATGCTGCCTATGCCTTGCTGAGCTTTGCACCCCTGTTGGTGCTCAGTGATCGTCCTGTTTTGACCCAGCCGGAGCAGGTGCACCTCTCTTATCCAGGTATGATTTGAGTGTTTTTTTCCATTTCAGTTCTGAGTGTGCTGAATTCTTTTGTAGTCGGTTTTATTGTGACTCCTTTGAGTATGAGGAGGTGGTGCACAGTCAGACTCACTTTAACACAAAATGTTTTTTTTATTATTATGTATTTATTCAGAAGCAGACTAAATATGAATGTGCAGTAGCTATTTTGTGGGATCAAACGAGTAACTGGCAGATCCTCAGCCTAACTCTGCCTTCTGATAGGTTAGTGTTGTGCCAAAGTCTAGATCCAAACCATGGCTGCAGCCTGCTGCAACGTCAGCATTATCTTCGAGTGACTCTCGACTTGTACAGGAGTCCAGCGCTGAAGGTGTCCAAGTCTTGTGCGCGATCCTCCAGTGCGCGATCCCCTTTCGTACAGGCTAGCTGTACCCGATGTGTCTCTCCCCAGGGGTCCCGGGCTCCATGGTGGTCACGTGGACCACCTGCAACCACACTGACAGCCTGGTGGAGTATGGCCCCTCGGGAGGCAGGGCCTTCGATAAGATTGCCAGAGGAAGCGCGACGCTCTTCGTGGATTCCGGAAGTGAGAAGAGGAAGATGTTCATCCACAGGGTCACGCTCAGCGACCTCAAGCCGGGTTCCCGTTATGGTGGGTATGCCGGGATGACGGCCTGTGGTTTCGCAAATTCCTAGAGAAATGTTCCTTTTAGTTAGTTTTTTTTCTGGTCTGTGGGCTGGTTCACACTAAAAGTCCTTTGCTCAGGAGGTTGGTTGCCAGGTCTTTGGGCTGGGAGGCTTGCTTGGTTGATTTTGTGTGTGTGTGTGTGTGTGTGTGTGTGTGTGTGTGTGTGTGTGTGTGTGTGTGTGTGTGTGTGTGTGTGTGTGTGTGTGTGTGTGTGTGTGTGTGTGTGTGTGTGTGTGTGTGTGTGCGCGCAAGTTTATTGATAATGATTCATGAAGCACCTTTTAAAGGAAGGAAGGTGCTCCAAAAGTGCTGCACAGGGAGTAAATTTACTGCAGCACATAAAGATTACATAAAGCAGGGAATCAGGATCACATAAAAGGTAGACCACCACTTATCATGATGACATGGATATAAACCCAACATCTAACAAACATTAAACAAACTGATCAAAATGTGCCTTTTACAGACCTGACCACAAAGCAAATATCTACATGAACACAGTCGTGTTATGTCGTTAGGTCATAAAGTCCCTGTGTGTGTGTGTGTGTGTGTGTGTGTGTGTGTCTTGTTTGTTTTTTCTCCTTCTATGGTTCCTAGTGTACCACTGTGGGAGCGGCATGGGCTGGAGCGACATGTTCTGGTTCAAACCCCTGGACGAAACCAGCGTCCAACCCGCCTTCGCCCTGTACGGGGACCTGGGCAACGAGAACCCCCAGTCGCTGGCCCGGCTGCAGAAGGAGACCCAGATGGGAATACTGGATGCCATCTTACACATAGGTACCAGTTGTCGGGGGCGACCACCTCCCTCAAAGAACTGCTTACCCTTTAGTGAATTGATACCTTTTAAGAAGCGGGTGGAAGTAAGGCATGTCACTCCAGGATGCTTACAGGGAGGCTGTGGACGCGGGGTGATTGAAAGCCCTGATACCCGATATGTAATCACAAAGTTCACAATGTGTTAATGTTAGCTTCAGAGTTTGTTTCTTTTATCGCCCTCTGTAGAGGAATTGAGCTGCCAAAGCCTGTACACACAGCTTGTGAAGAACCATCCAACAAACATCGCAATTAATTTACATGTA